>CM055754.1:10306287-10671287 GCA_029465975.1 Dallia pectoralis | reverse complement strand
GGTTCTGGTTTCGAGATGCTTCTAAAGACAATCATTTTCCAACATGGATATCTATTGGGTGACACTCTAATTCACCACAGGTTCTCTCTATTCTATTGGGTGACACTCTAATTCACCACAGGTTCTCTCTCTATTCTATTGGGTGACACTTTAATTCACCACAGGTTCTCTCTCCATTCTATTGGGTGACACTCTAATTCACCACAGGTTCTCTCTCTATTCTATTAGGTGACACTCTAATTCACCACAGGTTCTCTCTATTCTATTGGGTGAAACTCTAATTCACCACAGGTTCTCTCTCTATTCTATTGGGTGACACTCTAATTCACCACAGGTTCTCTCTCTATTCTATTGGGTGACACTAATTCACCACAGGTTCTCTCTCTATTCTATTGGGTGACACTCTAATTCACCACAGGTTCTCTCTCCATTCTATTGGGTGACACTCTAATTCACCACAGGTTCTCTCTCTATTCTATTAGGTGACACTCTAATTCACCACACGTTCTCTCTATTCTATTGGGTGACACTCTAATTCACCACAGGTTCTCTCTCTATTCTATTGGGTGACACTCTAATTCACCACAGGTTCTCTCTCCATTCTATTGGGTGACACTCTAATTCACCACAGGGTCTCTCTCCATTCTATTGGGTGACACTCTAATTCACCACAGGTTCTCTCTCTATTCTATTGGGTGACACTCTAATTCACCACAGGTTCTCTCTCCATTCTATTGGGTGACACTCTAATTCACCACAGGTTCTCTCTCCATTCTATTGGGTGACACTCTAATTCACCACAGGTTCTCTCTCTATTCTATTAGGTGACACTCTAATTCACCACACGTTCTCTCTATTCTATTGGGTGACACTCTAATTCACCACAGGTTCTCTCTCTATTCTATTGGGTGACACTCTAATTCACCACAGGTTCTCTCTCCATTCTATTGGGTGACACTCTAATTCACCACAGGGTCTCTCTCCATTCTATTGGGTGACACTCTAATTCACCACAGGTTCTCTCTATTCTATTGGGTGACACTCTAATTCACCACCGGTTCTCTCTCCATTCACTCTATTACATTCATCTGTATTCAGCATTTATATCTCTACTCAGTTCTATTTTTCTCTTAGGGCTTGTACCTACAGGTTCATAATTAACAGGGGACACAACCTGTACTCTATCATCAAACCAGCTGTAAGCTCACGTAGGATGTTTGGTTACCAGCCTCTCCTCTGTTGTAACCTCTACATGTACAACCCTCACATATAGTTGGTTACCAGCCTCTCCTCTGTTGTAACCTCTACATGTACAACCCTCACATAGAGTTGGTTACCAACCTCTGTTCTGTTGTAACCTCTACATGTACAACCCTCACATATAGTTGGTTACCAGCCTCTGTTCTGTTGTAACCTCTACATGTACAACCCTCACATAGAGTTGGTTACCAGCCTCTGTTCTGTTGTAACCTTACCTCTACATGTCATGTACAACCCTCACATATAGTTGGTTATCAGCCTCTGTTCTGTTGTAACCTCTACATGTACAACCCTCACATAGAGTTGGTTACCAGCCTCTGTTCTGTTGTAACCTTACCTCTACATGTCATGTACAACCTCCACATGGAGACACACAGGGAAATGTCAGAGATGGCAGTTGGTTCTCTGGGAGAAGATGTGACTGCTGGCTACTGTGATTGATTGTCCCTGTCGACGTGTCCGGGACTCGCCTTGCAGCGTACTCTGCCGCTAAGAATTCTAGGAACTGTGTTTACGGAGATGGAAAGAAGGGGAGGAGATGTATGGATCGGGGGGGGCGATCAACCACAGTAATGGGGGGATCACTCAGGCATGAAGGGCTCCTACCTGGAAGTGCTGATGGGGACAGGAGGGTGGAGTGGAGGGAACAGTATTAAGAGACATGGGGGATTTGGTTATGCCTGTAGTAAAGTGTGAGTATAGAGGTAGTAAGGTGTGAGTGTAGAGGTAGTAAGGTGTGAGTATAGAGGTAGTAAGGTGTGAGTATAGAGGTAGTAAGGTGTGAGTATAGAGGTAGTAAGGTGTGAGTATAGAGGTAGTAAGGTGTGAGTATAGAGGTAGTAAGGTGTGAGTATAGAGGTAGTAAGGTGTGAGTATAGAGGTAGTAAGGTGTGAGTACAGAGGTAGTAAGGTGTGAGTATAGAGGTAGTAAGGTGTGAGTATAGAGGTAGTAAGGTGTGAGTATAGAGGTAGTAAGGTGTGAGTATAGATGTAGTAAGGTGTGAGTACAGATGTAGTAAGGTGTGAGTCTAGAGGTAGTAAGGTGTGAGTATAGAGGTAGTAAGGTGTGCGTATAGAGGTAGTAAGGTGTGAGTATAGAGGTAGTAACGTGTGAGTATAGAGGTAGTAAGGTGTGAGTATAGAGGTAGTAAGGTGTGAGTATAGAGGTAGTAAGGTGTGAGTATAGAGGTAGTAAGGTGTGAGTATAGAGGTAGTAAGGTGTGAGTATAGAGGTAGTAAGGTGTGAGTATAGAGGTAGTAAGGTGTGAGTATAGAGGTAGTAAGGTGTGAGTATAGAGGTAGTAAGGTGTGCGTATAGAGGTAGTAAGGTGTGAGTATAGAGGTATTAAGGTGTGAGTACAGAGGTATTAAGGTGTGAGTATAGAGGTATTAAGGTGTGAGTACAGAGGTATTAAGGTGTGAGTATTCTGGTGTTTATTCTGATGTGTATTCTGGTCTGTATTCTGGTGTTTATTCTGATTTGTATTGTACTGGTTATTCTACTGTGTATGCTACTGTGTATTCTACTGTTTATTTTACTGTGTATTCTGCTAATAGTAATTTGGATTAGCAGAAGGAGGGCTTAAGCCTTTTGACCTTTATCTTTATAAGCACAATAGAAAAAGGATGATATCACATTGGGAGTGAAGACACCACACTGGGCTGTGAGTGATGTCATGGAGGTTTTACTTGGAAAGATATTCAGATCATTTCTGACATGTAGCAAAAGTAATATTCTTTGCTATAGACAACAGATGGTTTTACCCCATTTTGAGATTTACAAATGTAGCTAAGTAGATGATTTAGGAAGTGTTGGCTGACATATTCCATGAAGCATCTTTAACCTTGTGTATTAGTGCATATCTTTGTTTCATAACCATTGTACCATTTATCACACTACTATCTACTTTATGAAATATTGCATCAAATAGGCTACCTGTGTTCTGTTACTAAACCACACTCATCTGCTTAGTTTTGACTGTTCATGACCCCTGTGAGGATTTCAAAACTGGAATCAATGTTTACATCTCAGCAAACCATCTACAACAGCAACATCATGGGCCTAATTTGTCCTCCTACTCAGTCTTACTTCTCTGTTTAGTCCTCACTGTTCCTGACCTCTGTGAGGATCTATACACCGTGTTCAACAAAGGCAGCTTTATATTGTGACTCATGTGACAGGAAGTGTGAAAGCCACTGGCATTCTGAGACTCCTCCCTCATTTTATTTGCTGAGAACTACAGACACTGATGGAGGTCAAGGAGATGCTCTTGGCACTGTTATCTCACCTTCTGTGCATACTGATTACTACACTGATTGAGCTGATTGAATAAAATGCCATGACGATGTGGCATTGATCATTCCTCTGTTGTATACAGCTATGGTTCAATCAGACGCCGCTATAGACAAGGATTAGCTTGTCAAAATGGGTTTAGCTGCAGAAGTTCAGTTTGTGTTTCTCTAAACAACAGACTCAAAATATGAACAGTCAGTTAATGCTCTAATATTTTTGACTGATAAGGTTTCTCAAGCCTCATACATCAGAATTTTCTTTACAGGAACTGAGTCAGGGTTTGCCTGGTTGTTCTCATATTAAAACAGTGCAAGTCTGATGTAACTTAATTTGAGATATTACCTTCATTATAATCTACAATTTGATGATTCCATAGTTAAAAAATAAATGAATAATTTACTACAGTTTATTACGATTAACTGCTCGGGAACTAGCTTCTAGATTGAAAGCACTCCAAAACAGATTTTTATTCAATAAATAAAAGGGTTTCTGACTGGCATAATGTTTTAGCAGATATTTGGTGTAATCTTTAACAGGGTTTCTGACTGGCATAATGTCTTAGCAGATATTTGGTGTAATCTTTACAGGGTTTCTGACTGGCATAATGTCTTAGCAGATATTTGGTGTAATCTTTAACAGGGTTTCTATCTGGCATAATGTCTTAGCAGATATTTGGTGTAATCTTTAACAGGGTTTCTGACTGGCATAATGTCTCAGCAGATATTTGGTGTAATCTTTAACAGGGTTTCTGACTGGCACAATGTCTTAGCAGATATTTGGTGTAATCTTTAACAGGGTTTCTGACTGGCATAATGTCTTAGCAGATATATGGTGTAATCTTTAACAGGGTTTCTGACTGGCATAATGTCTTAGCAGATATTTGGTGTAATCTTTAATAGGGTTTCTAACTGGCATAATGCCTTAGCAGATATTTGGTCTAATCTTTAACAGGGTTTCTAACTGGCATAATGTCTTAGCAGATATTTGGTGTAATCTTTACAGGGTTTCTGACTGGCATAATGTCTTAGCAGATATTTGGTGTAATCTTTACAGGGATCAGGAGGCCAGTTAAGTTTGAAACCTGATCTGTCTCAGTCATGCATCAACTTCACTGCATTACCACAAGTCAAAACTATGACTCAGACAAGATACCATAAAAGCCCAAATCACCATTCTTATGCTTCATGGAGCTGGTCTGGTACTTAAGTTATGATGGGTTTACAGGCAGCCATCACTCTAGAACATCTACAGCATGTCCTATATCACCTGAACCGATGTCTACAAACTGAACCTCACTCGCTAACATATCTGTTCTCTGGTCAATTTTTGATGCATAATCTTGCACTTACAACAGTGGGAACATGATATATATTCCCTGGTGCTTCCCTGAGTATGTTTTATGCTTCCACCTCTCCACACTCAAATTGCTTGGTTTCTCTGTTGCTATTAGTCTTGCATGATAAAACAGTAGTACAGGATACAGGAAGCAAGGAGGCGTGCAATTCCCATGAGATTTCAGGCCCTATTGTTGGTGAGGAACCTTGAATATTCTGGTGCATGTCACCATTGGGAAGCATCTGGGACAATGAGCTGTGGAAGAGAAAAACAGGCTATGATCACTAAAAATAGATTACAAAGGATGTTGTGTTGAACTCTGAAAGCAAGTACAGTAGCAGGGCTGATGCAAGAATAAACGGAATATGGAACCGTGTCTTTATGTTCTCTGAAACAGTTTTGCATGTATTGGGGTGATTCAACAAGTAAAATGTCCTTGACTGCATTTAATTCACATGGCTTTCTAATTGGGGTAACATTTCACACAATTTCAACCTTCTATCATTGCACGTTTTTACAAAGTATTTATTTCACTATGGGGCAGGTTGCTGAACAATTTGTTTTTAACATACATGCACCTTAATTACACACATCTGACTAAACTAACTAAACGTTAGTTCCAACTTTATAAAATCTTGTCAGAAAGATTAGGTACCTGAAGACTTAATAGGAAGTACAAAATAATTAATAACAAAAAATAGTGTTACTAATAACATTTATATTATAATGGCTGTTAAAATAAATTACATACATCCAAACAGGTATGGCTCCAACATTCTGTCTTTAAATATGAATTTTACTTTAGTCTCCTGTAGAGTTATAGATGCTTGATGCTATGTATCCACTAGAGCTAATAGTCAGGATACCAAATGTGTATCAGGACAGCTTCGCTGCTAGCTATCACCAGAAATCAATTGTTGTCACATTCCATTCCATTCATAGACGTATGTCTGGCTGTCGTATTAAATGCTTAAACAAACATAAAGATGATGTTTAATTTTTTTTCCCATTTCTCTGAACTCATCTGTCAGTTACAAAAGCTTAAATACGTTACGTGATGATCTGAATTGTATCGATACACCACAGGGTTTTAGTCCACAAGTCCAGAAAGATTTGGCACTCAAACATTTGTAGGCTTCTACGTAAAATAGATCATTTTAAAATCTGGGTTCTAAATGCAAATCCAGACGTCCAGATTGTTTTTATCAGAAACATGGCTAACAGAAAGCATTCTGGAATCTGAAATTGCGCTAGATTGGTAAAAAGTATACAGGACTCTAAAGGGAACCTGCTGTCAGTTAGCCACCAACATTGCTACATTTCTTTTGCATAACATTGTGACATTTCTCTTTAAGAGTACAAAGTGGTAACAATGTGAAAAATAATGGAGTATTTAAATTGTATGTGTCTATAAGTGTTTAAGAATATCATAAATGAAAAACTTTAACAACTTGAATGCATAATAATCTGATGCAGGTACCAGACACCAACCTGGTGTTTCTATTTCAGTGAAAATCACTTGGTTACTCTTAACTGCAGAGCAATTCACAAAATATATATATAATAATATTGGCTCCTCTAAAATAACAGTTAAGAGAAACTTAACTATATATATATATATGTAAATACGTTTCTGTCACACATGTGGTGAGTTGTGTTCTACACGGTGGCTTTAGCCTGATGCACTTCCTGTTTTAGTTAGTGTTTTGGTCTTGTTTTGCTAATGCTCACAGCTGGGGTGAATTAGCAATTAGGAGGCTATTTAAGGTTCTAGGGAGTGTCTCTTGGGTGGTCGATTATTGTTTCCAGTTCACATTAGTTTATATGGTGAGTGTCTGATTGTTTGTCGTTGCAGTTTACTGTTTTTGAATGTCTGTTAAGTCACTTTGTGTAAGCGCATTTTATTTCATTACAGTATATGTTTTCCGTTCGTGTTACTTGGTTGTTTTAATTCTGTGTAAATTAAATGCCAGTACGAAGGTAACCTAATTTGCTCCGCGTGTGGCTCTATACACTACAGCATGCGGATTTCGTGACAGTTTCTCTTAACTGTTATTTTTGTGGAGGCATTATTCATAATCAGTTTTAAATATAACGTTTTAGTGAAATCTGTCTGTATTTCTGTCTTAGATGTTTTGTGGATATGGGTTCAGGTCTTGGGGAGAAACAGGATTGAGTGAATACATTGTGTAGGACAAAAAAATGTGTCTGTTTAAATAAGGACTTATAAGGGTGACATCATCAGGGTGACATTTCATCCAGACATTCCTCACCTCTGAAGCGTGACCTGCACTACTGTTAATTGTAAGACTGATTTTCCTCAAACAGGAAACTGTTGATGTGTTTGGATTTGAGCTCTCCCAAAGAAGGGTTGTTAGTTGCACATTCTTGGATTCAGGACTAAAAATGTTTGAGACCATATACAATGAGAACAAAAACTTTTGGTGAGAAAATCGAACATCTGCCAACAACTTCTCCATCAAATCAAGCTCGACCTGAAAGTGTTTTTAATGTTTTCGAAACTATTCAATTAGGAGTATATATTTTACCGCGCTCCCGAGCTGAATATAAAGATTGAAGATGAAGGATGTTTGAGGTCTCATAAAGTTTAGAGAAATTCATATACAGACATCCAGATTTGGGAGTAGAAAGACATCAGATAGCAGCTATATGGAGAGAATGGGTGACTCTCATTTGTTTCTAGTGGCATCTTCAGATCTCTGCTAAATATATCTAGTTCCTATTAACACAGGTTCAGGCAGAGTCCTATGTTTTCACAGTAGAACATGTCAGTCACCCAGTATCTGTGTCCTTGAATGACAGACGTCTCATTCTATTGGTATGAGAGCAGATGCTGTATGTAATTAAAGACTATGCATTATGTTGGAGAAACTCTAGTTGGTTGTGCTGTAACTTCTGTTTCAGACATTCATGGGCTCTCTGTCTTTCTCACCCCCCCTCTCTCCCTCACTCTCTCTTTCTCTCTCTCTTTCTCACTCTCTCTCTAATACTCTCTCTCTCTCTCTCTCTTTGTACCATCCACACAATAGCACACTGGAGCCCAGCTATCTGCAATCATATATGCTTTATCCCTGATAAGTGACCACTTTAGAGAGATCTATACATCTCATAGTAACACTGTAGTCATGGTAACAGTTGACATCTGAGAGCTTGTTAGCAATTGCCAGCTTTGTTTTGTTGGATGACAACTTTTAAATAGTATTCACCTTTTGGTTAGTGGACAGTAATTACAACAATGACATATTATTTAATTAAATAGTTTTAGGGGGTTGCCTGAACAGAGTTTCTATACATTTGTTAACTCTGAGACTCAAAAAAAGAACCAAATCCTCATATGCTCAGCTTGTGTGTGTTCAGAGCAAATAGAATTGTTAGGCTTTTCTTGAACGAAATGAGAGATGTTTATCGTTTAACAAAAAAGTTTGGATTTTTCATCCACACCCCCAAGTAAAGGATATTTTTTTCAGCGTTCACATAACGAGTGATTAAATCCCATGCATCCTTTTTGTATTTGATTTTGCAACCACTACTGACGCTGCTAAATATTACATATTTATTATTATTATTACATCAAATACTTTACAAGTATTTCCACTTCTGAACTACTGAAGTTTTTTTTCTTTTGGGGTCTGATCCTCTACATTTTCGTTTCGGCATTTTTGCATTCTCCACATTTTTATGATGAGTTTCCGCTCTGCAGTTTAATGCCCTTTTATGGGAAATACCGGGCCGTTTACCTATGCTAATTAGGAACAACAGACACGTGCTTTCAATTTACGAAGACGTGGTATTCATCATTATAGGAACGTAGGTACGAACAATTACGCCATTTAAGAACACGTTCGTGAATTTGAGTAAGACTTTTCTTAGGACCTTTCTTAGGAACGAATTTAAGAAATAACTTAGGAAAACATTGAAGAATATGGCCCAATATCTAGATGGACATGTGCAAACATAATAAATACAATATCTAGGTTGAAATGTGCAAACATATTAAATACAATATCTAGGTTGAAATGTGCAACCATATTAAATACAATATCTAGATGGAAATGTGCAACCATAATTAAATACAATATCTAGGTGGAAATGTGCAAACATTAAATACAATATCTAGGTGGACATGTGCAAACATATTAAATACAATATACTGGTGAAAATGTGCAAACATTAAATACAATATTTAGGTGGACATGTGCAAACATAATAAATACAATATCTAGGTGGAAATGTGCAAACATTAAATACAATATCTAGGTGGAATTGTGCAACCATATTAAATACAATATCTAGCTGGAGATGTGCAAACAAATTAAATACAATATCTAGGTGGAAATGTGCAAACATTAAATACAATATCTAGGTGGAATTGTGCAAACATATTAAATACAATATCTAGCTGGAGATGTGCAAACAAATTAAATACAATATCTAGGTGGAAAAGTGCAACTTTAAATACAATATCTAGCTGGAGATGTGCAAACATACTTATGCAACAGATTTCCTGGCCTTGACCACTGAACCAGGTGTAATGAATACTCAGAGGGACAGGTGTGAGAATCCAATCGCGGAAACACGATGTGTTCATTAATCAGCAGAACGTAAGGCAGTAGCATTACCCTGTAATAACCCTAACAATACCCTATAATAACCCTATAACAATACCCTATAATAACCCTAACAATACCCTATAATAACCCTAACAATACCCTATAATAACCCTATAACAATACTCTATAATAACCATATATCAATACCCTGTAATAACCCTAACAATACCCTATAATAACCCTAACAATACCCTATAATAACCCTATAACGATACCATATAACAATACCCTATAATAACCCTAACAATACCCTATAATAACCCTAACAATACCCTATAATAACCCTATAACGATACCCTATAATAACCATATAACAATACCTTATAATAACCCTAACAATACCCTATAATAACCCTAACAATACCCTATAATAACCCTATAACAATACTCTATAATAACCATATATCAATACCCTGTAATAACCCTAACAATACCCTATAATAACCCTATAACAATACCCTATAATAACCCTATAACAATACCCTATAATAACCCTATAACAATACCCTATAATAACCCTATAACAATACCCTATAATAACCCTAACAATACCCTATAATAACCCTATAACAATACCCTATAATAACCCTATAACAATACCCTATAACAATACCCTATAATAACCCTATAACAATACCCTATAATAACCCTATAACAATACCCTATAATAACCCTAACAATACCCTATAATAACCCTATAACAATACCCTATAATAACCCTAACAATACCCTATGATAACCCTATAACAATACCCTATGATAACCCTAACAATACCCTATGATAACCCTAACAATACCCTATAATAACCCTATAACAATACCCTATAACAATACCCTATAATAACCCTATAACAATACCCTATAATAACCCTATAACAATACCCTATAATAACCCTATAACAATACCCTATAATAACCCTAACAATACCCTATAATAACCCTATAACAATACCCTATAATAACCCTAACAATACCCTATAATAACCCTATAACAATACCCTATAATAACCCTAACAATACCCTATAATAACCCTATAACAATACCCTATAATAACCCTAACAATACCATATGATAACCCTATAACAATACCCTATGATAACCCTAACAATACCATATAATAACCCTAACAATACCCTATAATAACCCTATAACAATACCCTATAACAATACCCTATAATAACCCTATAACAATACCCTATAATAACCCTATAACAATACCCTATAATAACCCTATAACAATACCCTATAATAACCCTAACAATACCCTATGATAACCCTATAACAATACCCTATGATAACCCTAACAATACCCTATGATAACCCTATAACAATACCCTACGATAACCCTATAACAATACCCTATAATAACCCTATAACAATACCCTATAACAATACCCTATAATAACCCTATAACAATACCCTATAATAACCCTATAACAATACCCTATAATAACCCTATAACAATACCCTATAATAACCCTATAACAATACCCTACAATAACCCTATAACAATACCCTATAATAACCCTAACAATACCCTATAATAACCCTAACAATACCCTATAATAACCCTATAACAATACTCTATAATAACCATATATCAATACCCTATAATAACCCTAACAATACCCTATAATAACCCTATAACAATACCCTATATTAACACTAACATTACCCTATAATAACCCTATAACAATACCCTATAATTAACATATTTTGTTTCCCTGTTAGCCATTTTCCATAACTCAACTTAAACTCCACCCAATAGAAACCTGCCGTGCCTCCGAACTGCAACGTTTTCTGTGGGCAGCTACTTTAAACAGAAAGAAACACAGTTTGAAATATTCAATTATTAATTGTCCAGTGAATCTTGCTGTCACTGACCAACCAATTATACACGTGAGCAAGTTACGACTTACGCTTTTGGTACAGAGGCAGTTGGTTTAAGCACTGAATTGGACTGAATTATGTGTACTTTGGGACTAAAAATAATGCAATGATGTTGCTTATTTGATATTGATTTTCCTTATTTAGCTTGTAACACAGGTGCTTTAACATTAGACACATTGAATCTGTCAGATTGCAAAGTTGTATCTTCTGAATTATGTAAATTGCTGGGGACTGAGGGAAAATAACACATTTGATCAAAACCTGTCAGAGATCAAATCAAGGGGCAGTGACATTTATGAAAGGGGGCTGGTTGGGGGAGAACAGATCAATGATTATACTGTACAGACAGGAAATACGAGAAAAATAGAGAAGCAAACAAAGACCTGAGAGACAGGAAATACACATACGGACAGAGTGAGTCAGATAGTACAGACAGAGAGGCAGACAGACAGACTCTACTGAAGAGGAGGTGATGAAGAGTGACAGTGAGTGAGAGGAGAAAGAGGACTTAGAAAAAGAGGAGATAGATAAGTAACAACAGAGGTAAAGTGAAAAAGAAAGAGAGAGTGACAGAAGGACAGAGAGAAAGAAGCAGAAGTAGTCACACTTAGAGAGAGAGAGAGGGGGGGAGAGGGAGATGGGGTAACTAAGAATCAGAGAATGGAGAGAATAGAGGAGTGATAGAAGCAGAAGTAACACATGTTTCCAATTCCAATGAAGGCCTTGAAATTTAAATTGAATTGAGAGATAAAGTGAATGGTTTTCAACTGAGGTCACACAGAGGTTACTGCAACCACCAGGGTAGGAGAACGTCCTAACACTTTATTATATAGAGGTTACTGCAACCACCAGGGTAGGAGAACGTCCTAACACTTTATTATATAGAGGTTACTGCAACCACCAGGGTAGGAGAACTTCCTAACACTTTATTATATAGAGGTTACTGCAACCACCAGGGTAGGAGAACTTCCTAACACTTTATTCAGACAGCTGAATCAAACACATAAATATTTGGGGAATGTACCTTTCCAAGTTTTCATATTTTACTTTACTTCATATTACTTTGGAAGCATTTATATTTTAGGCTCTCAAATGCTTGAGTTAAAGTTTCCTGAACATCCCATGCCGATATCCAATAGGAACACATGTTTTGCAGCCACAGCACTTACCGTTCATGATTATAATTAAAGTAAGGAGGAAAAAACACTATTGTCCGTGCACTTCACAATTCACAAACGATTACTTTGTTTCACATGAACTATTCACCTCGATTTAATTGAGAGTGAGAATTATTATGAAGAAGACAATGTTGAATTGTGGCTTTTAGTTGGTTCTGCTTACAGAGTTCCCGTAGAATAGATATCCATTTTTTTGTTGCTGGCTTATTTTAAAAACACAACAACCCAAATGAGTGTGCGGGAGATTAATGAGGCTTTAATTGGGAGCTTGCTTCTGCAACTTTTAACCGGGTTTAAATCACCATCCCTGCATCTAGTCTATTTCCAGAAATGTCCACATTATACAGACATATTTTAGATTGTAATAATAATTTGAATGCCAGTAAACAAACATTCGGAATGAAATACTTGAATTTGACTTGCAGATTCCTGTATTGTTGTCACAGATATCTAAGGTGTAGTGTAGAATTGAGGCAGGCACAGAGCGGATAAATCCCGTTTGTGGTATTTTAATCCAAAACGAACATGACAACAAACGGAAAACAAACTATAAACTGTAATGAAAACAAAATGGCCACCGACAAACATCTGTGACATTAAAATAATAACTGACAATATGGTAAAACTTTCCTGTAACTAAATAACCCCACTAATCGCATTTAGCAAAACAAGAATTAATAGGAAGTGCACCCACTCAACCTCCCGTGTGCAACCAAACTCACCACACGTGTGACAATTGTAAACTACTTTAGTTAAGCTTCCATAATATTGTATGTTGTCATGCTTGCACGTACATCCATAGTTTGATAAAATAAATATTTAATTTAGTAGTTCTTTGAACATAAAATGGTCAGTGGTCATTGATGTGAAAAAGTAAAGTAAAAAAGTCAAAATAATAACCTGTGCTTGATCAATTTGAAATTACTCTACAGAAACCAATGGCCACAGACAATTTAATGGTTGGGTAATTCTTTTTGCTAATGCTCTTTCGTATTGTGTATGGATGAATGAACATGGCTGGCAGATGTGCTGGCAGATGTGTGACGCGTTTAAGATACATTGCATACATTAATATTTTATTAAAACCAGTAGAATATATCTGCGTATGCATAATATTCTGTACCTGTATGAATTTGAGCATGTGTCTGTGGATAAATGTGGGATGTGAATAAGTTACAACTGCTTTAGGAGAAATAGCAGAAAGCATTCCTTACAGAAGATCATCCTAGTAATTAGATTAGAACCCTAAACACATCTTGTGTCACCAACACAACCAGGGGTCCGTTTCAGAAAGGAGGTTTAGTGAAAACTATGAGTTTGTTTACACTGAGATGAGGGAAACACTGAGTTTTCTGTTTCAGAAAAGGAGGTAACTTAACCTCAGAGTCAGTTACTATGGTAACTCAGTCTGTGAACCTAACCTGGTCGGGAGCAGTTTTTCTTCAATAAACCTGGAGTTTCTCTCAGTCTCCTCCCTCTGACACAGCGCTCTTTCATTTCATTTTTAATTAATTCAGTCTGTATCAGGCGCATTTTAGCGCAGTGTTGTCATCTGCATAAAGAAAATAGGATTGTTTATTAACTTACTTAGGTGACGTTAAAGATTAAAGTTTTTTTTCTCGAACATGACATGTCCTTTGTGTTAGATGAAGAAACTGTATTACTTGAGTTAAACATACGTCAGGAGATTATATTGAGGAAACCCGACTAGATGTATTTTAATTTCCAGATAACTTCCGATCTGATATTGAGGAAACCAGACTAGATTTTAATTTCCAGATAACTTCTGAGCGGTAGTTTTTTCTTTACAGTCTATCAGATGTAGCTACATAACCTTATCTATCCTCATATAACTAATGTAACCCATCGTGGACATGCTCTTACATCCGAGCAGATTATTTGTGTCGCATTACGTTTTTTGCAAACGTCAGTTTTAGGGCAGTATTACAGCCACTGTATGCAGAGCCGTTATATTAAACGTGTTTGTAGTGTTCCCTGGACACAAACCAGTGAGAGACATTAAAGAGGAGGTCCACAGCATTGCAGGTGAATAATGCAAAACCCTTTACAATGAATAGTTATTAATTATAATTCGGTTAATGACATGGTGCTGCAAGATCAGAATGGTATAAATTATTTGAATTTATTTTAGGATTTCCTAATGCGATTGGCTGCATTGATGGCACACAAATGTGTTTTTCACCCGCAGGATTGCACCTAAATGAAATAGATTATAGCGTCAATACCATTCTACCAGTTTTTACCAGTAACACTTGTGATAAAATATGAGCATGGGTGTATTTCAGGCATGTGTATAGTTTGTTCTAACAGAGTGTCAAAAAATAGATTCCCATTGGGAATTAATAAAAAGTATAAATTAAAATTATGGTGTAAATTAAAAATCAAATGAAAACACTATATTGGAATTTACGCGTTGACCCGAGTAGCAATTTTTTTCTAAATACGTGTTCATAGTCGCTGTGTGCCTGCATCAGTATTTCAAGCTTGGGGTGACGTATGCGGTAGTAATGCTGGTTGCCATGGTGAATCGTAGTATCACGGCTCCATTCATGCTGCCTTTTTAAAGCGGCGGTGCACGCGCGTAACTCTGAGGAAACCTACACTGGGTTGATTGAACCAACTCAAATCAGCTGTTCTGAAACCGAAAACTCTGCGTTTTCCATCTTAGTGTAAATCAACTCCAAGGTCAGGGTTAGATTTAGAGTTTGTTAAACCCCGTTCTTGAAGCGGACCCCAGGCGTTTACCATTTGTTTTTCTACTAGTTTCAAGAAAGAACCTGAAAGTATTCATTCTTACCACTTCGCACAACCCGGAGCGTCATGAAGCAATTGAGTCCAGAAACATGTGGCGTGGCAAACCAATTCCAGGTCTAATGTGATAAGACCAATGCCACTGTAAACACATCCCAGATTAGCCCTGCCACTGTAACACATCCCAGATTAGCCCTGCCACGGTAAACACATCCCAGATTAGCCCTGCAACTGTAACACATCCCAGATTAGCCCTGCAACTGTAACACATCCCAGATTAGCCCTGCCACTGTAAACACATCCCAGATAAGCCCTGCCACTGTCAACACATCCCAGATAAGCCCTGCCACGGTAACACATCCCAGATTAGCCCTGCCACTGTAAACACATCTCAGATTAGCCCTGCCACTGTAAACACATCCCAGATTAGCCCTGCCACTGTAACACATCCCAGATTAGCCCTGCCACTGTAAACACATCTCAGATTAGCCCTGCCACTGTAAACACATCCCAGATTAGCCCTGCCACTGTAAACACATCTCAGATTAGCCCTGCCACTGTAAACACATCTCAGATTAGCCCTGCCACTGTAAACACATCTCAGATTAGCCCTGCCACTGTAAACACATCCCAGATTAGCCCTGCCACTGTAACACATCCCAGATTAGCCCTGCCACTGTAAACACATCTCAGATAAACCCTGCCACTGTAAACACATCTCAGATTAGCCCTGCCACTGTAACACATCCCAGATTAGCCCTGCCACTGTAACACATCCCAGATTAGCCCTGACACTGTAACACATCCCAGATTAGCCCTGCCACTGTAACACATCCCAGATTAGCCCTGCCACTGTAAACACATCCCAGATTAGCCCTGCCACTGTAACACATCCCAGATTAGCCCTGCCACTGTAACACATCCCAGATTAGCCCTGCCACTGTAACACATCCCAGATTAGCCCTGCCACTGTAACACATCCCAGATTACCCCAATGACACACAAGATAGAACAGTTAGCAGCGTGACCATGACGACAGCCACCCTATTACCTCTAGCACCCATCAGTTCTCACTTCCTCAACATTAATGTGTCAAATAGTGTTGGTGTCTTCGTCTATTGCTTGTTTTAGCTTGTATGACTTTTATGATTTACACAGTGGAATTCAGAATGAGGTGTGAGATAGACCTCTAAAGACAACTAAGCCATGTTGGCTGAATTTGGAAAAGGATTTCTCAGTTATGACCTGGAGTCTATTTGGAGCTCAACGGAAGTTTAGCCTCTCATCTCTAGAGCCTGTCAGAGACTACAGAGAGACCGGACTACTTGTCTCTCTATTATGGAAGTATAGCCTCTCATCTCTAGAGCCTGTCAGAGACTACAGAGAGACCGGACTACTTGTCTCTCTATTATGGAAATATAGCCTCTTATCTTTAGAGCCTGTCAGACTACAGAGAGACCGGACTACTTGTCTCTCTATTATGGAAGTTTAGCCTTTCATCTCTAGAGCCTGTCAGAGACTACAGAGAGACCGGACTACTTGTCTCTCTATTATGGAAGTTTAGCCTCTCATCTCTAGAGCCTGTCAGAGACTACAGAGAGACCGGACTACTTGTCTCTCTATTATGGAAGTTTAGCCTCTCATCTCCAGAGCCTGTCAGAGACTACTGAGAGACCGGACTACTTGTCTCTCTATTATGGAAGTTTAGCCTCTCATCTCTAGAGCCTGTCAGAGACTACAGAGAGAGCGGACTACTTGTCTCTCTATTATGGAAGTTTAGCCTCTCATCTCTAGAGCCTGTCAGAGACTACAGAGAGACCGGACTACTTGCCTCTTTATTATGGAAGTTTAGCCTCTCATGCATAGAGCCTGTCAGAGACTACAGAGAGAGCGGACTACTTGTCTCTCTATTATGGAAGTTTAGCCTCTCATCTCTAGAGCCTGTCAGAGACTACAGAGAGAGCGGACTACTTGTCTCTCTATTATGGAAGTTTAGCCTCTCATCTCCAGAGCCTGTCAGAGACTACTGAGAGACCGGACTACTTGTCTCTCTATTATGGAAGTTTAGCCTCTCATCTCTAGAGCCTGTCAGAGACTACAGAGAGAGCGGACTACTTGTCTCTCTATTATGGAAGTTTAGCCTCTCATCTCTAGAGCCTGTCAGAGACTACAGAGAGACCGGACTACTTGCCTCTTTATTATGGAAGTTTAGCCTCTCATGCATAGAGCCTGTCAGAGACTACAGAGAGAGCGGACTACTTGTCTCTCTATTATGGAAGTTTAGCCTCTCATCCATAGAGACTGTCAGAGACTACAGAGAGACCAGACTACTTGTCTCTCCATGATGGAAGTTTAGCCACTCATCTCTAGAGCCTGTCAGAGATTACAGAGAGACTGGACTACTTGTCTCTCTATTATGGAAGTTTAGCCTCTCATCTCTAGAGCCTGTCAGAGACTACAGAGAGAGCGGACTACTTGTCTCTCTATTATGGAAGTTTAGCCTCTCATCTCTAGAGCCTGTCAGAGACTACAGAGAGAGCGGACTACTTGTCTCTCTATTATGGAAGTTTAGCCTCTCATCTCTAGAGCCTGTCAGAGACTACAGAGAGACCGGACTACTTGTCTCTCTATTATGGAAGTTTAGCCTCTCATCTCTAGAGCCTGTCAGAGACTACAGAGAGACCGGACTACATGTCTCCCTATTATGGAAGTTTAGCCTCTCATCTCCAGAGCCTGTCAGAGACTACTGAGAGAGCGGACTACCTGTATCTCTATTATGGAAGTTTAGCCTCTCATCTCTAGAGCCTGTCAGAGACTACAGAGAGAGCGGACTACTTGTCTCTCTATTAACCCAGTTGAAGGAGGTGCACCCCAGGTTACATGCATCTGCCATTCACACACCCCAGTTGAAGGACGTGCACCCCAGGTTACATGCATCTGCCATTCACACACCCCAGTTGAAGGAGGTGCACCCCAGGTTACATGCATCTGCCATTCACATACCCCAGTTGAAGGAGGTGCACCCCAGGTTAAATGCATCTTATGTTCCACATTTTCCACCTTTAATGTGACCTATAACGTAAACAATTCAATTGACAAAACAAACAAGTATTTTTGAAAATTAAAAATAAAACCTAACAATAACCTGGTTGCATAAGTGTGCATACCCTTCACATAAAACAAATACTTTGTTAAAGCACCTTTTGTTTTTATTACAACACTCAGTCTTTTTGGGTAGGAGTCTATTCAACATGGCACATCTTGACTTGGCAATATTTGCCCACACTTCTTTGCAAAAGTGCTCCAAATCTGTCAGATTGCGAGGACATCTTTTTTTGCACAGACCTCTTCAGATCAACCCACAGATGTTCAATAGGATTCAGGTCTGGGCTCTGGCTGGGCCATTCCAGAACGTTAATATACTTCTGGTGAAGCTATGCTTCTGGGTTTGGATGTGCTTTGGGTCATTCTGGTGCTGAAAGGTGAACTTCCTTTCATCTACTGCTTTCTAATGGAAGCCTGAAGGTTTTGTGCCAAAATTGGTATTTGAAACTGTTCATAATTCCCTCCATCCTAAATAAGGCCCAGGTTCCAGCTGAAGAAGAACAGCCCCAAAGCATGATGCTGCCACCACCATGATCAATCTCACCATCTTTGGATGATGTGCAGTGTTGTTTTTGCACCAAACATACCTTTTGGAGTTATGGCCAAGTTCAACCATAGTTTCATCAGACCATGATACGTTTGCCCACATGCTTTTGGGAGACCTGATGTTTTATTTTTGCAAAGTTCAGCCGAGCTTGGATGTTTTTCTTCATAAGAAAGGCTTCCATCTTGCCACCCTACCCCATAGCCCATACATACAAAGAATACGAGATATTGTTTTCACATGTAGCACACAGCCAGTACTTGACAGAAATTCCTGCAGTTCTTTTAATGTTTCTTTTTGGAGGTACGTCCAGTTCTCGGTAATATCTCTGGTGTGCTATTTTTTCTCTACTTAATGATGACTGTCTTCACTGTGCTCCAATGTATATCTATACCACCATATGCGGCCTTGAGAATATTAATAAGACCAAGCTCCCTGGCAGGCTAAAGCTGTGGTGCCTCCAATTTGGGTTAATACCGTGGTTGATGTGGCCTCTTACCATCTATGAGGTCCCAATATCAAAGGTAGAAAAGCTGGAGAGGGTGGTCAGCTCATTTGCCAAAAAGTGGCTGGGACTCCATAGATGCTTTACTAACATCGGGCTGTATGGAAGAGGCATCTTGGAGATTCCCGTTTCCAGCCTTGCAGAAGAGTTTAAATGCTCCAAAGTAAAGCTGGAAATGACACTAACAGAGTCCCGTGACCCGTGTGTTTCCGGAACAGCTTCTACCCTGGTGACTGGAAGGAAATGGAACCCAGCTGCAGCTTCTCACCAGGCGAAGACAGACCTCAGGCACAGAGACATCATTGGCAATGTGCAACAGGGGAGAGGAGGACTTGGCCTGGGAGACATTAGACCATCGTGGCAAAGGGCAGCTCCAGACCAGCGCCGACGGCTGGTCGTCGAGGAGGTGCGTCGGCACGAGCAGGCAACAAGGTTCACTATTGTGCCTGTCAGGGCGAGAGTCCCTGTTCCCTGTCCGTTCGGTTATACGGCAATAAAGAGCACTAAAATGGTCTCTCTGCGCATGTGTCCATTTCCTGGTTGCCTGTGACAGGCGAATCGTTACAATCCCCTGCTAACCTCAAACACATTCTGGTTGGATGTAAGACAAGCTTGTCACAAGGCCGGTATACCTGGAAGCACAATAATGTCCTAAAATGCTTAGCAGCTAACTTGGAATGCAGACGGATAAAGGTCAATGCTCTGCCTTCTCCATCACTTCATCCCTCATACGCAAGAGAGTTCATCCGAGAAGGTACAAAGACAGCCAAAGTCCAAACAACATCGGACGTTGGCCAGCTTGGAAGGGCTCGAGACTGGAAGTTGGTGGCAGATCTCAACCAAAAACTTTACTTCCCTTCTGAGATCGCCACAACGAACCTCAGACCAGACTTTGTGCTTTGGTCCTCCTCTCTCCACAGTGTATACATAATAGAGCTTACCGTTCCTTGGGAGGCTGCTGTGGAGGAGGCTTTTAAGCGCAAGAGCCTTAAGTACACAGAGTTGGCAGCCGATGCTGAGCAACGGGGATGGAAAGCCAAGGTCTGCCCAGTGGAAGCCGGCTGCAGAGGCTTCGTGGGCAAGTCAACCATCAGGCTGCTTAAGGAATTGGGCGTGCAAGGTCAAACCCTACGGCGAACCATCAAAGCCCTCTCAGGCGCAGCAGAAGAAGCAAGCCGATGGCTTTGGGTGAAAAGGGGAGACTCCAACTGGGCCCCTAATATTACCTGAGGCATTTAAGGGGTGAAAGCAGAGGGGGGCACACCTGGGACGCCAGGTGCTGCCGATGAGCCCTCTGGAGGTGTCGTGGGCCTATCCTCGAAACACCAAAGAAGGAGGGTGCCCACCTGATGACCCCTGTGAAGCTAACCCCCCATTCACATGCCACTCAACCACCATCTCAGTGAGGAAACTACATCAATGGATCCATCGTCACCACTCATACTTCAGATCTTAAAAAATGGGATTGTTTCACCTAGTCCTACAACATAACTATTATTTTGTACTTTTCCCCTGACTGTTAGCTGTTAACAATGAGATTGCTGTGATGCTTTGGAAGCTCTCTGCGGACCATGGAAAATCATACTGGAACAGCTGACCTTTATCTATGATTAATCAGAGTCACTTTGAATGATGGCAGGTGTGTAATGACTTCTATTTAACATGAGTTTGAATGTGATTGGTTAATTATGAACACAGCCACATCCCCAGTTAAAGGGCAACTTCACCGAAAAAACATATTTTTTCTCACTTATCGTGGTCACTTATGTAGTAGAAATGTAAAAGCATTTTTTAAATTGGTGCCATCTAGGCAGAGAAAAAGATTAAAATGTGTTTTTGGCTCATGTGGATGAAATACACCAAAACCCAGAAGGCACTTGTTTCGCTGCTCTATGAGTCCACTCCCAAGCCACGCCTACCGGCTAGAGAGGGCAGGCAGAAGGGAAGGCTATAGCTACTAGCTAATTGACTGGAAAACAGAAGACACCGGTTAACATGAGTCTCCGTGACGAGTTTCTGGATAAAGTAATTTAAATACTAGCCTTGCGTTGTACCGGGATGTACATCCAACACAGGGAAAGGACATGTAGTTAGTTTCCATCGTTTTCCCGTTGAACATTTAGAGCGGTGCAAACAGTGGCTGCGGGCTATCAACCACCCCAAGTTCCGAGAATATTTGTAATTAATAAAAGTATATACATTTCTTCAAATATCCCAGTACTCTTTTGTAAATCAAAGTAATACATTATAAACTTTGAACTTTTATTGTTTTTAAACATAATATAAACAATTTCACACTCATAGCTCTTACAGAGCTTCAGCAGTTTCTTGATAGCCACAGTATTGTCCGTCACTAGCTGGAAATCTCTGTCTAATGTCCTAAACAACACAGGCAGGCAAAACAAGACGATATAGCCTTTCCCCAGTCTCTCTCCTTGCAGGACCCATTCCACGAAATGACGGTAGGCTGTTAGGCGATATTGTCTGAAAACAATAAGCACAACGTTAGCAACGCAAGCTATTTGCACCTACAATAGGCTAGCTAGCATATATGTAAATATAACCGATAGCTCAGCTAACTGACGTGAACAACAAATAAATACTCACTTATACTGAAGCGCCCGTTTGTCCCTTGGCTGGCGTTTCCAATTGACCTTCGGAATCCTGAAATAAGTTTCAAAAACTTGTGTGGATCAAAGCTGGGGTGCTCTATTACGCATGCGGTCCCGTTTCTAATGCAGATTCAGTTATTTCTTCAAGAAGAAAATGGCATCGCTGAAATTCGCAACAGCAGCGGGACTCTATCTGTGTCCATAGGCGCACAGCGAGAGCACTGGCACCACCAGTCCGCCCCAGCTCGACTCTGTACGGGCTCTTCCTCATGACCGCCAGGCAAGCTTCGCTCCTCTGCAGCAGCAGCCTCTTGTTCCTCCATCAACCGCAACTGTTTTTCGCTGTATTGCGGCTCGTACAGGCAGCCACGAACATCGGATTCGTGCAACAGATCTTCAAAATCCCTTTCTTCCATTTCGTCTTCACAATTACATTATGCCATTGTGCTCGCATTTCTCCACAACAAGCGACATCGGGTTAGCTTAGCTACAACAAGATGGCTGACACTGTTTTGAGAATCTGTGACGAGGCCCCACCCCATATGGGCAGGTAGAAAAAATGCGGAAGTAGCGTCTACTTCTGTCTGTAGTTTACAGCCTCTTTTAAAAAATCATCCAATGACGTAAAAATCATCATTTTACGTCATTGGAGGATTTTTTTCTGACCTAGAATCAAGATATCGCTCTTATCAGATGGAGTTGATGGGTGGGAGTAAGGTCATTGGAAAATACTACCATTTGTCTACTGATACAAAGCTAAATGCAAAAATCGGTGTAGTGGCTCTTTAAGATTTCAGATTGTTTTTAGTTACAGTTCTCGTTAAAGGTAGAAAATTACTTTTCTTTGTCATTTTTTTTCACACTACAAAAACCTGGCATGGGTGTGTAGACTTTCTCCAAGTCTTGTAAAAATAATACTACCCAGTTGCCAATTTGGGACAGATTGTGTCTGTTTTAAAGTGAAATTACTTTTCCAACTAACACACGTTTATATGTGCACCATTATGGCTCCCGTATCTTACCAGGTAATTGTAGTATCACAGTTGTTGTTTTTTAAATGCAGGAACATTACAGAAAGATTTCAACAGTGTAAGAATATTTACCTGACACAGATATATGTTTGTCTATTTGATTTCCCTCAATTTATTTTGGCATGATTGTCGAACTAGGACAGTGCAACATTTTTATGAGGCTACTGATAAAGTGAGATAGTTTTAAAAATCAGGATAGATTGCATGTAAATCACGCTTTGACAAGGCAATGAAGTGCTACAGAGAATGCATTCATTTCCCTAAACAGCTAAACGAACAGTCTAAGAGGGCCACAAAACAAACACACGTATTCAAACTCTGTGTTTTATTTCTTTCTCTTTTTCTCTCACTCTCTCATGCATGAACAAAAGGAAAGAAGACAAACTGACCCTCCACACACACAGACAGACACACAGACACACACACAAAGAAACACAGACAGACACACACATACGCACACAGAAAGACAAAGACAGACACACACACACAAAGACACACCGTGCCAAACAGTGGCTGCCATGAGTGACAAGTGTATTATTATGTCTGGGTGACTGCATCATTGACATGAATGAAGCATGTCTCTACACAGGAAAGTCTGTAGGAACTGTGTTATCATAGTTTCAGCTAGCATTGTACGTCTGTGCGTGTGTTTTGAAACAGTGATTAACAGCCTGACACATTATGTTAAAGCTGCCAGCTCTCAAAATATTTCCATGTAAACATCTACTGATGCTGTGATTTTACCATGCTTAGAACTCCCACAGAAACAGCTTAACAGCTTAATCTTAGATATTTATCTAAAATACAATTTTACTATGTATTACGGCAGAGAGTTAAATAGTTAATGGTTGCAGGGATTTGGCCTAATCTTGCCCTTGTTTCAATAGTAATATGCTGTACTGTACTCTGAACTGTTGTTAGCACAGAAACACGACAGTACACAATAGATCATGTTGTTAGCATAGAAACACGATAGTACACAATAGATCATATTGTTAGCATAGAAACACGATAGTACACAACAGATCATGTTGTTAGCATAGAAACACGATAATACACAATAGATCATGTTGTTAGCATAGAAACACGACAGTACACAATAGATCATGTTGTTAGCATAGAAACACAATAGTACACAGTAGATCATGTTGTTAGCATAGAAACATGATAATACACAATAGATCATGTTGTTAGCATAGAAACACGATAGTACACAATAGATCATGTTGTTAGCATAGAAACACGATAGTACCCAATAGATCATGTTGTCAGCATAGAAACACGATAGTACCCAATAGATCATGTTGTCAGCACAGAAACACGACAGTACACAATAGATCATGTTGTTAGCATAGAAACACGATAGTACACAATAGATCATGTTGTTAGCATAGAAACACGATAGCACACAATATATCATGTTGTTAGCATAGAAACACGATAGTACACAATAGATCATGTTGTTAGCATAGAAACACGATAGTACCCAATAGATCATGTTGTCAGCACAGAAACACGACAGTACACAATAGATCATGTTGTTAGCACAGAAACACGACAGTACACAATAGATCATGTTGTTAGCATAGAAACACGATAGCACACAATAGATCATGTTGTTAGCATAGAGACACGATAGCACACAATAGATCATGTTGTCAGCACAGAAACACGACAGTACACAATAGATCATGTTGTTAGCACAGAAACACGATAGTACACAATAGATCATGTTGTCAGCACAGAAACACGACAGTACACAATACATCATGTTGTTAGCATAGAAACACGATAGCACACAATACATCATGTTGTTAGCATAGAAACACGATAGCACACAATAGATCATGTTGTTAGAATAAAAACACGATAGTACACAATAGATCATGTTGTTAGCATAGAGACACGATAGCACACAATAGATCATGTTGTTAGCACAGAAACACGACAGTACACAATAGATCATGTTGTTAGCACAGAAACACGACAGTACACAATAGATCATGTTGTTAGCATAGAGACACGATAGCACACAATAGATCATGTTGTTAGCATAGAGACACGATAGCACACAATAGATCATGTTGTTAGCATAGAAACACGATAGCACACAATATATCATGTTGTTAGCATAGAAACACGATAGTACACAATAGATCATGTTGTTAGCATAGAAACACGATAGTACCCAATAGATCATGTTGTCAGCACAGAAACACGACAGTACACAATAGATCATGTTGTTAGCACAGAAACACGACAGTACACAATATTTCATGTTGTTAGCATAGAAACACGATAGCACACAATAGATCATGTTGTTAGCACAGAAACACGACAGTACACAATAGATCATGTTGTTAGCATAGAGACACGATAGCACACAATAGATCATGTTGTTAGCATAGAGACACGATAGCACACAATAGATCATGTTGTTAGCATAGAAACACGATAGCACACAATATATCATGTTGTTAGCATAGAAACACGATAGTACACAATAGATCATGTTGTTAGCATAGAAACACGATAGTACCCAATAGATCATGTTGTCAGCACAGAAACACGACAGTACACAATAGATCATGTTGTTAGCACAGAAACACGACAGTACACAATAGATCATGTTGTTAGCATAGAAACACGATAGCACACAATAGATCATGTTGTTAGCATAGAGACACGATAGCACACAATAGATCATGTTGTCAGCACAGAAACACGACAGTACACAATAGATCATGTTGTTAGCATAGAAACACGACAGTACACAATACATCATGTTGTTAGCATAGAAACACGATAGCACACAATACATCATGTTGTTAGCATAGAAACACGATAGCACACAATATATCATGTTGTTAGCATAGAAACACGATAGTACACAATAGATCATGTTGTTAGAATAAAAACACGATAGTACACAATAGATCATGTTGTTAGCATAGAGACACGATAGCACACAATAGATCATGTTGTTAGCACAGAAACACGACAGTACACAATAGATCATGTTGTTAGCACAGAAACACGACAGTACACAATAGATCATGTTGTTAGCATAGAGACACGATAGCACACAATAGATCATGTTGTTAGCATAGAGACACGATAGCACACAATAGATCATGTTGTTAGCATAGAAACACGATAGCACACAATATATCATGTTGTTAGCATAGAAACACGATAGTACACAATAGATCATGTTGTTAGCATAGAAACACGATAATACACAATAGATCATGTTGTCAGCACAGTACATTATAGTTTATTATGATCCCTTTAGTTTATGTACATGAGGTAGCTTCCCTGTCTGGGTTCCACTGTATATCTGTATATACTGGATATCTACTGCCTTGCAGGTCTTTACTTCTACAAACCAGGTTGCAAAATGACTTTGACATTGATGATCCTTTCACAGAACTGTAGTTACACAAGTGGTTGGTACAAATAGAGTGCTTTTTATTTCATGCCTTTGAATTTGACTCAATCTGTTGAAGGATTTGAGGTGTTAGCTTTAAGGACCCCTTAAATAAAAGCAATGACTCTCCAGAACAGGTATTCTGTTTCTGCATATGACTCACACAAGCTGTGTAGAACGTGTTAACAGAACAGTCCAGTGGTATTGCAATTCAAAGCAGTCTGTGTCTCCTTTTTAGTGATTTATTACTTGATGATCTTCCTTGACATTTTCATAAACCCAATAGCATTCTAATGTAAAAAATCGATTTTTAGAATACCATTTTTTCTATGCAAACGGTCCCCTGATAAAAAGTCTATAATTTGGTGGTTATGACAAAGAGTTGCTGTAGGTTTTCTCTTTTAACCCAGTTAATCCAGGTCACTTTTATTCATATATCAGGTGATACTATTTATGTATGGTAGCACCGTGGGACCAGAGGTTGGGCAGACCTGACATAAAAAAATGATGAACAAAACTGATTTTCAACAAGACAGCATAATGCAGATTGTATTACAGTAAATTGTGCACAGCTGGGGTTATTGACCAGTAACATAGCGGATAAGTATCCGCCAATACAAGACATGCCAAAGTGTCTTGACTGTTTTTCTTCCAGTACAAAACTACTGTTTAAAACTACGACAGGTCGTTATGATGACAGTATCATTAAAGTTGAGGGTTGTGAAAGACCCAGTCCATCTCTATTCGGGGCATTTCTTTCCACTAGGGACCTTAGGGATCTCGCCAAAAGAAGTGCACTAAATAAAACCAGTTATCACAAAGATTTTCAGCCATGTGTTTGTGTGTATGTCATCTCTGTGTGAGATTACTTATTTTAATCAGTTTATTGATATGGGGAAAAGCCACAGCCTCATGTGACATTCCTTTCAATTTATTTGAACGTTTGCGAGATGTGCTCCAGTATGAAAGACATGAATGTCACGTGTGGTGATTGTTGGGTACTGCACTGTCTGGTTTCGGGTGTCCCACTTCCTGGTTCACGCTTATTAGTTCACAGCTGGGTGTAATCTTGTCATTAGTTCGGGCTATAAAGGTTTGCTAGGAAGTCACCTCGTTGCTTATCATTGTTCGTTACATGTCACAGTAGTATAGAGGTGAGTGGTTGTTTGTGCTGTGGTTACTCAGTATATTTATAAGACGCTACATATGCGCGCTTTCATTTTCAGTTTAGCCATTTAGCCTTTTGTCGCCGTTTTCGGGTAGTTTTATGTTTGTGGAAATAAACCTGTGTTAAAAGGATTTGAACGACTCTGCAATGACAATGAAAAACACATTTAAATCATTATTTCCAGTTTAGCTTCGACTTGTAGAACCACTATGGAAATACTGTGTGTGATATAACACTCCATGTGATATAACACTCCATGTGATATAACACTCCATGTGATATAACACTGCATGTGATATAATACTGCATGTGATATAATACTGCATGTGATATAACACTGCATGTGATATAACACTGCATGTGATATAATACTATATGCATTAAAGGGCATGTGATATAATACGGCGTGTGATATAACACTGCATGTGATATAACACTCAATGTGATATAACACTGCATGTGATATAATACTGCATGTGATATAATACTGCATGTGATATAACACTGCATGTGATATAACACTGCATGTGATATAATACTATATGCATTAAAGGGCATGTGATATAATACTGCATGTGATATAATACTGCATGTGATATAATACTGCATGTGATATAATACTGTGTGCATTAAAGGGCATGTGCACTGGTTTGGACATAAAACCAACATGTTTAGATATTTGTATGATTTGTAATGCATTTAGGTTCTTGAACAGACTGCCTTCTCTACAGAGCACATTTAATCACATAGAGATCCTATGATTAAATAAAACTTTCCATACAGATTTTGTACCTGGGGCAAAATGCAGCCATGAGCCAATGCTGTCCTATAAATGTTTAGTTACATCATTATTCATACACTCACCTGCCACTACATTAGGTATCCCTGGCACCAACTGCTCGTTAACGCGAATAATTAGCAACCCAACACCCTGCAACCCAGCACCCAGCAACCCAACACCGAGCAACCCAACACCCAGCACCCCAACACCCAGCAACTCATACACCCAGCACCCCAACACCCAGCGACCCAACACTCAGCCACCCATACACCCAGCAACCCAACACCCAGCAACCCATACACCGAGCAACCCATACACCGAGCAACCCATACACCGAGCAACCCAGCACCCCAACACCCAGCAACCCATACACCCAGCAACCCATACACCCAGCACCCCAACACCCAGCACCCATACACCCAGCGACCCAACACCCAGCGACCCATACACCCAGCAACCCAACACCCAGCAACCCAACACCCAACACCCAGCACCCAGCGACCCATACACCCAGCGACCCATACACCCAGCGACCCATACACCCAGCAACCCAACACCCAGAACCCCAACACCCAGCGACCCATACAGCCAGCGACCCATACAGCCAGCGACCCATACAGCCAGCGACCCAACACCCAGCGACCCATACAGCCAGCGACCCATACAGCCAGCGACCCATACACCCAGCGACCCATACACCCAGCGACCCATACACCCAGCGACCCAAACACCCAGCGACCCATACACCCAGCGACCCATACACCCAGCGACCCATACACCCAGCGACCCAACACCCAGCGACCCAACACCCAGCGACCCATACAGCCAGCGACCCATACAGCCAGCGACCCAACACCCAGAACCCCAACACCCAGCGACCCATACAGCCAGCGACCCATACAGCCAGCGACCCAACACCCAGCGACCCATACAGCCAGCGACCCATACACCCAGCGACCCATACACCCAGCGACCCAAACACCCAGCGACCCAAACACCCAGCGACCCATACACCCAGCGACCCAACACCCAGCGACCCAACACCCAGCGACCCAACACCCAGCGACCCAACACCCAGCGACCCATACACCCAGCGACCCATACACCCAGCGACCCAACACCCAGCACCCCAACACCCAGCGACCCAACACCCAGCGACCCAACACCCAGCGACCCAACACCCAGCGACCCATACACCCAGCGACCCATACACCCAGCGACCCATACACCCAGCGACCCATACACCCAGCGACCCAACACCCAGCGACCCAACACCCAGCGACCCAACACCCAGCGACCCAACACCCAGCGACCCAACACCCAGCACCCCAACACCCAGCACCCCAACACCCAGCACCCCAACACCCAGCAACCCAACACCCAGCACCCCAACACCCAGCGACCCATACAGCCAGCGACCCAACACCCAGCGACCCAACACCCAGCGACCCAACACCCAGCGACCCAACACCCAGCGACCCAACACCCAGCGACCCAACACCCAGCGACCCAACACCCAGCGACCCAACACCCAGCGACCCAACACCCAGCGACCCAACACCCAGCAACCCATACACCCAGCAACCCAACACCCAGCAACCCAACACCCAGCATTTAGAACTACTGGGATTGTAAGCAGCTGGTTTGAGTATTTCAGCTACAGGTGCTACTACTGGGATTGTAAGCAGCTGGTTTGAGTATTTCAGCTACAGGTGCTACTACTGGGATTGTAAGCAGCTGGTTTGAGTATTTCAGCTACAGGTGCTACAACTGGGATTGTAAGCAGCTGGTTTGAGTATTTCAGCTACAGGTGCTACTACTGGGATTGTAAGCAGCTGGTTTGAGTATTTCAGCTACAGGTGCTACTACTGCAAAGAAGAATGGGAGAAACTGCCCAAAAAAGGTGTCCAAGCTTGTAGCATCAGACTCAAAACAGACTGCAATTGCTGCCAAAGATGCTTCAACAAAGTATTGTGCAAAGTCTGTGAATACTTATGTATATATTTTGTTTTTTTATTTTCTCCAAATCCATAAAACATTTGAATTGAATCAATTTTGGAATAAGGCTGTAACATAACAAAATGTAGAAAAAGTTAAGCTTTCCGGTTGCACTTTATTCAGTGAGCGGCAGTTCTTTGGACAAAATGTCTTGTTGTTGGCAAAGGTCGGAGGACTATGGCCAGACTGGTTTAAGCTAATAGAAAGGCAACAATAACTTAAATAGGCACTTGTTTCAATCACAGTATGCAGAAGAGCATTGTTGAATGCACAACACGTTGAACCTTGAGATAGATGGGCTATAGGAGCATAAGGCCATGCCGGGTTCTACTCCTGAGTTAAGAACAGGACTCTTATGGCGCTTTTCCACTACACAGAACCAGCTCACCTCGACTTGGCCCGACTCGGCTCTGCTCGCTTTCGCTCGGTTCTCCATTGCAGATAGTACCTGCGCAATAGTACCCGGTCGTCATAGCGATGTAATCTTCTACGCGACGCGGCGACACACAGTCTGCGTCCGAAATCGCGTACTATGTTGAGTATGTACTACATTTAAATAAGAACGTACTTTGCGACCGTAAAAAAAGTACGTTCTATAAAGTATGAATCCGGGTAGTATGAATGGAGTCTGGACGTACTACATGCGCCGTGTTAGAATGCTCTACTTGTATAATCTACCGGGCAAGAGAAGCGTGTTTCAATCAGGTCCGCGTCCTCCTACCAACACTCGCTACCCACACACACATAAGACAATGGAGGAAATCGAGTGTATGCTGTGTTTGATCCGTGAGATGTGGCTGTTTCTCACGGCGCATTCTTTCGGTTTGCCATAGTATTCGTACTGGATAATATGTACAGCTCTCACGCAATCTCTGGCCAAACTATTTAAAAATTTTGGGATTAATCAGGATACTACATCTGGCGCGTGCAATGATGATGCAGTGAATAGTGACGATTCCCTGACCAATCAGCAGTCTGCCTTGTTTTCACGTCACATTTTAGTATCGCCTCAGCTCGCTCAGAACCTCGCCTGAGGTGGTACGAAAAAAAGTACCTGGAAGCAGGTACAGGTACAACTTTTACCCAGTGGAAAACCAAAAAAGCCGAGTCGAGTCAAGCTGAGGCGAGCTGGTTCTGTGTAGTGGAAAAGCGCCATTAGCCTACAATTTGCATGGGCCCACCAAAATCAGACAACAGAAGATTGGAAAAACTTTGCCTGGTCTGATGAGTCTAAATCTCTGCTGTAACATTCAGATCCTTGGGTCAGACTTTGTTGTAAACAACATTTAAGCATGGATCCATTGTCACAAATTCCTTTGGGGTGAAGTGCAAAGAGACACATGCAGAGCGGATAATCACGTTCATGGAGTTTTATTTAAACAATAAAACCTACAGATACATGAACGCAAACTATACATACACTGGAACAAAACAAAAGCGCGCTTACACAAAGCGACTTATTCATTTGACAAAAACACAGTGCACGACTTTGCAAAAATGAACAACTACTAAACAAACCTCCACTCACCAACTACAGGACATAACTTGAAACAATAACCGACAACCCAAGTGACACTCCCTAGAACCTTAAATAGCCACCTAATTGCTAAATCACCCCAGCTGTGAGAATTAGCAAAACAGGAACTAAACAGGAAGTGCATCACCCTAAAGTCACTGTGTTGAACACAACTCACCACATATGTGACATCCATCCTGTCTTGTCTCAACGGTTCAGACTGGTGGTGATGGTAAAATGGTAGCAGTTGTCAATGCCATGGAATTCAGCTAACTTAAATTAATTCAGTAATACTTTTCCAAGTATGTTGGTGAATAAAATGAGCTCTATGCTCTATGGTTTGATTGCAATATTGTCACAAATCCACTGAGGACATCTAGTGGGCTAGGATGGTATTGGGGCACTTATGTACTATGAGCATTTATTTAGTTTAAACACTTATCTAAATTTGAGCACTTATATTACTTTCGCACCTGAATCACATGTGGGTGATTAGAATGGGCACAGCTGGTTTAGATTTGGTGATTATGTTTGTTATAAAAGTCACTAGGTCTTGGTGCACAGTGTGGGATATTGTTAAAATGTCATGTTGATCTTTTGGTGAGTGTTGGGTTTATATTTAGGATTGGCTGTAATTTGGCACAAGTTGGCACACTTTTGTTTTCCCAGATTAGGTTTATCACACTTCGTTGTTACATGTTTGATTTATCATTTTTAAATAAATTCCACGAACAGGATTTCTTCTCTACCTGGCTTAGTGACAAATATATACATTTGCTAAATACAAGGCTTTTTATATGGTATTGTTATAAAGTTCTGCCCTCGTTTGCTGATTATCCCCTCCACTTATTCGCTCGGTTCATCCTCTCAGCCCTGTGGTTGAATCTTAATGGCAACTCTGGGTACAGCTTGTGGAAAAGAGAAGACATTTGTTTCCAAGAAAAACTATTGTGGAGTTCACAGAGTCCAACTTTAAGGCTACGCAACATACATGCACTTAACACAATTAACATTTCATGTGTCGGTTCTCTATGGATCAATCTGACCTTGTCCGTACACAACAACCAACCAATGGTAGTTGGTGTAGAAGGCCTTCATTACCTAACAACAGATTCCTCTTAAGACTTGTGTGTGCAGGCGTATAGTGTTTTCTACCGGGTCTCCTGAGCAAATCGAATTCATTTCCTTATGATTATGGAATATGGTGGAGCATGGACCTATTTAACAGAGCCTAGCAATGCGCCAACCCCCTGTATGGTTTCCCACAACCAATTTCATTTAATATACATCGCTGCTAGCTGGATGGGATGTACAGGGAAGAGGGTAGGTTGTTACGTTAGAAGATGGTTGTGTGTGTGTGTGTGTGAATGTGTGTGTGTGTGTGTGTACGCTTGCTCTGTAAGATGAGGGTTGTTTGTGTGGCTTTAATAATGTAATCTAGTACCTACTGTAATAATACCTAATGAAGTCCTAGTACCTACTGTAATAATACCTAATGAAGTCCTAGTATCTACTGTAATAATACCTAATGAAGTTCTAATACCTACTGTAATAATACCTAATGAAGTCCTAGTACCTACTGTAATAATACCTAATGAAGTCCTAGTACCTACTGTAATACCTAATGAAGTCCTAGTACCTACTGTAATAATACCTAATGAAGTCCTCGTACCTACTGTAATAATACCTAATGAAGTCCTAGTACTTACTGTAATAATACCTAATGAAGTCCTAGGACCTACTGTAATAATACATAATGAAGTCCTAGGACCTACTGTAATAATACCTAATGAAGTCCTAGTACCTACTGTAATAATACCTAATGAAGTCCTAGGACCTACTGTTATAATACCTAATGAAGTCCTAGGACCTACTGTAATAATACCTAATGAAGTCCTAGGACCTACTGTAATAATACCTAATGAAGTTCTAGGACCTACTGTAATAATACCTAATGAAGTCCTAGTACCTACTGTAATAATACCTAATGAAGTCCTAGTACCTACTGTAATAATACCTAATGAAGTCCTAGTACCTACTGTAATAATACCTAATGAAGTCCTAGTACCTACTGCAATACCTAATGAAGTCCTAGTACCTACTGTAATAATACCTAATGAAGTCCTAGTACCTACTGTAATAATACCTAATGAAGTCCTAGTACCTACTGTAATACCTAATGAAGTCCTAGTACCTACTGTAATACCTAATGAAGTCCTAGGACCTACTGTAATAATACCTAATGAAGTCCTACATTCATGGTGGATACTTGGTGAAAAACATTTGGTAAAATGATGACAGAAATATAGCAGTAGAAATAAAAATGTAACTTACAATTGTCTTATTTTGAAATTCTCTAGAACGTATTATTGAATACATCAAATATGTATTATGGAAAGTAGAAACCAGTGAATATGATTTTGTGTGTGTGTTCAGTCAGGCAGGTAACACAAAGACGCAGGATCGTTAGCACTAATGAAGACGGTATGTCTCCAATTCAAATAACTTGTCAATAGAAGATTTATATTAATGGAGTGTGTTTTTCATAATCCAGAGGTTAATTGAATCAAAGAGAGAAATTACTCTGCTCTGCTCATGTTTCATGTAAAGGAGTTGGCCTTCTAAATCAAGAGCTTTCCCGACAATTTGTCATCAGTAGAAAGTTATTGAGTTGCTTTTTTATTCCCTCATTACGATGTGTTCAGTTGAAAAGGGAGGCAATAATGGATAAAGAATGTATAGAAAACAAAAAAAATGCATATGAAACTAACTAAAGAATGTATGTACATGTTCTGATATGTACAATTCATCATTCTTCCAGAAGAATTTGAACAAGATTAAAGACTTGACTAAATGTCACGTTACATTATTAGAACTATACTTTTTTCTATGTCAAATCAAATGATTCATCTGGATATTACAGATTAGTGGTGATGTCATTAAATTAATGTACAGGTACAATACATAGTAATTGAGAGATAACAGTGTATACAGTACATCTATTGTAGGATCTGTTGTTGGATCTAATGTAGGATCTGATGTAGGATCTGTTGTAGGATCTGATGTAGGATCTGTTGTAGGATCTTTTGTAGGATCTGTTGTTGGATCTGATGTAGGATCTGTTGTAGGATCTATTGTAGGATCTGTTGTAGGATCTGATGTAGGATCTGTTGTTGGATCTGATGTAGGATCTATTGTAGGATCTATTGTAGGATCTGTTGTTGGATCTATTGTAGGATCTGTTGTAGGATCTGTTGTAGGATCTGTTGTAGGATCTATTGTAGGATCTGTTGTAGGATCTGTTGTAGGATCTGTTATAGGATCTGTTGTATGATCTGTTGTAGGATCTGTTGTTGGATCTGTTGTAGGATCTGTTGTAGGATCTGTTGTTGGATCTGTTGTAGGATCTGTTGTTGGATCTGTTGTAGGATTATAGTGTGGGTGTGAAAGAGAGAACGAGATACATGTTTTGGAGTCATGAAATGTTCAGAATGCAGTTTGAGAGAGTCATTGCTTTTAATACATGTGAAACAATAATATTGGCAATATAGTTATAGTTGATACGACAGCAACAATATGTCATAGGTAAATAATACAGGAAGTAAACAGAGTTATTGGGAGATGATTGGACAGGGAGAGGGAAGGATGAATCATTCGTCAGTAGCCTGGAGCCAAAGTGAAATCAGACGCAATTTGCTTAATAAAATTATGGACCACGTTGAAGTGAACAAAAGCAGGCGCTGGCTGGCTAGAGAGAGCATTTGCTTCAGGATCTCCTGAACTTTCACACATATGTGAGGAGTTCCAAGCGTCCTCACTCTCATTCGACTCACTCTCTGTGTCACACACACCTGCACGCTCCAGTTTAGCAGCCTTGTGCACGGTGATATCCACGCAACACCACCTGTTGGGTTTAAAAAGGGGGCTTGGCGAAATAGGTTCTCCGTCTGTAACCTGACAGACCCAGAGAGTCATGGACCACCAGGCTAAGGAAGGGGGGAACTCTCCCAAACAGCAAGCGGGTGAGAAGGGGAACCCCACATCCTCCACAGGGACCCAGTCCTCCCCCTCTTCTACATCTCCTGATGCTACCTCAGAGGGGGAAACTCAGGTGGAGGACAGTGTCACCTCCACCCTGACCTCCTCCCCAGACAGTAGGAGCTGGCGGCCCTGTCGCCCGGAGTGTCTTATAGTGGCATCGATCTTTATGCTCATCTCTCTACTCGGCAGCTGGGCGGTTGTCCATCTCACCCTGGGGTCACGTGGAACCGAGCCCTTTCGGATCGAGGCCAGCTATGACCAGCCAAACGGGCAGGACACCTCCACGGCCGCCACCATAGAACCGGGCTTCACCACCAACTGCTCAGTGGGTAAGAACCGGCTTGATCCTATGTTGTGTGTCGGCGTGAGAACATGTTGAGCCTAAAGACTGATCCAGGATCCTATGTTGTGTGTCAGTGTGAGAACATGTTGAGCCTAAATTCTGATCCAGGATCCTATGTTGTGTGTCAGTGTGAGAACATGTTGAGCCTAAAGACTGATCCAGGATCCTATGTTGTGTGTCAGTGTGAGAACATGTTGAGCCTAAATTCTGATCCAGGATCCTATGTTGTGTGTCAGTGTGAGAACATGTTGAGCCTAAAGACTGATCCAGGATCCTATGGGTGGTTTCTACTAACAGTTCATATGATTTGGAAGTTTTGTAATCTGACTTAGGATCTGTGATTATATGGCGATGTGTACGTCATATGTTTACATGCACAGCATGTAGTTTAGGCTGTAGCTCCTTGCCACAGCTCATTTTAAATTATATACATATATATTTAATAATTATATAGTCTTAAATCAAGTGTCATAGGTTCCTCACGACATTTTTTTATTTTCTTTTATTTGTTTTGTGAGCTGTTAGTGCCTGGATTAGTATTACGAAGTAGAATAATTTAATAAGTTGCTTGAACAGTTTGTTTACATGAATATATAAACTACACATTTATTTTGTTCCGTTATGAAGTGTGAGAACAGTGCTTGTTTAAAACTATTGCAAATAATTAAAACTGAGTTTTATGGTTCCCCCTTAGGCTTTATAGAACATAAAATCCACTGTCACAGCTATTTTGCATCATTAAAAAACACAAGATCGGGACAAAGACTTTATCAGGTGATCGCTTATCAATAACATGCTCTAGTGACCAAGAATCACCTTAGAGCAAGACAGTTTGGACACAGACATTTCTATATAGAGCTAGACTGTTTGGACACAGACATTTATACATATTATATATAGAGCTAGACTGTTTGGACACAGACATTTATACATATATATATATAGAGCTAGACTGTTTAGACACAGACATTTATACATATATAGAGATAGACTGTTTGGACACAGCCATTTATACATATATATATAGATAGAGCTAGACTGTTTAGACACAGACATTTATACATATATAGATAGACTGTTTGGACACAGACATTTATACATATATATATATAGAGAGAGAGATAGACTGTTTGGATATATAGAGATATACTGTTTGGACACAGACATTTAAACATATATAGAGATAGACTGTTTCGACACAGACATTTATACATATTATATATAGAGATAGACTGTTTGGACACAGACATTTATACATATATAGAGATAGACTGTTTGGACACAGCCATTTATACATATATATATAGATAGAGCTAGACTGTTTGGACACAGACATTTATACATATATAGAGATAGACTGTTTGGACACAGACATTTATACATATATAGAGGTAGACTGTTTGGACACAGACATTTATACATATTACTTAATGTCTCAGGCATATAAATTTGATGAACATGTGAATTAATTAATACTGGGGTATGAATAGATAGAAGTGCCAGAGCACTCTGTAAGTACTAAACTTTAAAAGCCATTGCCTTACAAAGTGCAGACAGCATACCTTTTAACAAGCTGTAAAAGAAAAGCCTAGAAGGAAGTCTCGACCTTCAGTTTGATACACGGTTTAACCCTGAAGCAGTTCTACTGAGTCTTAACAGCCACAAGAAAGATAAAAGTTTATCGTTGAGAATTACCTCTATCTCAGAAACCAAGCTCATAGAAACTTGCAAATCCATACCTCTATCAAGTCTGTTTTACGACCTTGTGAACACAGCAAACATTTTATTGAGCTCTACATTGTCTATTTTTTCTTATTTTGATGAATGTCTGTCTTTAAAATGGTTGTTATCGTCCTCTGGGTTTCCTGTTTGAAGCAAACGGTAGCTGGCCCAGTAAATTAAAATATATTAGCCTTCATTGGAAAAGCATGATATTACTCAGCTACTATATGGACTCATTGTTAAAGCAGAATGTGTTTTATAGTACAGAAGAATCAAGATATATATTTGAGTCTTACATCTTCAATTACATTTTTTATTTTATTGTTTTGTTTAGTTCAGAACTTTTAAATAATTGTCAACCCTTATCTAAACTGTTTAACATTTAATATTCAGTGCCAAATGTCTTGTTTAGAGATAAAAATGTCTGAGATACTTCCTTATTTTACCACTTATCCGACAATGCTAAAAATGTGTACTTGTTAATCCGAACACACACACACCCGCACATACACACACCCGCACATACACGCACCCGCACATACACACACCCACACACATGCACACCCACACACACCCACACATACACACCCGCACATACACACACTCACACATACACATGCACACCAACACATCCACACACACCCACACATACACACCCGCACATACACACACTCACACATATACACACACACACATACACACCCACACACATCCACACACACCCGCACACATACACACACACACTTCCCCCTACGACTCTTTTGCATAACAGTGGGTCTCAGACGTTCTTCTACTAAACAGAACAGATTGCTGTTGCCCATGCAAATCCAGGAACTAAACAAGAGCTTAATTGTTCTCCAGTTGGGCAGCTCACAACCGAATGTTTGTGTGGGAGACACAAACATGAGCACGTTGTCCTAAAAAAGTACTCGCCTCCACAGTTTTGTCTGTTGTAAGCCGTTATCTGTTACGCAAACCGTTCTCAGCAGGTATCAGCTGTCGCCATGCCTGGCTCAAATAACATGCCACTGTGGGCATCTATCTGTTGGGTAACACTGTAGACCAGAGGTGTATCTGGCCCAATCTGGCCCTTGAGGCAATTCCAGCCCCCGGTAGGTATTAAAACAGTGTTGAAGTACAAAATGACTTGCCAGTCCAATTGTAATGTATCTGAAAATTATTTAGTTAGAATTAAAGAGCTAGAGTGTAGGAGCGGTCAGTAAATCAACGCGCATTCTGTTCGTAGTGTCACAAATATGGTCAAACACAACATAAAACTTATCTTAAACAGAAAGAAAAACCGTTGGCTCACGGAATGCCGTCTTACATCGAAATGCGGTCTCAAACCATCGAAATGCGGTCTCACAACATCGAAATGCGGTCCCAAACCATCGAAATGCGGTCTCACAACATCGAAATGCGGTTGAAATTATTTTGCCTTTCCGCTCTCTAGCAAATACCCCCTCACCTGTCCCAGGTTACAATTATATAGCGGTAACACCCCCTGACGTCATCATTGAATCATCACGTCAACATGATCAACCGTAATTATGATCAGCACTAGTTTATATATGCGTCCGCATGATTATAAGTGTCATGAATGTGAGGAAATACAATATTAACCACAAATGAGTGTAATGGCTTCTATATTCCGGCACCTAATTGACCGGTACAGGGCAATTCATACATTTATACATGGGAAGCATACACTCAAGAGTCCTTTGTGACAATATCTAGATTGTCCAAAGAATATCAAGAATAATCCAAAAAGAAATATTCCATTTAGTTTCGATAGTCCATCTTGCTAAATAAGCTCATAGAAAATCCAAAAAAGAAGGGTTCAATGTAGATCCTCGTTTGTGTGGGGGGGGGAAGAAAAGAGAGAGGAGGAAGAGAAAATAAGAAAGAGATAAGTTCAAGTCCTTTCAGGAGTTAGTCATAAGAAAGGCCCAGGTCAGACCTGTTTCGTCAGGTCATGTCATGTAGAAGGCAGAGCTTTGTGATGGGCCTTTCCAAGGACCCATTTTGTGTCCTGATCTTGACCCGACGTATATGCCCTTTTTTGTCAGGGTAGATGTCTGTGATTCTGCCAATGGGCCAGGAGTTGCGTGGTGAGCTTTCATCAATGATCAGCACTATGTCTCCATGCTTTAGATTCTTTTTAACCATATTCCATTTCTGTCTTTTTTGAAGTAATGGGAGGTATTCTCGTTTCCAGAAGAGATCAGCTATGTATGAGGTCTGTTTCCATCTTCTTCTTGAATAGGTATCACTTTTGTCGAATAGTCCAGGTGGAAGAGTAGGCATTCTTTTCATTTGAAGCAGGTGGTTGGGTGTCAGAGGTTCTGGATCTGTTGCATCCTGAGACAAGACTGTAATGGGCCGGTCATTCATGATCGCTTCTACTTCGCATAGAGCTGTTTGGAGACTCTCGTCATCCAAGATCTGTTCCCTTGTGACGGAGTAGAGGATCTTTTTGATTATCCGGATGAGCCGTTCCCAAACTCCCCGATGATGAGGACCGTAGGGAGGATTGAATGTCCATTTGATACCTTCAGCATGAATCGAATGCTGGATTTTACTATGGTTAAGATGAGTAAGTGCTTCTCGAAGCTCCCATTCTGTCCCGACGAAATTCATACTGTTGTCGGAAACAATCTCCTTTACTTGGCCTCGTCTGCAGATGAATCGTCGGAGTGCAGAAATGCAAGAGTCCGTATCCATTGAGTAGGCCATCTCTAGGTGTACGGCTCTGCTTGCGAGGCACGTAAACAACGCTCCATACCTTTTGACTTTGCTGCGACCACGGTTGACTTCTATGGGACCAAAGTAGTCCAGTCCAGTATGAGTAAAGGGTGGCAAATCCGGTGTTATCCTGTGTAGAGGTAAGTCAGACATCTTTTGTGTCATTGCTGTGCCATGCCATCTCCTGCAAAGCACACAATCCCATGTTATACTTCTCGCAGCAGAGTTTGCTCTAATGATCCAGTATTTTGTCCGGAGTTTTGCAATCATTTGATTTCTGCCACAGTGACCCACCAGGGTGTGGGTGTGGTGTAGGAGTATCTTTGACATGTGATTGTCCTTGGGCAAAATGGCTGGATGCTTGGTTTCCTCTGGCATTGCCAGCTTACTTAGTCTGCCTCCAACTCTCAGGATTCCATGTTGGAGGATGGGATCTAATTTATAGATCCTACTATTTCTCTTTATGGGTAGGCCCTTTTGAAGAGAGGTCATAGGACACGAGTGATTGCTCAGCCTTGGCTAGGTCCTCTACAGACAGCTGTGACCCAGTTGGGTCAGAGTCACTAATTGTCTTCTTTAAATACAATTGTCTCAGAGTATCTTTGATTTACAAGAGCCAGGCTATCGATCGAATCAATTTGTCCCATGATGAGAAGTGCTCGATAAAACAAGTCAGAGGTCTTTGATTTTGCTTTCTTGATTGAAAGCCACAGCTACCTTCTTGACCTCCGGGTCACCATGGGACAGTGTGGCTGGTACTTGGATCACTGGCCAGTCTGTTTCAGGTTGTACTAGGAAATGTGGCCCTCCCAGCCATTGTCATTCTTGAAGGAAGGTCTCAGCGTTCATGCCTCTTGATGCACTGTCTGCGGGGTTAAGTCCAGTCTTTATGTGGCGCCATTGGGATTTGTGTGTCAGATCCCGAATAATGGATACTCTGTTAGCCACGTAAGTTTGAAACCTTCTGGAGTCATTTTGGATGTATTTTAAGACAGTGGTGCTGTCGGTCCAAAAAACGGAGTCTCCGAGGGTTAAGTCAAGCTCTCTTCTCAGCATCCTGTCTATCCTGGCAGCAAGGACTGCGCTGGCAAGCTCCAGTCTTGGGATAGTCATCACCTTTAAAGGTGCAACTCTTGCCTTCCCGATCACAAATGCAATGTGAGGTAGTCCACAGTCACGATTCAGTTTTAGATAGCAGACAGACCCATAACCTCGCTCACTTGCATCGCAGAAGTGGTGCATCTATGCTCCAGTAACCTCAAAATCTGGTGGCCGAAGGCATCTCCTGATTCTTAGGCTGGAAATCAGGTTAAGGTCTTTCAGCCACTCGTTCCATTTATCTGTATAAGCAGTCGGTATTGGCTCATCCCATCCACAATTTAGCTTGTGTAGGTCCTGCAGTATTCCTTTCCCGTTCAGCAGGACTAGTGCTAGGAACCCTAGAGGATCGTATACTGAATTCACCACAGACAGGATGCTTCTGCGGGTAACTGATGGTTGTTTTGGGGTGATCGAGAAGAAAAACATGTCTGACTCAATGTCCTATCGTATGCCAAGAGCTCTTTTTAGAGGCAATTTGTCTTTATCGAGGTCTAGATCTTTGACCTCTTTTGCTCTCTCATCCGCTGGAACAGAGGCAAGTACTGCACGACTGTTACTGGTCCATTTGGTGAGCTTAAATCCACCTGTGGCGCCTACCGATCTGAGCTCCTTTACCAGACATATTGCTTGATTCTCATTGGGAACAGATTTGAGACAGTCGTCTACATAAAAGTTGTGAAGAATGGTGCTGAGAACTTCAGCGCCATACTTTCCTTCATTATCATCAGCCGTTCTCTTCAGTGCAAAGTTGGCACAGCTCGGGGATGAGACCGCTCCAAAGAAATGCACTGTCATCCTGTACTCTGCTAGCGGTTGCTTGGTGTCGCTGTCTGGCCACCACAGGAATCTGAGGAAGTCCACATCATTTTTAGGAATTCTTGCTTGATGGAACATTCCTTCAATGTCCCCCATTACTGCTACTGGTTCCTGTCGGAATCTAAGGAGTACACCCTGGTTGTATTGCTGTACAAGAAGCTCTTCCAGCTTGACCACCGATATCTTATTGAGATTATCCGAAGTCGACCATGCTCATCCATAGATGCCGTACTGCCGGGAGGTCCATTTATAGTCCAACCTAGGCGTGTTAGGACTGCGTAGGGTCCCTCAGCTTGGCTATTGATCACTTTCAATGGCTCCATAGCCTTCGGGACATTTGCACCGATCAACAGGCTTACTTCTGACTTGAGGGATCTTAATTGAACATCCTTCAGGTAAGGCCATCCTTTTATGTCCGTCTCTGTAAGAATGTTCTCTTCACTGACGGGAATGGCATTTTGTGTGAAGACCTCAGGAAGCTCTATGAAATGATTGCCATCCAGGCTGCTTACCTCCAGTCCTCTCATAACATGGGTTTTCAGAGGCTTTTCTTGACCCATCGTACGGAGTAGGATCTCCGTTTTCTTTCCTCTGACCGACAACTGTTCCATCAGTTTCTCTGTGACGAAAGTAGCATTGCTTCCGGGGTCTAGAAACGCATATGTTTCTATCTAACAGCTGCCTTTATGTACCTTTATCTTTACGGGTACCACTGCTAATTTGTAGTCTGTGGTTCCCTTTCCTGTTTGTGCTGAAAATGATGCCATAGAAATGTGTGCTGCCGCTGAAACCTTAGCGATGGAGTTGTTCCTGGTGTCTGTATCCTGCTTGGCTGCTGGCTTGGGATATCCGGGAGTAAAATTCTCTATATGCAAGATAGTGGGATGTCTCTTTTCACAGGAACGACATGTTAGACGTTTCTTGCATTCTTTAGTCATATGGCCTTTGACCAAGCAGGCAAAGCAGAGTCCGTTTTTCTTAAGCAGCTCAATTTTCTCCTTATGGGGAATCTTTTTTATTGCCTCACATTTTTCCATAACATGCTCACCTTTACAGAAAATGCAAGGCTTGACGAAAGCATCAATGGCTGTACAGATGCCCTCTGGCTTGTCTTCCCTTTTCTGTGCATTAGTGTTCATGTCAGTTGTTTGCTTAGGAATGATAGTTGTAGCAAAGCTTTTCTTGCTTCTAGATCCCATATAAGGTAGGTCTCTATTGGACTTTCTAACATTCATGCTTCCAGCAGAGTCCTGGATATCCCCGAAAACAGGATCTTGAATGATTCTGGCCTGTTTCTCCATTAACCGAACAAGGTCATGGAATTATGGTCTCTGCTGTGTCCTTTCAGTGATTTCACATACAGCAGACCGCCATTTGTCTCGTAGTTTGAATGGGAGTTTGGAAACAAGTCTTTTCATGTTAGATGGTGAGTCCAGCTCTGACATGTATGGAAGCTCCTGAACTGCGTTACCACAGCCTCTCAGATAGAGGGCGTAGCTGTGAAGTGCCTTTCCGTCATCTGTACGTATTTGGTTCCAGTTTACAGTTTTTAGCAATCCCTTTGACCATTATCTCAGAACCTTAATGTCATTTTCCACAACTCTAGACACAAAACTCACAACCGAATATCTAAATGCACTTTTCTCAAAACTCTAACACGTTTTTTTCAATTGCTTGGATACAATACACCTAAACTGAAGATCATTTGTTCATTTAACTTTTATCACCAGTTCAATATGATACAATGTAACATCAAAGTACTACTATTTCAAAATGCAATTCCTACATTACGTTTGAAATTATAGTCTGTTCATTTCATTTCACAGATCTAACTATCAATTGATACAACTAGTCAAAATGATAAGTATTTGCTGCATTAATGGATGTAGCCTAATATTTTATCATACAGACATTCAACAGACACTGTGTCTATGGTCCCAAATAATGCACCACCTTTTCAGACTATGTCCAAAATGGATGCATATTGTTGTATATTGTTCCATGACGTGTTTCTCATGGTGAACACAAAAGCCTCAAGGACCATGAGGTATTGTCTTATTTAGGGAAAAACTTCATAAATTGTTTTCTCTTTAATTGCTGCTCTAAATGACTTCAAACGTGTGTTACAAAACTTATTTAAAAGTTCACATTACTCAAATGTTTTTTCTTATCTGACACATAAATGTAATGACACATAACCCAGTAGGTGGAGCCTAGGACCCACACAACGTCTGCTTGCCCCAGTAGGTGGAGCCTAGGACCCACACAACGTCTGCTTGCCCCAGTAGGTGGAGCCTAGGACCCACACAACGTCTGCTTGCCCCAGTAGGTGGAGCCTAGGACCCACACAACGTCTGCTTGCCCCAGTAGGTGGAGCCTAGGACCCACACAACGTCTGCTTGCCCCAGTAGGTGGAGCCTAGGACCCACACAACGTCTGCTTGCCCCAGTAGGTGGAGCCTAGGACCCACACAACGTCTGCTTGCCCCAGTAGGTGGAGCCTAGGACCCACACAACGTCTGCTTGCCCCAGTAGGTGGAGCCTAGGACCCACACAACGTCTGCTTGCCCCAGTAGGTGGAGCCTAGGACCCACACAACGTCTGTGTAATTTCCTAGGAGTTACGTCAACTTCACATTCAGTCAAATCTGGATCGAGGGAGAAGTACTTTTTAGTTAGAACTAGTTAGACATTTTAAAGAATAATCATATACAGTTTAGTTACAAAATGTTCTGCCGATAAGCTTTTTTACCCCTATTGAGGCGTATTTCAGTTATGGAAATGTATTTTTCTTTTACCCAGACTGAAAAATGAAAATGTAATGCCACAACACAAAAATAGACTTTTGCCTGAGATTTTCAGGATTTTATTAGTTACATTTGGACTGTAAGTAATAACTTTTAACGGCAAACAAAACATTTATTAATTGGTTATCGTTGTTATGATATCTTAAGCACAGTATTTTATATTCTTACTAAGTGTATTCGTGGCCAAGCTGAACTAATGATATCTCCGTGCTACAGTTAACCAGTTTTCAGGTTAGTAACCTAGTAATCAATTGGAAATGAAACCCTATACAATGACGAGGTTTCTTTTGTGAGACAGTGTTTGACATGAACGCATGTTACGATTGGAAATTTGTGCTGTCTAGTATTTTATATTATTGTGGCTTAAGTGTTTGAAAGCTTCATTAATAGCAAAATGCTCTACGTTTGTAATCGCGTTTGTTAAGTTTACTTGACTGTATGATCTGCAATTAAATAGTTTTTGTGCAAAATGTTGCACATATTTTGTGGTAAATACAAATCAGCTGAAAGTTTTGGGTAACCAAACTCGAAATGTTAATAGTATTGACTGAATTACGTTGGTGCTATCTAGTATAATTAGTCCCGTAACATCAATTGGTGGGAATTATGTATTACTCCAAAGTAGTCATTAGATATTACCAAGTAAATATCTCTGGAATATACACTTAAGCTTCAGCACAGCATATTGTAACTGAGTTTATTTTAATTGTGGTACTTTACACCAGGCTAAACTTAACACTTCTTGTCAGTGGGTTGCAATGTATAGGATGATGTAGTGTCCACTGAATGGCTGATGTGCAACTAGATCATCAGAAGATTGAAGATGCATATACAAGAACACAGGTTTTAAATAACTTCACTCCTTAGTGACCCCTATCTATGCATTCATTTGTTTTAACAATGTGCTATATAACTAATATTCATTTTGAAATAGTGAAGTTTTGACTTGTTCTTTTTAAAACTAAATTACACAAGTACCAAAAAAGTTTCCATTTGAGTAATTAGGAACACATATGTGGTAAGCCATGACTTTCACTGGGGTATGAATATGAGGTGACACACATGCCAAATTCCCTTTGTCAATTATGGTAAATACCTGAGAACACAGTATTGTATCATTACACCTTTGATCATTTATTTTTCAACCTGCCGATGCTGACATCAACAAACGCTGCAGGTCGTTTTACAACTACACTTTCAGATGGCGGTAAACACAAATTGCCAATTGACAAAACCTTATGCCAGGAGATGTTAACATTCAATCTGAACATCCCCACCTGTTTTACTTCAATTTGTTTACAGTTTTCTAAATTCAAACTTGTCTCCTGGTCTGTTTGAGTTGAATGGTGCACCATTTTACATTCTGACATTCTCCCTCGTTTTAGTGTTTTCCCTGCTGTCACGGTGTAGCCTGGGTGTAGTGTGGGAAGCCATGTGCAGAGCCGTGTCGTCCGTTTAACAAGGTTTATTTAACAAAACACCAACGTAAAACAAACCGAGAACGGCGGAAAAGAGCTAACTGGCTAACTGAAAATAAACACTGCGCATATCGCGTCTTACAAAGAACAGAATAACCACAGCAATATAAACACTCACCCCTATTCAATACATGTGACATGAATTAATGCGAAGCAAGGAGTGAATTGCTCGCGACCCTTTTATCTCCCCACTAAGTGACATAGATTACTAACAGCTGTGAAGACGTGAACAAGGAAGTAAACACAGCTAGTGAAACAATAACACGGAAGTGAGTCACCGAAATAGAAGTGTAGCTACGCCCCCACACCAATCGTGACAGTATCCCCCACTAAAAGGTTAGATCCCCAGATAGCCGACAACAGACAACAACAACCAAAAAAACAAGGGAGCAACAGGAAAGGACCCCAAAGTCAAACCCCACGAGGGGGAAAAGTCAGCGGGTCCAGCCCTTTATGGGCCTTGACGGTTTAACCGCCATCTTGGGCGGCAACCGCGGGGGTGGTGGCTTAGCTGGAGGCCGAGCAATGTTCAAAGTTCGACCCAGAGGCGGCCCGGGACAGTTAGTCCAGCCCTCTTTGGGCATTAAAGGATCGGCAGCAATCTTGGGCGGCCATCGTGGGCGACTTGGCGGCGGCCATCGTGAGCGTCGTGGCGGCGGCCATCATGAGCGTCCTGGCGGCGGCCATCGTGAGCGTCGTGGTGAGGCGGCGGCCATCACGGGCGCTGGCGTAGCTGGGGCCATCTCGGGCGCTGGCGTAGCTGGGGCCATCTCGGGCGCAGGCGTAGCTGGGGCCATCTCTGGACACTCACACAGAGGGGGGAGGAGCAACTGGTCCTGACACTCCTGCTGAGGGGGGAGGAGCCACTCAGGATACTGAAGGGGGGGGGCTGGTCCGGGCACTCTCGCTGTAGTGGGAGGAGCCGCTCAGGGTAATCACGCCACCGTGGGAGGAGCCGCTCAGGGCACTTTAATAGGAGTGGGAGGGGCTCGTCCTGGCACTCATGCTGTGCGAGGACTGGCTCTAGCTTCTCCTCGGGCGAAACCAGCCCTGTGGTGGTACACTCTGGTCCCGCCTCTGGCAGCTCAAGCCATATCCTCCACCGTCTTCTAGCCACCCCCAGAGGCTGGTACTCCAGGCCCCAAGGTGGTCTCTGGGTCCTGGAGGTCGGTGGCTGGAAGGGATCATAACCCTGTTGGAGCTGGGGTTGTGGCCGTAGCTCCAGAGCTCTTGCTGGCTCTGGCTGCAGCCCCGGAGCAGTGGGTGGCTGTTGTGGCAGCACCAGGGTCGTGGGTGTTCTCTCCGCGGACCTCCTTGAACACCCCGTTAGCTCCCCCCCAAAAATAATTTTGGGGCGCTTCCGGGATGCCCTCTTGCCTTCATAGAAGGCCCGCGGACCCATTGTAACCAGCCCTGAATGCCGCACAGATGGTTCATATACAGCGTACGGCCGGAGACGTACCCACCGCTCCGTGGGGCGACGGTGAGTTTCATCCGACGGGGCGCTATAGCTTGCCCCCCCGTGGAATCCACTCACCGTCTGGCTCTGCTGGCTTTCTTTCGGGCTTCGCATTCTGTCACGGTGTAGCCTGGGTGTAGTGTGGGAAGCCATGTGCAGAGCCGTGTCGTCCGTTTAACAAGGTTTATTTAACAAAACACCAACGTAAAACAAACCGAGAACGGCGGAAAAGAGCTAACTGGCTAACTGAAAATAAACACTGCGCATATCGCGTCTTACAAAGAACAGAATAACCACAGCAATATAAACACTCACCCCTATTCAATACGTGTAACATGAATTAATGCGAAGCAAGGAGTGAATTGCTCGCGACCCTTTTATCTCCCCGCTAAGTGACATAGATTACTAACAGCTGTGAAGACGTGAACAAGGAAGTAAACGCAGCTAATGAAACAATAACACGGAAGTGAGTCACAGAAATAGAAGTGTAGCTACGCCCCCACACCAATCGTGACACCTGCACTTGAAAACAGCGATAACTCAAGCCGCAATGGTTGCTGAGACAAGTTATTCGTCAGCTAACCTCAGAGCGAGGCTAAAACGAATCTAGCAAAGTGTCATTCCATTTTTTTTACCCTCTGCCTTTGTAATTAACTGATCCATCAAGGGGCCAACAAGCGATTCTCATTTATTACCCGAAAAGCGACTTGCTGGCAGGCGCATCTATCTCTTAGGCTCATTCTCTTGGAAGTGGAAATTTCTCAGGCATATTGTCGTTGACAAGGCTGTATTCCTCACCAGCATGTGGAAGAGCTGGATATTCTGAGGCATCACAGCCTTGAACGTTTTAAACGTCCTCCGGGGTGTCTAACTTGAAGCAAACAGGAGTGTTAGCAAAGCAGCTGATGGATTAGTTCATTAACAGATACTGTCAATAACTAATGAGTTTGTGTGTCTCTGGGTCCACGCCAGTGCAATTCACTTGATGTTGACCCCAATTCTGGCAGAGCGAAACCAAGGAAAAGTATATAAACGAGACGAAATATAACAAGTGATAATCTATTGTTGCGCATAATAACACTGGATTATTGCTTGTCTGTTTTATATATATAGACACACTATATATTGTTTTACTCTGCAGTGATTTGTATTACTTACATATTGTCACAACTCTGCTGTCTTTTCCACTGTTGGATAAGTGAGTCCCTCCATCTCAGTATTTGCTAGTCCCCTCTGGGAACCTGAACCCTTAACCCCTTGTTCCCTGGCCCATTTCCCTAACCATTACACCAAGCTGCTGCGGGCCTCTAATGGGGCGTTACTGCCAGTCTATTCTCAGTGATTAGGTACACAGCGGCAAGAGGGTCTCCCCTGGTCCATCAATCACCTCTATCCTGGGGAACTAGGGGTGTGAAACGAGTTAGGAGATGTGAAACGAGTTAGCAGACGGGTGCTGGAGTGGATGGAGTATCGGCTGGATGGATAAAGACAGCTAGTAGTTGAACTGTACGAGGATGGATAAAGACAGCTAGTAGTTGAACTGTACGAGGATGGATAAAGACAGCTAGTAGTTGAACTGTACAAGGATGGATACATGGAAAGACAGCTAGTAGTTGAACTGACAGCCACAAACCCAAAGAAACATTTATATGGAAATAAAGGATATATTTTTGGACAATAACCAGTTAAAATCTAGATAATAATATGATAATCACATTGATCTAGTGAAGTTGTGTAATGACTGAATCGGTACTTGTTTTTACAAAGTACCATTTAAAACAGACATCCTTGAACATTTGTGTGTCACATGCACTCCAAACATCCTAAAGAGGTTATGGTAGGCAGCATGTTCAGAACATCACTTCATTAGCTCAAAATAGCTAATTCAAGTGCATTATGCTAATAACTTCACTGATTAGCTAATAACCCTTTATATAAAGTCATCAGTACAGTAGACAAATGCTCTCAAAACTCTCCATACTATAGAAAATCCCGTAGAATGTAAAATTACTTTTATTTGAAAGGGAGCAGAGAGATATCTGGTTCCTCTGTGACCAAACAAAGAGCGCAGTACATCAAGGACAAGAGACCACCATGAGATCAAAGCCGACTCACAGTAGCACAAAGACAAGGATAGGAGACATCATGAGATCAAATCCGACTCACCGTATCACAAAGACAAGGATAGGAGACATCATGAGATCAAATCCAACTCACCGTAGCACATGGCTTTGCAGGAAGACAGAGCACAGTCCCACCGTCTTGCTTTGATAAACCTTGCTTCTGTTCCCTCATATCTCTTTTCTGTGCTATTCCCTCACACGTAGCTTCCTAAACTTCACAGAGGGATTATGCGTGCCAACATTAGCATTGGTCTCACCTGAGGCTGTAAAGAAGGCGATTGAAGAAAAAATGAAAGGGTAAAGATGACTGCTTTCAATCTTATTGTGAGACCTTCAGCATGCGCTGTTATAATGTCCAATTCATGTGACATCTGCGTAATAGACAGGATGTATGGATGTGAAAATTCAACAAGGTAAATAAAGACAAAAATGATATTCAGGACAGTGTGTCAATGTGCCAATGTATGAGTCAAATGAGATGTAGTATAGTGTGAGGATGTGCAATGACATGGATAATTAAATGTGGAGTTGGTTAGTTCGACAATGAGCCAATAGCAAATATGTGGAGGGCAGTATAAGCATAAAACATCTGTGCAAGTGGTAAATGAAGAGTACAAACAGTATGCATTGTGTAAATGGCATATAATTTTAATAAGGTAGCAGTGGGTTGAGCATGAGGTAGCAATAAGGAGTACAAACAGTATGCATTGTGTAAATGGCTATTAAAATATAAAGGGTAGCAGTGTGTAGGACAAGGTTACCAGATGGTTTCAGAGTTCAGCTGGTTGACAGCAGCTGGGAAGAAACTGTATAGATATCTGTACTGCTTGCCTGATGGCAGGGGGACAAACAGTTTATGGCTTGGGTGGGAGGCATCCCTAATAATGCCACACGCTCTCAAACAGTGCTTGTGCTGGATGTCTTTAATGGTGGTGAGCTGGGTACTATTGATGTGCTGGGCCCCGCTGCAGGGACTTACGGTCGGCAACCAGAGCATCTGTTGTATCAGACTGTGGCACCATTGGTCAGAAAAAGATGGCGTCCTCATTAAACCTATTGGGGCGATAGGCAAACTGCTGGGGGTCCAGAGTTGGAGAAAGGCAGGACTTAAGGTGAGTCAATATGAGTCTTTAATCACTACATGGTTGTGGGGGAGAGCACGAAAGGTCGAAAGTCAATTAGGCATGATACAGTCGACTGCTTTGTCAATGGCACGATGGATGTGGTCTAGAAGCATGTGGGGACAACCGCTAGATACAGTTAGGGTTACACCAGATAAACAGTCCTGATGAGGTTAGTGTTGGTACACCACCCATCATATAGACACACAGTCCTGATGAGGTTAGTGTTGGTACACCACCCATCATTCATATAGATACACAGTCCTGATGAAGTTAGTGTTGGTACACCACCCATCATATAGATACACAGTCCTGATGAGGTTAGTGTTGGTACACCACCCATCATTCACATAGATACACAGTCCTGATGAGGTTAGTGTTGGTACACCACCCATCATATAGAAACACCGTCCTGATGAGGTTAGTGTTGGTACACCACCCATCATTCATATAGATACACAGTCCTGATGAGGTTAGTGTTGGTACACCACCCATCATTCATATAGATACACAGTCCTGATGAGGTTAGTGTTGGTACACCACCCATCATTCATATAGATACACCGTCCTGATGAGGTTAGTGTTGGTACACCACCCATCATTCATATAGATACACAGTCCTGATGAGGTTAGTGTTGGTACACCACCCATCATATAGATACACAGTCCTGATGAGGTTAGTGTTGGTACACCACCCATCATATAGATACACAGTCCTGATTAGGTTAGTGTTGGTACACCACCCATCATTATATAGAGTCAGAAGACACATAGGCTGGTAGCATTGTTGGGTATGCTAATGTTTAGCCACGTTTCCATACAAATCATGAACTTGTAGTCCTTTATCCCTCTCTGTCCCTCACTCAGTCAAATTTCATTTTGTTCGCCATTTTATTTGGGACCAAATCTATTATTTCCGCTCTCATTATGACAAAGCACCACCAGTCAACATTAAATCCTTAGACATGTTATTTCTATGACAAATTATACACAAAATATGTCAAAATGAAATGAAAATCGTCCTTTAAAAATGTTTGTGTCTATTTAGTCACAACGCTCTGCACCTGACATAACACCCCCTCCCTCCCACTCAGACCTCACACCCCTTCTCCCACTCAGACCTCCCACTCAGACATCCCACCCCTCCTCCCACTCAGATCTCCCACCCACTCAGATCTCCCACCCACTCATACCTCCCACCCCCTCCTCCCACTCATACCTCCCTCCCACTCAGATCTCCCACCCACTCAGACCTCCCACTCAGATCTCCCACCCACCCATACCTCCCACTCCCTCCTCCCACTCAGACCTCCCACCCCCTCCTCCCACTCAGACCTCCCACTCCTTCCTCCCACTCAGACCTCCCTCCCACTCAGACCTTACACCCCCTCCTCCCACTCAGATCTCCCACCCACTCATACCTCCCACCCCCTCCTCCCACTCAGATCTCCCACCCACTCATACCTCCCACCCACTCCTCCCACTGACCTTCCACCGACTCCTCCCACCCACTCAGACCTCCCACCCACTCATCCCACTCAGACCTCCCACCCTCTCCTTCCACCCACTCCTCCCACCCACTCCTCCCACTCAGACCTCCCACCCCTCCTACCACCCAGTCCTCCCACTCAGACCTCCCACCCCCTCCCTCCCACTCAGACCTCCCACCCCCTCCCTCCCACTCAGACCTCCCACCCCTCCTCCCACTCAGATCTCCCTCCCACCCCCTCCTCCCACTCCTTCCTCCCACTCAGACCTCCCACTCAGACCTTACACCCCCTCCCGCCCCATGTCTGGCCTCTACTCTGACCAATTCAGCGTAGTTCCCGGTAGTTAATTGAATTGTTGAGCGAATGCCTCCTGTCCTGAAGGCTGCCCAGTGGGAAAATCGAGGGCATCCGTCTTAGAATTCTTCTGACTTCATGAATATCTTCCAAACATTGGATTTGCATGAGTGAAATTCTCCCCACTAGAGAATACCAGAGGCTCCTGGTAGCAGGAAAAGAGCCTGGTAAAAGAAACCAAACAGTTATGCAGTAGTATTGCTTCATTTTACTGTACTGATTTATCAAGTATTTGCCTACTGTTTGTGGGGTAACATTATGGTACACAAGTATTATACAAGCAGTAGTTATCATGGTAATCAGAGACATAGACTACAGCAGTCATCTCTGGTGGTAGTCATGGTAATCAGAAACATAGACTACAGCAGTTATCTCTAGTGGTGGTCATGGTAATCAGAAACATGGACAACAGCAGCTATCTCTGGTGGTTGTCATGGTAATCAGAGATATAGACTACAGCAGTCATCTCTGGTGGTAGTCATAGACATACAGTTTTACTTCTGGTGGTGGTCATGGTAATCATAGACTACAGCAGTTATCTCTGGTGGTTGTCATGGTAATCATAGACTACAGCAGTCATCTCTGGTGGTTGTCATGGTAATCATAGACTACAGCAGTCATCTCTGGTGGTTGTCATGGTAATCATAGACTACAGCAGTCATCTCTGGTGGTTGTCATGGTAATCATAGACTACAGCAGTCATCTCTGGTGGTTGTCATGGTAATCATAGACTACAGCAGTCATCTCTGGTGGTAGTCATGGTAATCATAGACATACAGTTATCTCTGGTGGTAGTCATGGTAATCATAGACTACAGCAGTCATCTCCGTTACTTTGTAACTCGTTACCCCCAACACTTTGCATTTCATAGTATAGATGCCGTTATCAGCTACAGAATCATCATGTATATGCCTTTAGTTGGTTCTATTTTAAATGTGTTTCATCTTGATGCATGTCTTAACCCTTTTGAAAGGTGCAACACATTTTATTTGCGCAGAAATATTTATATGTAATATTTACAATTAGATTAATGCCGACACCTGTAACTTATCAAATAGAATCAAAAGGATGATTATAAACAGCCATGTGAATCAATCAATCAATCAAATTTATTTATACAGCCCTTTTTACAACAAAGTTGTCACAAAGTGCTTTTACAATCACCCAGCCTGAATCCGACCGAGCACACATCAACAAGTTGAACAAGAAAACAAGTTGAACAAGTTGATACACGGCGGCTAGGAAAAACTCCCTGAAGGTCAGATTTAGGAAGAAACCTAGAGAGGAACCAGGCTCTGAGGGATCAACCAGTCCTCCTCTGGCGGTGCTGGGCGAGTTTTTGACAGTTAATATTATACAGTGCAAGCAGGCAATGTGCGAGCATCTTAAAAATGTAATAGTCCAGGACGACCGGGAGGGTTGATGGGTATGATCGATCTGTGTCCATAGCTGATTGGTCCCACAGCATGGCCAGCAGGCGCGGGTCCCCCTTAACAGAAGTGGACACAAACACAGGGGGAGGTTGGACACTAGTTTCCGGCACAACAGTATACGAGTACAGTTCTTGAAGGAGACAGGGGGGTTAGTGAAACTATGGCCATGAACGGATAAACCCAGGACATGGCCGGAGAGATGTAAGTAGAGACAAGACACAAGGAGAGGTTAGACACCCTGATTCTCTATGTCCCCGGCACCATAGTATAGCAGCATAAATCTTAGAATGAGACAGGGTGGTCCAGTACGTCCAAATGTACTCCCAGCACTTCAGAATAAAAGTCCTTGTGTATACAGTACATCACAAGCAGTTAGACCTTTATTAAGCACATTGTAATGGTCTATTATTATTGAAATCCTATTCATCCCTAATACTTTCATTAATCAAAAAACATTTTAATTGGATCAATGTCCAAATAATTAGTGATGCAGACATGTTGCTCACTAATGTAGTGGCTTGGTGGTCTGGGTCAACCCATGACTCACTTTAAGACACAGCAGTGTTGGGCGCAGACTGGAGGCTGGTGCTGTACGTGATGGCTGGCTTCTAGGTACGTTTGATTAATAGACATATTTCACATTTTTACTGTACTTCAGTGTCTAACTCCTTCACTATCCTTGCAGGGGACAGTGTATATCCACTCAAGCAGTATCTGCTTATGGATTTCCAAAACCCGTGACAGACACACTTTTGCGTTGAAGCGCTAGTCGCTTTTTGGCATCAACTTTGATATCTGACCACTTTTTTATTTTGGCCACTATGTCTTGGTTGGCCATTATGCACCTTTTTTTTAGTTTAGCTTCATGAGCTAGGTGCACTTTCTCATGTCAGACTGTGTCACTACGTACCCTGTTACTTAGTCTTTTTTAGTTTAGCTTCATGAGTTAGGTGCACTTTCTCATGTCAGACTGTGTCACTACGTACCCTGTTACTTAGTCTTTTTGAGTTTAGCTTCATGTGCTAGGTGCACTTTCTCATGTCAGACTGTGTCACTACGTACCCTGTTACTTAGTCTTTTTGAGTTTAGCTTCATGAGTTAGGTGCACTTTCTCATGTCAGACTGTGTCACTACGTACCCTGTTACTTTGTCTTTTTGAGTTTAGCCTCATGAGTTTTGTACACTTTCCCATGTCAGACCGCATCACTACGTACCCTGAAACATTTATATGAAGCTTAAAACGATGCTGTTGAGTAAAAATGGAATCTAATATTGTTGCTCATTACTTAGCAGATGGTTATTTTGTCACCTTAAAAGAGCAATAACTGCTCCCTAGTGACACTAACTTAATCAAATCTATCATGGTCTAATTCTTAGCATTACTCTTCCTGACAGCTTGATGATGACAACAGGAATCCAGAGACTAGAAAAGTAGTTGGGCTACAAGTGCTCCATCATTCCTTGTCTGGCAATTTATTCTCACAGTGCATCATCAGTATAACAGGACCAGACAATCAGCATTTCATAACAGAGAAAAGCTATCTCAATTCCTTATCAACTCAGACATTTACCCTTGTGAAAGCTGAATAATATACCAGCAAGAAATAAGAAATCAAACTGCGGGGCCAAAACAGTGGCTTCTTGATTCTGGGCACTGATACAAGAAATGTCATTATAAGGTGAAACGTGCTTGTAAGCTGTGGACCTGGAGGCTTTATTGGAATGTGAGTCATATACTGTATTTACTGTGTATGGTGGCCTTAAGGGGCAAGCCAGCTTCAATATTGTTCAAATTTAATATGTAGGTGTTTTTTATTTTCTGATTTCTGTCTGGCTGTTATAGAAGTTTCAACCTTTTATTTGTCTCATACACATTCTAGTTTGTCATGAATGTATTAGACAGCATATTGGTGTTTAATGCAGGTGGTGAATGTGTTATTACAAATACATTACACCAGAGAAAAATGGTGAGCACCCCTAAGATGTATGTTGTCTCCGCTCTGCAGACAGGTTTTTACCGCCTTCAGTCAATGTTTTTTATTGGATACTAAATCAAAAGTACCGTGGCAACTGCTTTCGTAACCACCATATTATGAAAGGATCTGTGATGTCCTTTAGCTTCACTTGTCTGGGTGCTTCCCATTAAAGGAATAGAGAAACCGTGCTGGAGTTACACAGATATGAAGTCCTTTAGGTTCCCATTAAAGGAATAGAGGAACCGTGCTGGAGTTACACAGATATGAAGTCCTTTAGCTTCCCATTAAAGGAATAGAGGAACCGTGCTGGAGTTACACAGATATGAAGTCCTTTAGCTTCCCATTAAAGGATAGAGGAACCGTGCTGGAGTTACACAGATATGAAGTCCTTTAGCTTCCCATTAAAGGAATAGAGGAACCGTGCTGGAGTTACACAGATATGAAGTCCTTTAGCTTCCCATTAAAGGAATAGAGAAACCGTGCTGGAGTTACACAGATATGAAGTCCTTTAGCTTCCCATTAAAGGAATAGAGGAACCGTGCTGGAGTTACACAGATATGAAGTCCTTTAGCTTCCCATTAAAGGATAGAGGAACCGTGCTGGAGTTACACAGATATGAAGTCCTTTAGCTTCCCATTAAAGGAATAGAGGAACCGTGCTGGAGTTACACAGATATGAAGTCCTTTAGCTTCCCATTAAAGGATAGAGGAACCGTGCTGGAGTTACACAGATATGAAGTCCTTTAGCTTCCCATTAAAGGAATAGAGGAACCGTGCTGGAGTTACACAGATATGAAGTCCTTTAGGTTCCCATTAAAGGAATAGAGGAACCGTGCTGGAGTTACACAGATATGAAGTCCTTTAGCTTCCCATTAAAGGATAGAGGAACCGTGCTGGAGTTACACAGATATGAAGTCCTTTAGCTTCCCATTAAAGGAATAGAGAAACCGTGCTGGAGTTACACAGATATGAAGTCCTTTAGCTTCCCATTAAAGGATAGAGGAACCGTGCTGGAGTTACACAGATATGAAGTCCTTTAGCTTCCCATTAAAGGATAGAGGAACCGTGCTGGAGTTACACAGATATGAAGTCCTTTAGCTTCCCATTAAAGGATAGAGGAACCGTGCTGGAGTTACACAGATATGAAGTCCTTTAGCTTCCCATTAAAGGAATAGAGGAACCGTGCTGGAGTTACACAGATATGAAGTCCTTTAGGTTCCCATTAAAGGAATAGAGGAACCGTGCTGGAGTTACACAGATATGAAGTCCTTTAGCTTCCCATTAAAGGTATAGAGGAACCGTGCTGGAGTTACACAGATATGAAGTCCTTTAGGTTCCCATTAAAGGAATAGAGAAACCGTGCTGGAGTTACACAGATATGAAGTCCTTTAGGTTCCCATTAAAGGAATAGAGAAACCGTGCTGGAGTTACACAGATATGAAGTCCTTTAGGTTCCCATTAAAGGAATAGAGGAACCGTGCTGGAGTTACACAGATATGAAGTCCTTTAGCTTCCCATTAAAGGAATAGAGGAACCGTGCTGGAGTTACACAGATATGAAGTCCTTTAGCTTCCCATTAAAGGAATAGAGGAACCGTGCTGGAGTTACACAGATATGAAGTCCTTTAGCTTCCCATTAAAGGTATAGAGGAACCGTGCTGGAGTTACACAGATATGAAGTCCTTTAGCTTCCCATTAAAGGATAGAGGAACCGTGCTGGAGTTACAGGGATGTGAAGTCTTTTACCTTCACTTGTCCTTTAGCTTCCTATTAGGTATAGAGCAGGGGTGCTCAATAGGTCGATCGCGATCTACCAGTCGATCTCGAAGGTACTGTGGGTAAATCGCGTGACATCAGATGTCATCTGACTTTTTCTGACACTTAGGTCAATGCGCAAACAATGTTGATTAGTGCCGCAAAACTAACAAACTAGCTAGCGAGTTACTTCCAATTTTTAGCCCTCGGTTTTGTATCTTAAACTTAAGAAACCAAGGTAAAGTTGGTTGGATATTTGATATTGGATATTCAACGGATATTCGAAGCCCGAGATCAGGTCCGGCATTCCCGCAAGCAGCCACAATGCACCGGGTGACCGACTGACAAAAACCTCCGACAGCTTATAGTTAGGGACCGTCAATAAAGTGCAAGTCCCAGCATTATTAATTCAATAGCTGTTTAACCATTTGGTTTATAGAGGACACCCACATGTTGCACTGCCTCTGTTTTTTAAGTAAATCGTGAAAACAAATGTTTAATAAACATTTAAAAACTGTAAAACTCAATAGTGTTTTTGTTAAATAACTTTGAAAATCTACTCAATCCACTTTCATATTGTCTACAAAGGACATTCACATGTTGCACAGGATTTGGTTTTTAAAGAAATGGTGTAAAAAATGTTTAATAAACATTTATAACCCGTAAAACTCAATAGCTTTTTTGTGCAATGACCTATCAACCTCAAACCAATTTTAGTAAAGTCAGGTAATGACAAAATAGTACATAGTTAATTGTGTTGTGCAATATGGGCTCATGAGGGTATGCAACATACATACATACATTCTTAATATAGTTATAAATAAATCTACGTTTTGTATTTTTGTAGTAGTTAGATGACTTGGTCATTTTATAAGTAGCTCGCATGCTGAAAAAGTGTGAGCACCCCTGGTATAGAGGAACCGTGCTGGAGTTACACAGATATGAAGTCCTTAATCTTCCCATTAAAGGATAGAGAAACCGTGCTGGAGTTATAGGGATGTGAAGTCTTTTAGCTTCACTTGTTTTTTATCTTCCTATTAAGGTATAGAGGAACCGTGCTGGAATAACACACACAGGATCTTCTCCGGCTCCACTTAGCAACAGCGTATAAACTGAGAAATTATGAATAAGTACATTTTCAAAAGCAATGGAGTGGTGGCGATGATGCAATTTACAGTTTGACACAATTTTATTGGAATATAGAGAATAAATCTGCATGTGACGACTTGATTGGCATTTCACATCTGAACTTCGTTGTTATTTGGCTGTCAAGTGTCCAATCACATTTGTTCACAGCTGTTAAAACTACAGTCCAATCAGAACCGCTCAACCTAACAGAAAGTCCCACCCCCCTATTGCAGTTGAAATACAAAATGTGTATTTATTTATTTAATTATATGGAACATTTAAACCTCCATATTTTTAACAATGAAAGCTTCCTGAAATGCCTAAAGGTAAAACAAGTGTTTAAAATACGATGCAGAGAAAAAAGAACGAAAGGTAGATGACAGTATCACAGAAAGGTGGATGACTAGATTCACTAGTCATCACAGTATCACAGAAAGGTAGATGACTAGATTCACTAGTCATCACAGTATCACAGAAAGGTAGATGACTAGATCCACTAGTCATCACAGTATCACAAAAGGGCAGATGACTAGATCCACTAGTCATCACAGTATCACAGAAAGGCAGATGACTAGATTCACTAGTCATCACAGTATCACAGAAAGGTAGATGACTAGATCCACTAGTCATCACAGTATCACAGAAAGGTAGATGACTAGATTCACTAGTCATCACAGTATCACAGAAAGGTAGATGACTAGATCCACTAGTCGTCACAGTATCACAGAAAGGTAGATGACTAGATCCACTAGTCGTCACAGTATCACAGAAAGGTAGATGACTAGATCCACTAGTCGTCACAGTATCACAGAAAGGTAGATGACTAGATTCACTAGTCATCACAGTATCACAGAAAGGTAGATGACTAGATTCACTAGTCATCACAGTATCACAGAAAGGTAGATGACTAGATCCACTAGTCGTCACAGTATCACAGAAAGGTAGATGACTAGATCCACTAGTCATCACAGTATCACAGAAAGGTAGATGACTAGATCCACTAGTCATCACAGTATCACAAAAGGGCAGATGACTAGATCCACTAGTCATCACAGTATCACAGAAAGGTAAATGACTAGGTCCACTAGTCATCACAGTAAGGTTGATGACTAGATCCACCAAATAGTTTTAAATTAAACCAAACTTGTGCTGAGCAAAGGCAAAGGAAGGAATGTTACATTAATTTGGTTTAATTTAAAATAATCAGTGTGGTAATTGCATTGTACATTTTGGTCATGATATTCATTTGCAGATAATGCGTTTTCGTTTCTCTGTTTTATGTGCCACCTGGTGACAGACAAAAGATTTACAAATGAAACAATGTTAATCAAAATTAGATTGTAATTTTGGCAAAATATTTTTACATTTGCATTTTCAGTTATTCTAGAGTGAATGGCTTCCCCAAATATTGACAATATCATTTAGGTGCTGATATGTGTCTGATGTATTCAAAACCACTTTTAAACTTAGACTTCAAGGCTCACTAAGGTATGTTAGGGATTTTACTTATAGGTTATGTACAATAACATTAATAATATGAATAATACACTTTCAGACCAATATGAGAGGTTTGATTAATTAGTTATTAGTAGTATAGTCCCAGACCGCATACATGAGACGAAGTACTCAAATAGCAACAGACCTTCAGAATAAATGTACAACTCTGGTTAGTGCAGCTGCTGTACTGTGCAGTAATGTAGCTTTTCTCTATGGTGCATCAGTATAAATACCTGAGGGATATCTGATGTCTTGTTGAGTCATCTTAAAAAAGAATGTAGATAATGTCTCGCTGTCTTGTTGTTCTCTGGGCAACTGAAAGGTTATACATTTAACAGTGTAATGATCTATCTCTGGTTTGTGTTAGCTGTTTAATTTAAGACAGTACATTTTGTTATTTCCAAACGTAATGAAGAACAAGTGCTTGTAGTCGGTTTGTTATCTGATTGAAATTGTGTTGGTTATATTTATATTATTTTAACCAGACCTTGTTTTATCTGGCTGTAATTATTTTAGTGGCACCGATATCACTTAAGCCATGACTGGATTATCTATTTGTAGTGATGTCATTTCAACCAGGAATGTGTGCCTATTAGAGGTCTACTACCCGACCCGAGCCCGACGGGTCCCGAAAAATGTTCGGGTTTCGGGTCGGATTAATGTTTAATGAACAGCCTCGGGTTCGGGTCGGGTTCGGGTTTGTAAGTAAGAAAAACTAAAAAAGCTATATATAGTTTGCGTGCTGTCACCGTGTGCTTTGCCTGCTTGCTGTGGTTGTTGTGGTGACTGGCACACGAGACGAGAGAGAGAAAGTACATGCGTGCGCAGATGTGCACTGCATGCCATAGGCTACACACAGACTCGCTCGCTCTGCTCTCTCGCTCGCTCAAAAAATACAAATAAAATAATATATATATTATTTATTTTATCATTATATCATTTACATCACAAAAATGTTTTGCGCATGTGCTACCGCTCTCGCCTGCTATTTCAGTCACAACACAGGTTATTTGTTTACCGTTTCAAGCTATCATTATATAGAACATATTGCAAAAAAAATTTTGATGTAAGAAACAGAGTGGACCTCGGGGTCAGGTCGGGTTCGGGTCAGGTTCGGGCTTAACATGTAAATGTAACTGTCGGGTCGGGTCGGGTTAAATGATCGCGGGTACGGGCCGGGTTCGGGCTTCAGTTTAAAGCCCGTGCAGACCTCTAGTGCCTATATGTGATCTGGGGTGGTCATGTGACTATATGTGACCTGGGGTGGACCAATAAAAACAAGGAGTTTTAGAAATGTTGGCCAACTGAAAAGTATGAACATGAAAAGTATGAGCACGTACAGCACTCAATACATATGAACGACAAAATATGACATAAGAATAAATAAATACATAAATAAATAAATGTGGAAATTACAAATTAAATACATTAAACCTATATACATTTCGGTCAATAAATTGGCTATTTCTGTATGTTTATATTTATTCTTTATTTATTAATGTATTTATTTATGTATTTTCACATGTATTTATTTACACTTTTCTACATTTCAACATTCATTTATTCATATATTTATACACATATTTATGCTTTTCTACATTTATTCATGCTTTTCTACTTTTATGTATTTATGTGTCAGTATGTTAATAAGGTAGGCGGTCCTACCTCAGTCTACAGCTGGATTGGTTACATTGGTGTGAATCTACTACTACGGCCTTAACTTGTACACTACATGTGAGATTTCCCTTTAGCTGCTATTAGCTGAAATAAAGTTATTAGTCCAGTGTGAATGATGGAAAGTTTTATTCGAGCATATTGCCAATGATTTAAGATCATTGGCAGACAGTATTGAAAACAATACATCCAATGACTACCTTCGATTTCGTCTGGGAAGATTAATCGAGGATTTAGTGCCGCTTATTGCTGACATGGATGTAGAAGTTGACAAAGCTGTGCCTTCAAGAAGTCGACCGACAACTTCACATCCTTTCCGAAACCGAGGAAGCCACAATTGGACATCCATCGTACATTTTACCACCCGAACTAATTGAAGTGCATCTCCTTTTTGGGCATACCGCTGGGCAGTGCCGTAACTACCATTGAGGACACCGAGGTCATGTCCTTGGTATTTTTTTCTGTGATATACATTTTTGAGTAATTTCATTGTGAATGGAAAATAGCCGACGAGTCGAGAAGTCTACATATCGTTGTCACGGACACGTAGCCTACTTGTGTTGTCAGTCAAAACAAAAATTGTTGGCTGTAGTCGTTGTCTTCAGGACCCCCATATTGATCATAGGCTACTGTATGATTATGCGGGCAATATCGATGTGACTGCTAAAACATAACGTCTTTCTTTTCAGCACCGAAAATATAAAATCCCGGTCGGTCCATTTCACAAATCCATTTGACTTGCCTTACACATTAACAAAAGTTATTTCTTCTGAAATCCATGTTTTCCCTATACCTTTGTACTCTTGTGAGTGCGGAATGAGAAAGACATGACCCATGGATGATATTCAGTATTTGGTGAACATAATCCCTTAGATAATGACTAGGTGCATTTCACTAGAATTTCGAATTCTAGAATTAGTGCGAACTTCGATTGCAATACTATACAGCTTTAATGAATGGGACTTTAAAAAAGCCAGCTGATACTACCCAGAGACGGACTGGGACTAAAAAAGTAAAAGCACAACATATTTCTTAATATTAGCTACTGCATGTGGCATTTTAGAGCTAAAAGACATAATGTGGCATCAGGCAGGGGGAATCGAACCCGCGTCGCCTGGACCCACAGTCAAGCGCACTAACCACAACTCCAAACAGATTAGTGGGGAATCACAAGTGATGACTGTGTGTGATGGAGTACCAGATCACACAGATGGCCAGTCCGCCCCTGCTACTACCTATATTACAGGTAGGTTAGCAGAATTTCGCAAACATTCAAACTCAGACTTTTATATTTTTTTGATAAAAAAAGGGGGGGAGGTATTTTTGGTTACTGCACTGCCGCTGGGGATATTGCTCATGTGTTTGGAGTGTGCGAGAGAACTATTCGTCGGAGGATGGTACAGCATGGGATAAGGTCGTTTTAATCAACGTTTTGTCTATCAATACTTTACTGACATGATTTTCACTGGTGTAGTAATGGTTACAATTCTCTGTCGAGTGATCGGGCTCCCCTCAGTAGCAGCGGATGAGCTGCGGAGATTCGGTTTGCGGTTGTGTCATGTAATTGTTAGGGATCGTTTGCTTCTGTCTGGTTCGAGCAGCTGACCAATCCTGCTTCAGACTGATGATAGGACCACCCACTTAATTAACATACTGACACATATATACATAAATACTGAAATGTGGAAATGCATAAATACCGAAATGTATAAATACATTAATAAATAAAAGAATAAATATTTAAATACTGAAATAGCCTATTTTTTGACCGAAATGTACATTATTTGTTATTTCTACATTTATTCATTTATTTATTATTATGTCATATTTTGTCCTTCATAAATACATAGTTGGGGCTCCTTTTGCCTGAATTACTGCAGCAATGCGGCATGGCATGCCCAGGTTGCTCTGATAGTGGCCTTCAGCTCTTCTGCATTGTTGGGTCTGGCGTATCGCATCTTCCTCTTCACAATACCCCATAGATTTTCTATAGGGTTAAGGTAAGGATAAAATGAAATCTGCATAAAGTTGGTCAGCAGCAGGAAGCATGAAGTGCACCATATATAGCTGTGTGTCAGTACATATTACTTTCATTGTCAACTGGGGACTATATACAGGTGCTAGTCATATAATTATAATATCATCAAAAAGTTGATTTATTTCAGTAATTCCATTCAAAAAGTGAACATTTGTATAATGTATACATTCATTACACACAGACTGATATATTTCAAGTGTTCATTCCTTTTCATTTTGATGATTATAACTGACAACTAATGAAAACCCCAAAATTAGTATCTCAGACAATTAGAATATTGTGAAAAGGTTCAATATTGAAGACACCTGGGGTCCGTTTCAAGAAGGAGGTTTTACAAACTCTAAGTCTAACCCTGACCTCGGAGTTGGTTTACCCTAAGATGGAAAACTCTGAGTTTTCTGTTTCAGAGTTACGCGCGTGCACCGCCGCTATAAAAAGGCAGCATAAATGGAGCCGCGATTCTACGATTCACCATGGCAACCAGCATTACTACCGCATACGTCACCCCAAGCTTGAAATACTGATGCAGGCTTACGGCGACTATGAACACGTATTTAAAAAGAAATTGCTGCTCGGGTCAACCCGTAAGTTCCAATATAGTGTTTTCATTTGATTTTTAATTCACACAATAATTTCAATTAATACTAATGTTTTTTTTACACTCTGTTAGAAGAAACTACACACATGCTGTAGTTAAAACAGTTTAGATATCCACAGGAGACTCAGGGTTCAATGAACATTTTGTATTGCACTTCACATACAGTAGCATACAGGCAAGTGCTCAAACTAAAACCAAACTTACTGCCATCGGGCGCGAGCCTTCCCGGTAAAGCCCCCTTTGCATAGGTAACAGAATTCCCTTAACGCCATAGTCACATTTACATGTGCACATTATATCACAGAGATGTATTACAGAACACACAGGCTCTCATCCTTTATACTTTATATTGGTCTCCACATACGGTTTTTAATTGCTTTAGCGACAACTACCGATGATATGTAAGCAGTAGCCTGGCGCGCTAAAAATATAAGCGGTAGAATGTTAGCAAAATGGTCAAGCAAATGGCTTATTCCACAAGATGTGTGGATAAGCTGCTTGATTTACAATTATTAGATTATATTCACTTACCCTGTTGTGCAAGAACATAGCTGTTCCTCAATTTGTGTGTTTCCGGAAGGGTCAATTTTTCTCAAGTTCAAAAATCCTCCCATGTTAATCTACTATGATTGGTCAGATCGCACTGATAACAGTAATTCAGGCTAACCTAAACCGGAAGTTTGTTATCGGCTTGTTGTTCTACGTTGTCATAGCGATCATTTGAAAGGTTTTCGGGAAAGTTGTGAATTCATACAACATTCATAACTCTGCAGCTTTAATAAAATGCATCGTTTCCTTGTCCCAAGTCAACAGAAGTCAGCATTAAGGGAGGAGACAGGACCCAGCAAAAAACATAGGAAATATGATCCTGAATATTCTGTCATCATATACTCACCCTCAAGTGGCTTCAAACTTGCATGAATTTCTTTCTTCTGCTGATCACAAAGCAAGATATTTTGAAGAATGTTACCGACATTCTTCAAAATATCTTCCTTTGTGTTCAGCAAAAGAAAGAAATTTATACAGGTTTGAAACAACTTGAGGGTAAGTAGCAGAATTTTCATTTTAAATTGAACTATCCCTTTGAGGCACAGACACAGAAGTTTCACATTTGTAACATTCACATGTTAAGCATGTTTTGTTGACTTACGGTTAGGCCTACTGATGTTCTGTGACTTTTAAAAGTAGCCTCAATTAGGCCTGCATAAAGGTGGAAGTTATTTGCTGTTGCAAAGAATCATTAATGAATTTCCCATAAAAAAAAAATTGGAAATAAAATACAATATTAAAAAATATTTACATTTTATCAGTTATTATTGAAACTCGTCATTGCCTGGAACACACAGAAGATGGCATTTACTGCAGAGGCATTTGTGGGTTAGGGTAGGCGGACGGGATTTTGGGGAAGGGGGGGCTCGGCTGTCCTTACCTACTCTAAGGGGAGGCTCACATTCACCGAATTTGAAAACCCCTGATGTAGTTAAAACAGCTAAACGTCAACATTTAAGCTGTAAAATGCCATATGCAGTAGCTAATATTAACAAATATGTTGTGCTTTAACTTTTTTACCCTGGGTAGTAGGTATCTGCTGGCATCAGGTAGGTATCAGGTATCATCTGGCTTTTTTAATGTCCCATTCATAAAAGCTGTATAGTATTGCAATCGAAGTTCGCACTAATTCTACAATTGCAAATTCTAGTGAAATCCACCTATCGTTATCCAAGGGATTATGTTCGCCGAATACTGAATATTTACCATCCAGGTGCCAAATGTCAGTCTCATTCCGCGCTCACAAGAGCACAAAGGTATAGGCAAAACATGACATGGATTTCAAGGGAAATAACTTTTGTTAATGTATTGGTTAAGGCAAGTCAAATGGATTTGGGAAATGGACCGGCCGTTATGTACTAGCAGCCAGTCACATCGATATTGCCCGCATAATCATACCGTATGATCAAATATTGGGGTGGACAAATTGTCCTTCTTTGAATATAAGGGGGGACGTGTCCCCCTGCCCCCCCATAGGATTACGCCAATGGGAACAACACTGCCATCCACTAGGATGTCTTTGCCGGGGGGAGGGGTCTTTTGTCTGGATCACTAGCTGTGGATGAATGGATCGCAAAACAGCGTAAATGGAGTCTCAAAATTACGTCACTGAAAAAAGAAATGATGCATCTATCGGTCGATACCCAAATGCAGATTCAACATTTCACACGCAAAATTGCAGATTCAAAAATGCAGATTCAAAATGTCAAACTCAAAATTGCAGATTCAAAAATACAGATTCAAAATGTCAAACTCAAAATTGCAGATTCAAAAATACAGATTCAAAATGTCACACACAAAATTGCAGATTCAAAAATACAGATTCAAAATGTCAAACTCAAAATTGCAGATTCAAAAATACAGATTCAAAATGTCACACACAAAATTGCAGCAAAGTAGAGCAACTTTTATTTAAATACCAATTTACAAGTTACGAGTAAATAATTGTGTATTTAACGTATGGCAAAACAAATGTATTAATCATGGAATGTGTGTGGGTCATGTTACTTGCATTTGCAAATAATATTGAGACTAATCTCATCCCATAGAAGGTTACCAATTCCATTTCTAAAATACAGCTGTATTTTTTCCACATTAATTATTTGAAAAAAATGAATGTGTCTGAATGCTTTATAGATGCACTGCATACTGTAACAGGATATGACACAGGGCATATGCACAGTGAATGGGCACTGGGAATGAGCATAGGGAATGGGCACAGGTAATGGGCACAGGGAATGGGCACAGCACATGGAATGGGCACAGGGAATGGGCACACTGTAGGTGTTTGGGGCCTTAGGGTGTTTTTTAATAATATTAGCAGCAGAGTTGAAGAGGTAAAAATATGGTATGACCTCCTGGTGTCTGTTTGGCAGGAATCTCTGTGCCCCACTGCTGACTCTATCTCCTGGCTGTGTCATATTTGGTATGACCTCCTGGTGGCTGTTTGGCAGGAATCTCTGTGCCCCACAGCAGACTCTATCTCCTGGCTGTGTCATATTTGGTATGACCTCTTGGTGTCTGTTTGGCAGGAATCTCTGTGCCCCACTGCTGACTCTATCTCCTGGCTGTGTCATATTTGGTATGACCTCTTGATGTCTGTTTGGCAGGAATCTCTGTGCCCCACAGCAGACTCTATCTCCTGGCTGTGTCATATTTGGTATGACCTCCTGGTGGCTGTTTGGCAGGATTCTCCCTGCATACTCCATCTCCTGGCTGTGTCATATTTGGTATGACCTCCTGGTGTCTGTTTGGCAGGAATCTCTGTGCCCCACAGCAGACTCTATCTCCTGGCTGTGTCATATTTGGTATGACCTCCTGGTGGCTGTTTGGCAGGAATCTCCCTGCATACTCCATCTCCTGGCTGTGTCATATTTGGTATGACCTCCTGGTGTCTGTTTGGCAGGAATCTCCCTGCACTCTCCATCTCCTGGCTGTGTCATATTTGGTATGACCTCCTGGTGTCTGTTTGGCAGGAATCTCCCTGCACTCTCCATCTCCTGGCTGTGTCATATTTGGTATGACCTCCTGGTGTCTGTTTGGCAGGAATCTCCCTGCACTCTCCATCTCCTGGCTGTGTCATATTTGGTATGACCTCCTGGTGTCTGTTTGGCAGGAATCTCCCTGCACTCTCCATCTCCTGGCTGTGTCATATTTGGTATGACCTCCTGGTGTCTGTTTGGCAGGAATCTCCCTGCACTCTCCATCTCCTGGCTCTGTCATATTTGGTATGACCTCCTGGTGGCTGTTTGGCAGGAATCTCCCTGCACTCTCCATCTCCTGGCTCTGTCATATTTGGTATGACCTCCTGGTGTCTGTTTGGCAGGAATCTCCCTGCACTCTCCATCTCCTGGCTCTGTCATATTTGGTATGACCTCCTGGTGTCTGTTTGGCAGGAATCTCCCTGCACTCTCCATCTCCTGGCTCTGTCATATTTGGTATGACCTCCTGGTGGCTGTTTGGCAGGTATCTCCCTGCACTCTCCATCTCCTGGCTGTATTTCTTCTCTGATGGCTGCTACGTCACAGGTGGAAGTGCAGTGGTGAGGTCAGCCTAGCTTTCCTCCTACACTCTATCTCCTGTTTGCATCTGCTTTTTGGTCTTCTTCTTTGGCGTCGTCCCAGAGCTGCCTCTTGGGAGAGCCATATATAGCGGATTTATATTTGTGGAGGAAGGTTAGAATAATGATCGATAGCATTGGGCCAGTAAATCAAAAGTTGCTTGTTCTGTCCCCAAGCCAACATGACAGAGAGAGTTTTTTTCATTCCTTTCTCTAAAAAACAATGTTCTTACAATACCTGGTAAAAACATAAAAAATATATTAGTTTCATCAATTGCTTTATTAACCTCAAAGATTACTTTAAGACTTTATATAAGAAATTACTATAAGACACCTCTAAATCTGAGGCCATGACTCTCAGCAGGAAACCGGTGGAGTGCCTACTCCGGGTAGGGAATGAGTCCTTACTCCAAGTGAAGGAGTTCAAGTACCTCGGGGTCCTGTTCGCGAGTGAGGGAACAATGGAGCGGGAGTTTGGTCGGAGGATCGGAGCAGCGGGGGCGGTGTTGCATTCGCTTCACCGCACCGTTGTGACGAAAAGAGAGCTGAGCCGAAAGGCAAAGCTCTCGATCTACCGGTCAATCTTTGTTCCTACCCTCACCTATGGTCATGTAAGCTGGGTCATGACCGAAAGAACGAGATCGCGGGTACAAGCGGCCGAAATGGGTTTTCTCAGAAAGGTGGCTGGCCTCTCCCTTAGGGATAGGGTGAGAAGCTCAGTCATCCGAGAGGAACTCGGAGTAGAGCCGCTGCTCCTTTGCATAGAAAGGAGCCAGTTGAGGTGGTTCGGGCATCTTGTACGAATGCCACCTGGGCGCCTCCCTAGAGAGGTGTTCCAGGCACGTCCAGCTGGGAGGAGACCTCGGGGAAGACCCAGGACTAGGTGGAGAGATTATATCTCCACACTGGCCTGGGAACGCCTCGGGATTCCCCAGTCAGAGCTGGCTAATGTTGCCCGGGAAAGGGAAGTTTGGGGTCCCCTGCTAGAGCTGCTACCCCCGCGACCCGACCCCGGATAAGCGGTTGAAGATGAGATGATGAGATGAGACTATAAGACTTTTAAATTAAATGGTTAATGTATGATTTCTAATATTATGGGCCAACTTCTTGGACTTCTCAAGTTAAAGAAACGTTCATATTTCATTAGTCAGTGGAATTGTTTAGATAAGTTTAAAAGTAAATTTGCGCTCTACTTCTGCTTTGTCTCAGTGGCAATTAAAATCGAATAGAAATATATCTTGGAAATCTGAACCTACTTCAGCCTTTACTCTATTATACATGTGTTTAAGATTGTCATTATTCTCATTAACCCAGATGAGGTGCAAAGAGAGCATTAGCTAGCCTTTCTACTTGTATAAGTTGTGAATTAACTATTATATTTATGCACTGGGAGGAATACATCAGGAACAAAAGAGAAAGGAAAAAATAGCTGTTTTTATACATTCAGCACCTTCACAGACACCAGGAAGATATACAGTATTTTTTTAATAAACATAATTGAAGGTCAGTGTGAAGGAAGTCATTATGTGCAGATATGCCCTACTGCGTTAATATGTGGAGGTTAAATGGCACCCTATTCCCAATGTAGTGCACTACTTTATAACAGAACCTTATTTTTTATCATTTTTTGTAGGGTTCTATTTTATGTGAAGCATAACTAGTTTTTGATTGACCAGATAATCCGAGTTTGATGTTAATAAAGACCATAAGTTTTTCTCTAATCTCTCAGCTCCATATGACTCGGAGCAAGTGGAAGGTTTTTACAAGTGTGAGTCCAAATTGGCACCCTCTGTCCTATAGGACCTGGTCAAACATATGTACCAGTACACATTTTGGGATGTCTGTTTGACAAAGCTGCCACTCTAGAATTCGCTTAGATATGCAAATCAATTCCATTGCTCTTTATCTGATAGCAATTGTACAAAGCGTTTGTGAAATCACACGTTTTTCCAAAACTCTTTGTGGCAGCTAAATCTAAAAAAGACTGTTGTTTAAGCAAACTGTGCTCTTTGTCCTGTCACTGTATGCAAAGGCTACAGTCAGAATTTACATGATGATGAAGTTGATCAAAAGATAGGATTCAGGTTGGGTTAATACCTTTTTCATTCAGTTTAATCCAGACAGACATTTAGTAACATTACATTAGGTTAAATCAAGATATTTAGTAACATTACATTAGGTTAAATCCAGACAGACATTTAGTAACATTACATTAGTTTAAATCCAGACAGACATTTAGTAACATTAGAACATTTCTAAAAAGGAAAAACAGAAATTAAGCTACAGAATCTGTCTGCTTTACAGTTTTAGGCTGATTCATTGAAGGGCCTATAACAGTTTTAAATAGGACTGTCAAAATATTCATATAACTGTGACTGAATCTCAGTATGCATCCTCGTACTACATAAAAGTACAGTGATGGTGATGTATCCAAACTATAACATATATCGTAAGCTAGTCTGCCAGTATTGGGACACACACTGCAGCATCATTGCCTCATCAAATGAATGCCTATTGTCGCACATTTAAATTGAGTTAGCAAACCAATCGTTTGTTGGACAAGGGATTAATGTCACGTGCAGATATAAGGGGTGTGTAGACTTTTATATCCACTGTAAAGGTTCAGACTTCACTCTACAAAACAACAAAACAAACTGAAACAAAGAACCACAACCAGTGGACAACAAAATAAAACTAAATAGGGCTCCCAATTAGAGACAGCAGTGCAACTGCCTCTAATTGAGAGTCACCAAAACCTCCTGGGGCCTCATGTATCAATCTTGCGTACGCACGAAAACACGGCGTACGCCAGCTTTCACGTTCACGGTCAGATGTACTAACAGTGAAATTAACGTAAGAATGTGCGTTCTTCCACGTGAACTTCATGCCTGGCGTACGTACATTTTTCGTGATTTCTGCCAGTTGGCGACTCATAGAGGCAATAAAGTGAAGTGGCTAACATTACACTACGAATTGTTCTGTCGCACCTGTCAGATATTGCTTATAATTAGCAATTGATTAATTATTTGCTATATTATTGTCACATGAGTCTAATTACAATATTCTATTAATTATGCAATTCAGTAACATATATAAAGGATGAGCAAATTGATACAACCCGTCTAGCAATGGCAGCGTTGGCTTTATTAGAGGACATTTTCAATGGACATATCCGGAGAGAACGAGTTTTTAGGGACCACAGTGATTTTCTGGCCCACGATGATGACTGGCTTATCCGCCGTTTCAGATTTCCAAGGGCTATACTCTTGGAGCTCTGCGCTGAGTTGGGTCCGAATTTGGAACGACAGACAGTGAGGAGCCACGCATTACCCGTTCCTTTACAGGTGCTTACTACACTTGGTTTCCTGGCAACCGGTTCTTTCCAAAGAGAACTGGCAGACCGCTCAGGAATAAGCCAGTCGTGTTTGAGCCGTGCAATGCCTGTATGGGACGGCATCATCCGCTTGTCTACCCGGTATATAACGTTCCCATACGATGCCGGTGACCAGCCAAACATCAAAGCGCAATTTGCAGCGATTGCCGGTTTTCCTAATGTAATCGGAGCGATCGACTGCACACATATTGCTATAAAGGCGCCACCTGAAGAAGAATTTGCATATGTGAATCGGAAACATTTTCATTCAATAACTGTGCAGATTATATGTGATGCACAAATGCGCCTAACAAATATAGTGGCAAGGTGGCCTGGGTCAACCCATGATTCATATATCCTTACAAACAGCATGGTTGGGATGAGACTCCAAGCTGGCAGGGTGCGCGATGGGTGGCTACTTGGTAAGTTATGCATTTAAATATATGGTTCAATGTAAAAGTTTAATTTTGGTGTCTGTAATTATTCAACTGCCCATCAGGAGACAGTGGTTATCCACTAAAGACGTGGCTGTTAACCCCCCTCAACAACCCACAAACTGACCGAGAGCGCAGATACAATGATGCCCATTCTCGCACTCGGTCAGTTGTGGAGCGGGCGATTGGGCAGCTGAAATGCCGGTGGCGCTGCCTTGACAGGACCGGGGGGATGCTGTTATACCGCCCTGACAAGGTTTGCCGCATCATACTGGCCTGTGGAGTGCTGCACAATGTCGCACACAGGCATGGCATACCCCTTGGTGAGGTGGGGGCACCGCCAGATGACCCAGGACCAGCATATGTACAGCACAATCAACAAGCCATTCAGGCGCGTCAACGTGTAATTGCGACAATATAAATGGTACTCAGACACAAGCTAATTTTCTGACCAATTCTTTTAATGAATGGCTTATTTCTGTGAGTGCATCAGTGACATTTATAAGGTGACTGTTCATTTCTCCAATGGCCCTAACAATTTGCTGTTGTGACTCCAGAACAGCATGCGTCAAGACGCGGCCAGATGGACGGGCTTTAGTACTGCAGGGGGAACATTAGAGACACCGGAGACGCTGGACTGAATGGGCTCTGGCTGCTCGGGTGGTGCGGACTCTTGAGTGCGTGCCAGTGGACGTTCCTGCGGTTCCTAAGTCCAAATAAACACAGGGACATGTTAACAGTCATTCGAGTCTGTTCCTTATTAATGGGTACACGCATTTGCAATAAAAGCAGTGGATACGTGAAATCTCTGGTGTACTTTTTGCTACATTGCATTGATGTTCAAATTAAACGGTGGCTGGTAGGCTATATGTATCAGAGTTAAGGAAATTAATTTGAGTTACCTTGCTGGCAGTCCTAAGTGTATCCGAGTCTCCTACATCAGCGGATACGATTCCAGAGATTAACGTGTCTCCTACAATAGAGGCAACTCTCTGATCAAAGGGTGCAAGTTGATCGGTCCCTGTACCACCGCCTGTTCTGCCCACACTTTGTCGGTGCGCAGCAGTTCTCCGCTTAACTCCCACCTTTATGTCTGACCATTTCTTCTTCAGGTCATTTACGGTGCGACTCTCAGATCCCACCGCGTTGACGGCATCAGACAAACTCGCCCACTCTTTTTTCTTTCTTTTGTTATTAATTCCAGATGACAAATTGCCAAATAAAATATGTTTTCTTGTTTCTACCTCTGATAGTAGCACCTCTAATTAGTTTTCAGTGAAATTTCGTTTCTTGGTTGCTTTAGCCATGTTCTTGCAGGTGTCTTTTGCCAAATTGGACTAATTACCATATTTAAAGTAATTTCATTGAGGGAGGAGACAGGGTGTGGTGTTGTGCTCGTGCATGTGCGCTCAATTTCGCGTTAATTGGGATGTTCAAACAGAATGTACGTGGAATGCTGCGTACGCTGAGATTCATACATCTGATTTTTTTGGTGCGTACGCACATTTATAGCTTTGTCCGTACGCAATGATTTAGTATGAATTCAACGCAAGTCTTTGTACATGAGGCCCCTGGTATTTAATTTGATCGTTGACTTTAATTTGACAGCTGCTATATAGTAATATTTGAAATACTTGTTGTTTCGAATCACAAAAAAAGTAAACGTTTCTGTGCGTGTTCATATAATGTAATTACAGACTTTCAGTGAGATGAGTGACTAATTTAACTAATTAAACTACATTTTGGTTGTAAATGGTACATAGCAAGGAGTTTCCCGTTGAAAACCAACACACCCAACCATGTCGTTTGGACAATAATTAATGGGTCTATATAAATGTAACCATGGTCTATATGAATGTAACCAGGGCGGGTCTATATAAAGGTAACCAGGGTCTATATAAATGTAACCAGGCCTCAGGCTCTATATAAATGTAACCAGTGCTGAGGGTCTATATAAATCTAATCATGGTCTATATAAATGTAACCAGGGCTCAGGCTTTATATAAATGTAACCAGGGTCTATATAAATGTAACCAGGGTCTATATAAATGCAACCAGGGCTCAGGCTCTATATAAATGTAACCAGGGTCTATATAAATGAAAACAGGGCTCAGGCTCTATATAAATGTAACCAGGGTCTATATAAATGTAACCAGGCTCTATATAAATGTAACCAGGGTCTATATAAATGTAACCAGGGTCTATATAAATGTAACCAGCGCTCAGGCTCTATATAAATGTAACCAGGGTCTATATAAATGTAACCAGGGCTCAGGCTCTATATAAATGTAACCAGGGTCTATATAAATGTAACCAGGGTCTATATAAATGTAACCAGGGTCTATATAAATGCAACCAGGGCTCAGGCTCTATATAAATGTAACCAGGGTCTATATAAATGAAAACAGCGCTCAGGCTCTATATAAATGTAACCAGGGTCTATATAAATGTAACCAGGGTCTATATAAATGTAACCAGGTTCTATATAAATGTAACCAGCGCGCAGGCTCTATATAAATGTAACCAGGGTCTATATAAATGTAACCAGGGCTCAGGCTCTATATAAATGTAACCAGGGCTCCGGGTCTATATAAATGTAACCAGGGTCTATATAAATGTAACCAGGGTCTATATCAATGTAACCAGGGCTCAGGCTCTATATAAATGTAACCAGGGTCTATATAAATGTAACCAGGGCTCAGGCTCTATATAAATGAAACCAGGGTCTATATAAATGTAACCAGGGCTCAGGCTCTAGATAAATGTAACCAGGGCTCAGGCTCTATATAAATGTAACCAGGGCTCAGGCTCTAGATAAATGTAACCAGGGCTCAGGCTCTATATAAATGTAACCAGCGCGCAGGCTCTATATAAATGTAACCAGGGTCTATATAAATGTAACCAGGGCTCAGGCTCTATATAAATGTAACCAGGGCTCCGGGTCTATATAAATGTAACCAGGGTCTATATAAATGTAACCAGGGTCTATATAAATGTAACCAGGGTCTATATAAATGTAACCAGGGTCTATATAAATGCAACCAGGGCTCAGGCTCTATATAAATGTAACCAGGGTCTATATAAATGTAACCAGGGTCTATATCAATGTAACCAGGGCTCAGGCTCTATATAAATGTAACCAGGGTCTATATAAATGTAACCAGGGCTCAGGCTCTATATAAATGTAACCAGGGTCTATATAAATGAAAACAGGGCTCAGGCTCTATATAAATGTAACCAGGGTCTATATAAATGTAACCAGGCTCTATATAAATGTAACCAGGGTCTATATAAATGTAACCAGCGCTCAGGCTCTATATAAATGTAACCAGGGTCTATATAAATGTAACCAGGGCTCAGGCTCTATATAAATGTAACCAGGGTCTATATAAATGTAACCAGGCTATAAACCAGGGTCTATATAAATGTAACCAGGGTCTATATCAATGTAACCAGGGCTCAGCCAGGGTCTATATAAATGTAACCAGGGCTCAGGCTCTATATAAATGTAACCAGGGTCTATATAAATGTAACCAGGGCTCAGGCTCTATATAAATGTAACCAGGGCTCAGGCTCTATATAAATGTAACCAGGCTCTATATAAATGTAACCAGGGTCTATATAAATGTAACCAGGGTCTATATAAATGTAACAATGTAACCAGGGCTCAGGCTCTATATAAATGTAACCAGGGTCTATATAAATGTAACCAGGGTAACCAGGGTCTATATAAATGTAACCAGGGCTCAGGCTCTATATAAATGAAACCAGGGTCTATATAAATGTAACCAGGGCTCAGGCTATATAAATGTAACCAGGGCTCAGGCTCTATAAAATGTAACCAGGGCTCAGGCTCTATATAAAATGTAACCAGGGCTAACCAGGGCTCAGGCTCAAGATAAATGTAACCAGGGCTCAGGCTCTATATAAATGTAACCAGCGCGCAGGCTCTATATAAATGTAACCAGGGTCTATATAAATGTAACCAGGGCTCAGGCTCTATATAAATGTAACCAGGGCTCCGAGTCTATATAAATGTAACCAGGGTCTATATAAATGTAACCAGGGTCTATATAAATGTAACCAGGGCTCAGGCTCTATATAAATGTAACCAGGGCTCCGGGTCTATATAAATGTAACCAGGGCTCTATATAAATGTAACCAGGGCTCAGGCTCTATATAAATGTAACCAGGGCTCCGGGTCTATATAAATGTAACCAGGGTCTATATAAATGTAACCAGGGTCTATATAAATGTAACCAGGGCTCAGGCTCTATATAAATGTAACCAGGGCTCAGGCTCTATATAAATGTAACCAGGGCTCAGGCTCTATATAAATGTAACCAGGGCTCAGGCTCTAGATAAATGTAACCAGGGCTCAGGCTCTATATAAATGTAACCAGGGCTCAGGCTCTAGATAAATGTAACCAGGGCTCAGGCTCTATATAAATGTAACCAGGGTCTATATAAATTTAACCAGGGCTCAGGCTCTATATCAATGTAATCAGGGTCTATATAAATGTAACCAGGGCTCAGGCTCTATATAAATGTAATATAAATGTAACCAGGGCTCCAGGGCTCAGGCTCTATATAAATGTAACCAGGGTCTAGGGCTCTCTATATAAATGTAACCAGGGTCTATATAAATGTAACCAGGGCTCTATATAAATGTAACCAGGCTCTATATAAATGTAACCAGGGTCTATATAAATGTAACCAGGGCTCAGGCTCTATATAAATGTAACCAGGGTCTATATAAATGTAACCAGGGTCTATATAAATGTAACCAGGGCTCTATATAAATGTAACCAGGGCTCAGGCTCTATATAAATGTAACCAGGGCTCAGGCTCTATATAAATGTAACCAGGGCTATATAAATGAAAACAGGCTCTATATAAAATGTAACCAGGGTCTATATAAATGTAACCAGGGTCTATATAAATGTAACCAGGTTCTATATAAATGTAACCAGGGCTCAGGCTCTATATAAATGTAACCAGGGTCTATATAAATGTAACCAGGGCTCAGGCTCTGTAACCAGGGCTATATAATGTAACCAGGGTCTATATAAATGTAACCAGGGTCTATATAAATGTAACCAGGGCTCAGGCTCTAGGTAACCAGGGCTCTATATAAATGTAACCAGGGTCTATATAAATGTAACCAGGGTCTATATCAATGTAACCAGGGCTCAGGCTATATAAATGAAACCAGGGTCTATATAAATGTAACCAGGGCTCAGGCTCTAGATAAATGTAACCAGGGCTCAGGCTCTATATAAATGTAACCAGGGCTCAGGCTATAAATGTAACCAGGGCTCAGGCTCTATATAAATGTAACCAGCAGGCTCTATATAAATGTAACCAGGGTCTAATAAATGTAACCAGGGTCTATATAAATGTAACCAGGGCTCAGGCTCTATATAAATGTAACCAGGGTCTATATAAATGTAACCAGGGTCTATATAAATGGGCTCTATATAAATGTAACCAGGGCTCCGGGTCTATATAAATGTAACCAGGGTCTATATAAATGTAACTCTATATAAATGTAACCAGGGTCTATAAATGTAACCAGGGTCTATATAAATGTAACCAGGGCTCAGGCTCTATATAAATGTAACCAGGGTCTATAGGCTCTAAAAATGTAACCAGGGCTCAGGCTCTATAAATGTAACCATGTCTAATAAATGTAACCAGGGCTCAGGCTCTAGATAAATGTAACCAGGGCTCAGGCTCTATATAAATGTAACCAGGGTCTATATAAATTTAACAGGCTCTCTATATCAATGTAATCAGGGTATAAAATGTAACCAGGGCTCAGGCTCTTTATATCAATGTAACCAGGGCTAGGCTCTATATAAATGTAACCTATATAAATGTAACCAGGTCTATATAAATGAAAACAGCGCTAACCAGGTCTATATAAATGCTCAGGCTCTATATAAATGTAACAATGTAATATAAATGAAACCAGGGTCTATATAAATGTAACCAGGGCTCAGGCTCTATATAAATGTAACCAGGGTCTATATAAATGTAACCAGGGCTCAGGCTCTTAAATAACCAGGGCTCAATATAAATGTAACCAGGGCTCAGGCTCTATAATGTAAATGTAACCAGGGCTCAGGCTCTATATAAATGTAACCAGGGTCTATATAAATGTAACCAGGGCTCAGGCTCTATATAAATGTAACCAGGCTCTATATCAATGTAACCAGGGCTCAGGCTCTATATCAATGTAACCAGGGCTCAGGGTCTATATAAATGTAACCAGGCTCTATATAAATGTAACCAGGGCTCAGGCTCTATATAAATGTAACCAGGGTTTATATAAATGTAACCAGGGCTCAGGCTCTATATTAACAGTGTCTTTATGTGTTTCTTTTCAGATCCTTCCCAGTTCCACAACATTACCCTACAGGGCCAGTACCACTGTAACCAGGGCTCAGGGGTGCGTCTCAGTCAGCTGTGTGACTTCAGGACTGACTGCCCGCTTGGCGACGATGAAGGAAAAATGTGCCGTGAGTGTAAACCTATCTATTTCCTCATTGATCTCTCCTGGCAAGGAACATCAGATGTGGAACAGGATGGCATATTCCACATGTAGTCTCCTCACCAGACAAGTGGCATTAGATGTGGAACAGGATGGCATATTCCACATGTAGTCTCCTCACCAGACAAGGAGCATCAGATGTGGAACAGGATGGCATATTCCACATGTAGTCTCCTCACCAGACAAGGAACATCAGATGTGGAACAGGATGGTATATTCCACATGTAGTCTCCTCACCAGACAAGGAACATCAGATGTGGAACAGGGTGGCATATTCCACATGTAGTCTCCTCTTCATTTTCGAGTGTGAATATGTCCAAATAGCTCAACCATGGCAAGAGCTCATTTAATGAAGCTTTAGTGCCTTGGCTGCCTGCCATTACAAATTGGCATCCCAAATGGCACATTATTTCCTGCACTACATTTGACTCCAGTACTCTTGGATGCCATTTGGACCACAACTCCTGGTCTTACTTGACTGAGGCACTCCAAAATGCAACTTGTGAAGATTGAACATGCAATGAGTTGTGGCATTCTGTCCATCCAACTATGAGTTGCAGTAGTTCCGATGTGAGATTACAAAAGCCTGATCAGGTGACCTGTTTTATGTTCTAGAATATTTTTAACCTGGAAGAGCTAATCTGGATATTTGAAGAGAATGGCACTGTGCTGTAGTAGTTATAGCCATGATACTATGTACTCTGCAAGTGCTGAGTAAACTAGGACTTTGAGTTCTTAGAGTTGACAGGTGGAGTAGGTCCTTCTTGTCATGGTTGAGCTTGTGGTGTAGGCCCGATATCCAAACAGAGACATTTTGTTAAGTAAGCAAAATGTCTCCGGTTACGTATGTAACCTTAGTTCCCTGAGGGGAACGAGACGCTGCGTGAAAACGCTATGGAACGCTCTGCGTGAGTGCGTCATGAAGCACATTTGTAATCAGTCCAATGGCGTGACGGAACGTCACAGACGGGTGACGTCGTGACCAGGAAGTCATAAAAGCACCCCTAATTACCGGAACCTTCAGTTTCTGATGGGCTGAAGCAAGTGCCAAGGGCATGCTGGGAGTATGGCACAGACACGCAGCGTCTCGTTCCCCTCAGGGAACTAAGGTTACATACGTAACCGGAGACGTTCCCTATCAGGGAACTTCGAGCTGCGTGAAAACGCTATGGGAACGCCACTACCCACTTCGCCATACGAGCAAGTGTCCGCCATGTGAAGTCAGAGCGCACATTCGGACGAAAGCACCTGCGCCCCTGGCGTGGAGCTAAAGTCAAGCTGGTAAAATCTCAGGAACGTGTGCGGTGAGGACCAGCCTGCCGCAACACAGACGTCATGTAGAGACACTTTACCTGACAAAAGGGCTTTTGAAGCCGCCATACTCCTGGTCGAGTGGGCTCGAACAGCCAAGGGTGAAGGCTGACCAGACGACTCGTAAGCAAGTGAGATGGCCTCAACCACCCACTTGCTCATCCTCTGCTTAGACACAGGTGGTCCAAAGCACACGAACAGCTGTTCGGACAGCCTCCACAGGGCAGTTCTGTGGACGTAGGCGTCTAAGGCCCTCACCGGGCAGAGGAGGTTATGCTTCTTCTGGTCCGACGTCAAAAAAGGAGGAGGGCAGAAGGCTTGCAGCACAATAGGCCCAACGATGTTAGTTGGGACCTTGGGGACATACCCGGGTGAATGTAGTAGAAACGCCTTGACCATACCGGGTGAGAAGTCCAAGCAAGAGGGCGCCACCGACAGCGCGTGCATATCACCAATCCTCTTCAGAGAAGAGATGGCAAGTAAGAAGACCGTCTTGAGGGTCACGAACTTGTCAGGGACCTCCTCAATGGGCTCAAACGGAGCACGGGAGAGGCCTTCTAGTACAATAGCCAGGTCCCAGGATGGCACCCTCATGCCGGCTGCTGGCCTCAGCCTCCAGGCGCCACGAAGGAAGCGTGATACCAGTGGGTGTCTCCCCAGAGAAACCCCATTTAGAGGGACATGGCATGCGGACAAAGCCGCCACATACACCTTCAGTGTGGATGGGGATAGACCTGTAGAGAAGCGATGCTGCAGGAACTCCAGTACTGCAAACACTGGGCAGTTAACTGGGTCCACCTGCCGTTCTCTACACCACGAGGTGAACAGTTTCCACCTGGCGGCATACGCCTTCCTTGTGGCTGGAGCTCTGGAGTGAAGGATGGTCTCAACGACCTCAGTCGAGAGACCTGAATCTAAGAGGCGGGCCCCCTCAGAGGCCAGGCCCATAGTTTCCACAGCTCCGGGCGGGGGTGAAGGATGACCCCATGCGCCTGGGAAAGCAGGTCCCTCCTGATCGGAATCTCCAGCGGAGAGCCGACGAGGAGAGATATTAGGTCCGCAAGCCATACTCGGGCCGGCCAGTACGGTGCTACGAGCAGTAGACTGACCCGCTCCTGACGGATCCTCTCCAGAACTCCTGGGAGCAGAGCAACAGGCGTACAGGCGGAAAGCGTACAGGCGTGACCTCGGCCATGCCTGCACCATGGCATCCAGCCCCAGTGGGGCTGGATGAGTCAGCGAAAACCACAGAGGACAGTGTGACGTCTCTCTGGACGCAAATAGGTCCACTTCGGCCCGACCGAAGTGCGACCAAAGGAGCTCCACCACCTCGGGATGGAGTCTCCACTCCCCGGGCCTCGGCCCCTGTCTCGACAGGGTGTCTGCCCCCTGATTTAGGTACCCAGGGATAAAAATGGCCCTTAAAGAAAGGAGCTTCCCGTGGGACCACAGAAGGACCTGGCGGGCCAGATTGTAAAGGGGGCGTGAGCGCAGACCCCCCTGGTGGTTGATGTAAAAAAACACCGATGTGTTGTCCGACCGGACAAGAACATGATGACCCCTTAGGTCTGGGAGGAAGTGCTTCAGAGCCTGGTAAACTGCCAGCATCTCTAGCCAATTTATGTGCCATGATAGCTGATGGCCCCGCCAGAGCCCTTGAGCTGGGCGACCACTCATGATCGCCCCCCAGCCGGTGAGGGAGGCATCCGTCGTTAGTGTAACACGACGACACGGAGCTCCCAACACGGGACCCTGGGTTAGGAACCAAGGCTTCCTCCACATGACCAGCGTGCGGAGACAACGCCGCGTAACAGTGATCATGCGGAACTGGTTTCCCCTCGGGGAGAACCCCTTGGTTCTGAGCCACCACTGTAACGGTCTCATGAACAGCTGGCCGCAAGGAATAACGTTGGACGCTGCTGCCAGCAGACCCAACAGTCTCTGAAACTGTTTCACAGTGAGTAACTGGCCTAGCCTCACCTGCTCGACGGCAGCAAGGATTGACGCCACACGTGCAGGAGACAGATGTGCCCGCATCGTGGTCGAATCCCAGACTACGCCCAGGAAAGTGGTCACCTGTACCGGCGACAGCACACTCTTCCCAGCATTGAGCCTCAACCCCAGTTTGTTGATGTGAGCCAGAACGACATCTCGATGCCGAACCGCTAGATGCTCCGACGGAGCCAGAATCAACCAATTGTCGATGTAATTGAGGATGCGTATGCCCTGGAGGCGCAACGGCGCCAGGGCAGCGTCTATACATCTCGTGAACGTACGGGGAGAGAGTGCTAGGCCAAACGGAAGAACCCGATACTGGTACGCTTCGCCCCCAAAAGCGAACCTCAGGAACTTCCTGTGTTGTGGAAGGATGGAGATGTGAAAATAGGCGTCCTTCAGATCTATCGTGACAAACCAGTCCTCGGACCTGATCTGTGATACGATCTGTTTGAGTGAGCATTTTGAAGCTGAGTCTCCCGACCGTCTGATTCAACAGACGTAGGTCTAAAATAGGACGCAACCCCCCATCCTTCTTGGGAACAACGAAGTACCGGCTGTACCAGCCCGACTCCATGCTGAGAGGAAGAACTCGTTCTATAGCCCCTTTTAGCAGGAGAGTCTGTACCTCCTGCTCCAGTACCAGAGCCTGCTCTGGGCCCACCACTGTGGGCAGGACCCCATTGAAACGAGGCGGATGCGTCCTGAATTGGATGGCATACCCGCTCTCGATTATCCGCAGGACCCACTGAGATATATTCGGCAGGGTCTTCCACTCTGCCAGAAAATCTACTAGGGGTACCAGCCTCTCAAGGCTGGCCTCTGGAATAACAGGTACTGCAGACACAGTGCCCTGTAACAGCGCACTGGCAGGGAACAACTGGTCTGACAGTTCTGGGCCCCTCCTCGGAGGAGGCGAGCGCCCCTCTGGAAAACGCTCGCCCAGGCCACCCCGCTGAGGGCACCAGGAGGAGCTCACTACTCCCCTGGTGGGGACCACCCCCAGCGGTTTGACCCCCCTGTCAGGGTCTCTTAGACAAAGCCTTCTTGGTTGTAGCGACAGGCCTCGGAACTGTCCTACCCCTCGAAGGCCCCGCCTGTGAGCGTCGCCCCCCGGCCCACTCATCGTGTGGGGGCGCCCGAGTAGCGACACTCACTCTCTGCTGCGCCCGGTGTGCCGTGCTCGGCGCCGGGCGGGGCTTTCCCCGTCCGACAGCCCCCGCGACGCGGCTACGACGGGGGAGAAATTTCTGGAAGGCAGCCGCCTGCCTTCTCTCCTCCTGAAACCTCTCGACGACCGAGCCAATAGCAGGGCCAAAGAGGCCGTCGGGGGAAAGAGGCGCGTCCAGAAGGAAGGCTTTCTCCCTATCTCTCATATCAGAGAGGCTTAGCCAGAGATGCCTCTCCGTAGCCACCAAGGCTGCCATAGCACGGCCCACTGATTTGGCCGTCTCCTTAGTGGCACGAAGAGACAAATCCGCCGCCTGACGAAGTTCTCGAACCTCATCGGGACTTACAGTCTCCCCCTGAGCCCCGTCGCTAAGCAGCTCTGCCTGATATGCCTGTAGAATAGACATAGTATGCAGGCAGGAAGCTGCCTGACCCGCCGCCGAATAAGCTTTGCCCACCAGCGCTGAAGTAGTCTTCAACGCCTTGGAGGGCAATGCCGGTGTCCTCAGAGACGATGCCGCGGGAGATAAATGGCTCGCCAGTATCTCCTCCGCGACCGGCCCGTACCCATGAACATTAGCCTCGGCAACATTCGAATACATATGAGTCCGCGGATTAAACACCCGGGACGACACCGGCTTTTTCCAGGACCTCGACACCTCAGTGTGGAGGTCCGGGAAGAAAGGCAAACACCGGCGAGGAGGTAAAGCACGGGAGGGCAAGAATCGTTCATTCAACTTACTAGTTGAAGCAGACTCCTGCCTGTCAGCCGGCCACTCGATGTTGAGCTTTCCCACAGCTCGGGTGAGTACCTCCAGCAGCTCCTCGTTCGCAGGTGACTGAACCAACAATTCATCCTCCGCCTCGAGGTTTTCAACCTCCATTTCCTCAGAACTGGACGGCTGAGAAAAAGGTGCCTCACCCAGGGCGGAAGAAACCCGCGCGGGTACTTCCGAACCCCGAGCCGAGGCACTGGCTCTAGCAGACGAGGACCGAGAAAATGCAGAAGCCGTCTCGGAACCGCATGCTAGATCCGCTTGCGAACCCCACGACGTCAGTCGGCGCCGTGCCTCGGCAGCGGCGGGACCTGAACCGCGGGGAACGCGAACCGAGCCGCTTTCCTGAAAAAGCGCCAGGCGAGAGCGCAGTGAACGAATGGCGAGACGGTCGCAATGCTTACAGCTAGCCTCTTCCAAGGCTAGCCGAGCATGCTCCTCTCCCAAACAAACTACGCACAGAACATGTGTGTCCCGGCCCGTGAGAAAGCGGTTGCAGGGAGAAGCACACTGTCTGAAACGCCGCTCGGTTGCCATAATCGCGGTGAGCTCTTGTACATAAATGCAAAGAAAATTTCTGAATTAACAACGTAATAGCAGAAACCCGCGAGGACTGTCACAACATGCACTTGCTGAAGCAACAAAAAACTGAAGGTGCCGGTAATTAGGGGTGCTTTTATGACTTCCTGGTCGCGACGTCACCCGTCTGTGACGTTCCGTCACGCCATTGGACACACATGTGCTTCATGACGCACTCACGCAGAGCGTTCCCATAGCGTTTTCACGCAGCTCGAAGTTCCCTGATAGGGAACATGCGTGTTGTCTTCTGTGTCAGCGGGTTAGGGTCAGGGGGGAAGGAGCGGGGGTGGTGTGTATACCAATGGCACTGACAGTAGAGGCCTTGTTAGTGCCAAACTTACACATAGCACTTGGATTATATCTCCTCCCCTTTTATAAAGTATAATCCTTCTCTTCATCATTCCAGCCTAGACGATAATCTCATCTCCTAATCTATTTTTTCTCCCCAGTATTTATGTGTACTCTTTCCCTGTATTTCTTGCTCTATTTCTTTCTCAATATATTTTCTCTCTCCACCCTTCTACCTTTTGCCTTCTCTCTCTTGGTTTCTCTACCTTTCTCTTTCTTGCCACTGTTCTCTCTCTTGGTTTCTCTCTACCTTTCTCTTTCTTGCCACTGTTCTCTCTCTTGGTTTCTCTCTACCTTTCTCTTTCTTGCCACTGTTCTCTCTTGGTTTCTCTCTACCTTTCTCTTTCTTGCCACTGTTCTCTCTCTTGGTTTCTCTCTACCTTTCTCTTTCTTGCCACTGTTCTCTCTCTTGGTTTCTCTCTACCTTTCTCTTTCTTGCCACTGTTCTCTCTCGGTTCCCTGTCTCCGTCATCACCGTGCTCTCCTTTTCTCTTTTTCCTCTAACTGCATCTCTCTTACTGTCACTGTTTTTTTCCTTTCCTGTCCAACGTTTTGTACTAACTCACTATCTATTAGAGCAATAGGGCCCACTTTATCAGCCTGTGTTTTTGTCCTTCCTGCTCTGTTAACTCTTTTCCACATCTTTCACCCACTCTTTCCCTCTTTTCTTCAGTTTCACTTCATCAGACTCACTTTTTCAGAAGCACTGGGACCAAATAATTAGCCCTACATTTTCTCTTCTCCATTCCCCTCCAACGCTTCTCTTCCGCTCAATTTATAGCCATTTCTTCTACATTTTTACTATTGACATCATGTCCCACGTTTTGCTCTCTTCCTTTCTCTCTGTTTATTTCTCCTTATATTTACCATCAGCTTATATCTCTGTAACTACAGCTCTAATCTTTCTACATCTATGGTTATTTCTCTTTATATCTACCATCAGCTTATATCTCTGTAACTACAGCTCTAATCTTTCTACATCTATGGTTATTTCTCTTTATATCTACCATCAGCTTATATCTCTGTAACTACAGCTCTAATCTTTCTACATCTATGGTTATTTCTCTTTATATCTACCATCAGCCTATATGTCTGTAACTACAGCTCTAATCTTTCTACATCTATGGTTATTTCTTTTTATATTTACCATCAGCCTATATTTCTGTAACTACAGCTCTAATCTTTCTACATCTATGGTTATTTCTTTTTATATTTACCATCAGCTTATATCTCTGTAACTACAGCTCTAATCTTTCTACCTCTCTCTCCCTGTTTTAGGTCAGTTTCTTAATGGCAGTTATTGCTCATTTGAAGAGGGTGAATGTGGCTGGCAGCCAATCGTAACCAAGGGATCCTCTTGGATACGTGTCACTACCCTTCCAAAGGGGGTGCGGTCAAGCTGTCAATCATCCTCAGGTGAGTAGTTGGTTACTCTAACACAGCATACTTATCCATATCGAAAGCCCCTGTGATTATGTTACCCTTTAGACTACCCCCTAAGGTTATCTAAGAAGTCAATACAAGTATACACATATTTGCGTTACAGGTGCCGTGTTTAGTGTGGACGGAGGGCAGGTCAAGGGTCATCAAGGGTCAGCGTTGCTTAGGAGTCCTCTATTCCCACCTCCCCTGAGAAACTCTCCATGTGAGGTAAAGAACAAATGAGTGTCTGTCTCCCACACACACAAACACACATGTGCTAGGTGACAGGTGAGAGGGAGATCTAGTGGGGCGTCTGTCTCCCACACACATAAACACATGTGTGCTAGGTGACAGGTGAGAGGGAGATCTAGTGGGGCGTCTGTCTCCCACACACATAAACACACGTGTGCTAGGTGACAGGTGAGAGGGAGATCTAGTGGGGTATCTGTCTCCCACACACATAAACACACGTGTGCTAGGTGACAGGTGAGAGGGAGATCTAGTGGGGTATCTGTCTCCCACACACATAAACACACGTGTGCTAGGTGACAGGTGAGAGGGAGATCTAGTGGAAACTCATGGCTCATTACTTATTCATGCCTCATTTACTAATGCATATATTAATATTCACTTTATTTCTGGAATTGACCTCAGTTTGATAACATCAGATAGGTTTGGGCTAGCAACATTTATTGAATGAAGTGTCAATCCCAGGTAAGCCGAACAAGGTAAGCCAAATCCATTGGGGACCATGCCTGACAGTACAATGGAATACATATATATATATATATATATGTAATAGCAAATCGTTTGCTAGCTGTAATAGCAATATAATGCATTATTCATACCTTTTTTGGTCAGCCTGGGAGAAAACAATACATCCTGGTAAGCTTGTATTGAGGTTAATACAGTGTGCATATTAAGACATAATCAATGGGTTTACTGAGGTTTAATGAGGTATATACAGTGTGCATATTAAGACATAATCAATGGGTTTGCTGAGGTTAATACAGTGTGCATATTAAGACATAATTAATGGGTTTGCTGAGGTTTAATGAGGTTAATACAGTGTGCATATTAAGACATCATCAATGGGTTTACTGAGGTAAGTACAGTGTGCATATTAAGACATAATCAATGGGTTTGGAACAATCATCTATGATCGTGTATATTTGGGATTTGTAGTAAAGATCTGTTGCAAATGGCTCTCATCAACCTGTGGAGTAAATTACAATAGAAGATCTTGTTATAGCTGATGGACATAAAGCTACATAAAGCATATTAGAGGGACATAAACCTACATAAAGCATTTTAGTGTTACGATCCGACATGGCAGATCACAGAGAAGTGGACACGGGCGCAGAGAGTACTTCAAAAGAGATAATTATTTCTCTCACAGGCAGACAGGCACAGGAACAGAGAACTTAAGAAACAGTAAACACAAAGAACAAAGTGAGAAACATACCTACAACACTTACTAACAGGACAAGCACAGGAAACCACATACAGGAAACCACATACAGGACACCACATACAGGACACCACATACAGGAAACCACATAGAGGAAACCACATAGAGGAAACCACATAGAGGAAACCACATAGAGGAAACCACATAGAGGAAACCACATAGAGGAAAACAGAACCAACGTACCTTAAGAAACAATGACCCGACAAACACACAGAGACACAGGGGAGACTATATACTAAACATAACGAGGACTAACAAGCAACAGGTGAGTAAAACGGCGTGAAATTTAGGTAATAGAGGAAAGGGAAGGGTACCAGGATGAAACATAATGAACACCCACAAGATGGAGACAGAAACAAGCAAACAAAACAAGAACCCAACACAAACCCTTACAATTAGAGGGAGATAAAACTACATAAAGCATATTAGATGGACATCAAGGCACATAAAGCATATTAGATGGACATAAAGCTACATAAAGCATATTAGAGGGACATAAAACTACATAAAGCATATTAGAGGGATATAAAGCTACATAAAGCATATTAGAGGGACATAAAGCTACATAAAGAAAATTAGAGGGACATAAAGCTACATAAAGCATATTAGATGGACATAAAGCTACATAAAGCATATTAGAGGGACATAAAGCTACATAAAGCATATTAGATGGACATAAAGCTACATAAAGCATATTAGAGGGACATAAAGCTACTGCACAGACAAGAGAAATGCATTTTTGTTACACAGACAAGATGATGAACACCTATAAGTAATGGGAACGTTATATGGGAACTTGTACACATTTTAATGAGTGCTCGTTCAATGCTAGCAATTAGGGTTGGGTTCACTTAAAATAGAAGTAACTTAGTCAATTTTGAATTTAAATACAATTCCATAATTGACAATTTGCATTTTTTTTCAATGATTTCTCAATACATTGGGAATGAGAAGTTACATATATATTTATATATTTTTTTCCATTTACAATTAGTTGAGAAATGAGTCCTAAATTGAGCACTGAGTTTAGATGTAAATCATATTGCACACATTTGGACCAATCAGAAAACAAGTTGGGGTGCATCCTTTAAATGTGTAGGAACTGGTTTATGTTGGTCAAAGCCTGTGCATATTATTTCATGTTATGATTCATAACACTGCTTTGTAGTGAGTGACAAAACAGGTTGAAAGAAAGAATTGTACTTACCAAATGGGTTGAAAGAAAGAATTGTAGTGACAAAATAGGTTGAAAGAAAGAATTGTACTTACCAAATGGGTTGAAAGAAAGAATTGTAGAGACAAAATAGGTTGAAAGAAAGAATTGTAGAGACAAAATAGGTTGACAGAAAGAATTGTAGAGACCAAATAGGTTGGTTATTTTAATCCAACAAAGATATTTTCAGAGCCGATGTGAATTATTTAAAGGAGCTGTTGGGTTGCCAATACTCCCCGTCACATCTGTATCTAACAAACAATCAATAACCATTTCAATAAAAATATATAAAGACGATATATTTTTTACAGCTTTCATGAGCTGGGTGACCTAAAGTTACGCCAAATAGAAGGTGAAGGTAGTTTAAATGCACCCATGCTATAATTCAGCTAAACTCTCTATTATCATCTATTAACATCTGACTTGTGCTTTACCCAAAAGGTACGATTCTGGATGTGTTGCGGAGGTGGCCAGAAGGGGGCGCTGTCTTTGTGGCTGATGAAGAACAGCACCAAACCAGAGGAGCAGCAGAGAATGTGGCAATCTGCCAGCGCGCCCAAGGTCGAGAGAGGCTGGAGACTGATTACCGTTCCTCTCTACGGACTTGTTGACTGGTATGGCAAATCAAGTTGCTCTATTGTTGGACTGACATGTAATGTGGCCAATCAAAGCACTGGAAGAACAAAGTGAATATAAACAGGGTTAAAATGGGCCACAGCATCATTAGAGATCTTTACCACGTCAAAGCATGAAAGAACCCTCAAACCTTGTATGTTCTTTAGAAATGAAAGAAAATGCATATCGTCTGTCAAGTCCAAAGACACAGTAATGATGAGCTTTTTACTTAGTTTCTTCCTTACTAATCCATATGTTCAGTATCCACAGTCCTCCCTTTCTCCGTGCAGTTAATGAATCCCATTGGGTCCTCTTGCCTCATGCCTCAGGCCTGGTAGCTTCCCTAGTCTCCTTATCGCTCAGTATATCATTGGTTTTGAAAAACAGCATAGAGAAAATCAATACAAAGGCCTCCACTCATCCTCCATTTCCTCCAATTAGCTCTGGCACTTGAGTTCTATTTCCTCTGTGTGAGGAACTGATGTGAACGAGGGAAAAAACAGAAGACGGAACTAGATGACTTGTTTCATCTTGCTGTGCTTGATTGGGCCCTATTTATCGTCTAAGCCAAGCAAATCTTGGTCCTGAGAGAGTGATTACATTTTTATTCCCGGTTTTATGGAGTTTGTTCAGCTCACATTCTTAATCAAAGACTAACTCTCTACCAAAGTTCATCCTTTTGCCGCACTTCTTCAAAATGCTTTCAGGTGAAAAGTTGAGCATGGGGGAGTTTGGTTTGCCATTACCAACAACAATTTGTCTTCACTTCAGCGCCTAGAAATCAAACATTGATCTTTTTTGTATTTTTCATTTAACCAAGTAGGCGTTTGAGAAAAAATTCTAATTTGCCACAGCAACCTGGCAAAGAAAAGGCGAAAATATTTGCAGGACAACATACAGTTACACAATAAATACACAGAACACACATGTTTGCAAATAGCTGTGGGACACAATAAGGCAATACAGGCTCAATTCCTGTGTTAATTAGAAAAAGAAGGAATGGATTGAAAGACACTTATGAAGTAAACAAGTCAAATCTGTTATCTGTAACATGTCAACCTGCTAATGTGAGGAACCCTACCATCTCTATCAAGATGGCTTTACTAAATATTAGATGGAAACCTGGTTAAATGAGGTCAGTAGCGCTACTGTGCTTAACGAGACAGCACCTGATAATTTTGGTTATATGAATACATGTCAAAATGGTAAGAAAGGAGGTGGCGTTGCTGCGCTATTCAAAGATACATTCCAGTGCAAAGAAATAGCTCTTGGAAACTACACTACCTTTAAATACCTTTGTTTTACATTGAAGGGTGCTCCCAAAATTTTGTTTTTAACCATTTACAGACCTCCGAGATACTCTGCAACATTTATTGATGACTTTGCTGAACTACTCTCTGTTATATCTGTTGATTACAACTTCTTTATTGTAACAGGGGACTTTAACATCCACATAGATAATGATACTGACAATAATGCCAAATAACTTTTTTCTCTACTTGACACCTTTGACCTCACTCAACATGTGAAAGAGCGTACTCACACCCGAGGCCACACTCTAGATCTTGTTATTTCTAGAGGTCTCGCTCTTTCCTCTGTCATGCAAGACTTGGGATCATTTCTGTGTCTGTTCAAGTAAACTCAGTTTCTGTTAAAAAAGGTACATTAATGAGAGAACCAATGCTCAATTTATGGAGGCTATAGCTGCTTCACCAACAATAAGTGCAGAGTCAGTTGACAAACTCCTGGATAAGTTTAATGAAAAAATATTCAATGTCATGAATTGTGTCGCACCGGTAAGGGTAAAGAAAACTCAAAGAAAACAGAAACCTCCATGGAGAAGCCAGAAATATAGCCAGAATCAAGGACCTGGTGTTGAAAAAAGACCAAGAGAGGCTTATCCATGCATTTATCTCCAGTAGGGTTGACTACTGTAATGGGCTCTTAACTGGACTTCCCAAAAAGTCTGTAAAACAGCTGCAGCTCATTCAGAATGCTGCTGCTGGTATGTTAACAAAAACTAAGAGAACAGAACACATCACGCCGGTTCTTAAATCTTTGCACTGGCTTCCAGTTAGTTACAGAATAGATTTTAAAGTTTTGCTAGTAGCCTATAAATCTCTGAACGGACTGGGCCCTGAATACATTTCTGATATGTTTGAGGATTATAAACCAAGCAGGGCACTCAGATCACTGAACTCAGGACAGCTAGTGGAGCCCAGAGTCAAAACTAAACATGGTGAAGCTGCATTCAGCAGTTACGCTGCATGCAACTGGAATAAATTACCAGAAGATCTTAGACGTGCCCAAAATGTATCAATTTTTAAAGCCAGGCTAAAAAAAATTCTCTTTTCGCAAGCATATGACTGAGCACTTAAACTTTATCACACTGTTAAGTCTATATTAATGATCATTTTATGCTTTTATTTGTTTTTATTCATATGCATGGCATAAATGAAAACCTCTAATGTATACCTTTGGCCAGCGGAGCCGTTTTAAAGACCTGGAGGTTCTAAAGACTTACAGGCCAGGTTCGGAATACCTGTTAGCAAAAAGACCTAGATGTTCTAGAGAAAGTTCTAAAGACCTGGAAAGGTTCTAAAGACCTTTTGAATAAATAAGTAGGGCACTGGTTCAATTCCCCCCGCCGGACGCTACTTTGGTGTGGGATTGGCAGAGGGCCATCGGAGAGGCGTGTCTCCGTGAGGGACTTTGGACAAGTGAAGCGTGAGGACACGCTCCCCCGTTTGGTGGGGGTAATGTAGCGATCCTGGTAGTAATTTTGTAGATGGCTCTGCCCAGCGTTCTCCCACAGGGGAGCCTTAGGTTGCATATGCCGTCACTTCAGTGTTACAGATTGTTATAAAATGCATGTATTTTATTTATTTATTTTTTATTTATTTTTATTCTGATAAAAGCATGTATTTTATCATTTTATTATTTTCTTCTGTAAAGCACATTGAATTGCTTCATAAAATTGAATGTGCTATACAAATAAACTTGCCTGCTTGCACTAACGAACGTAAACATTGAGACCCGTGTAACACCATAATCCTTCCGTGCATCTACACAGCCTCATCACTTGTGACAACTTTAAAACAATTATTTTCTGTAACGGAGTCAAACAAATTATTGCTAAGTCTTTAAAGTTTCCCCAAATAATAGTACTACAATATTTTTTCTTTCCACTGTGTCTAACACCAAGAGAGATGACCTTCGACCCTACTGGCGTGTTGACTAGTACTAGTCAAGTTTTTTTCCATTGCCAAACTGAAACATGCTTGCCAATCACATCAGCTAGCATCCGTAAATGGTAGGCAGAAGTGCAGTAGATACCTTAAAGTTGCTGTAATGTTCAAAAGGTCAACAAGCTATGATGCTAAGAGATATAATTGGTCGTTCTAACAGCACAAATTGAACTCTCTTTGACATCCATGCCTTCAAAAAAATGTGAATTTAAGGTCTAGTAGGTTTTTGCATTCAGTACATCACCCAGTCATGGAAACTGTGGACTTTGAGGTCATATTTCTGTGCTCTGTCAATTTGCAGCTTCAAATAGAACACTATAGTGGGTACAGAAGTCATTCATTTTTATACAAATTATTTACAATAGCTTTTAGTGCTGATTGAAAATGAATGTACTTGAATGTATTTGTGCTGGTATAACGCAATAGATGGATATTGTGCTGACATATACTAGTGTTCGAAGGTTTGGGGTCACTTAGACAGGTTTTTTGAAGTGTTGTTCAGCTCACATGTATGTTGCAAAGTGACCTAACTTTTAAACAGTGATGTCACTTTGTAGTCCACTTGACCAGTGCTGTCTCTTGCAACAACAATTGCAGACAGTGTGAAATGCAGCACTAAGATCTAAAAGAACAAGAACTGTAATTTGATCACTATTTAGATGTACAGTAGATATAAAAAGTCTACACATCCATAAAATGGAAGGTTTTTGTGATGTAAAAAAGATAAATCATGTCAGAACTTTTTTCCACATTTAATGTGACCTATGACGTGAAAACAAAAACCGTGCACACCCTTAAACTATAACTAATTTTGTTGAAGCGACTTTTGATTTTATTACTGCACTCAGTATTTTTGGGTAGGAGTCTATTAGCATCTTCTTTGCAAAAGCGCTCCAAATCTGTCAGATTTCAAGAACATCTCCTGTGCACAGACCTCTTCAGATCACCCCAGAGATGTTCAATAGGATTCAGGTCTGGGCTCTGGCCCATTAATCTTCTTCTGGTGAAGCCATGCTTTTGTGATTTAGATGTGTGCTTTGGGTCATTATTGTGCTGAAAGGTGAACTTCCTCATCATTATCAGCTTTCTAACAGAAGCCTGAAGTTTAGTGCCAAATTTACCTGCTATTTGGAACTTTTCATAATTCCCGTCCACCCGGACTAAAGCCTCAGTTCCAGCAAAAAAAAAACAGCCCCAAATACTGATGCTGCCGCCACCATTCTTCACTGTAGGTATGGTGTTATATAACATGATGCTGCCATCACCATTCTTCATTGTGGGTATGGTGTTATATAACATGATGCTGCCACCACCATGCTTCACTGTGGGTATGGTGTTATATAACATGATGCTGCCATCACCATGCTTCACTGTGGGTATGGTGTTATATAACATGATGCTGCCACCACCATGCTTCACTGTGGGTATGGTGTTATATAACATGATGCTGCCACCACCATGCTTCACTGTATGTATGGTGTTATATAACATGATGCTGCCATCACAATGCTTCACTGTGGTGTTCTTTGGGTGATGTGCAGTGTTGTTTTTGCACCAAACATACCTTTTGGAGTTATGGCCAAAAAGTTCAACCTTGGTTTCATCAGACCATAGCACATTTGCCCACATGTTTTTGGGAGACTTGATGTTTGTTTTTGCAACCATTGTGCCGAAGCAGTTGACAGCCTCATGCCTAAATGACTTTGGACCTGTTGCGCGCTCCTCTACAATCATGAAGGGCTTTGAAAGACTCATATTTCAATTTAAAGCTGAGATTTGAACCCAGGACAACATATATACATTTACATTTTGCGCATTTAGCAGACGCTCTTATCCAGAGCGACTTACAATAAGTGCAGGCATTTCACATATAGCTAAAACACACATCAAAAAGGCAATAAGTACATTGTTCCTGGGTGGGTTCAGGGGGAAGTGCTAGAGATAGAAGGGGTGCTAGGAGAGGAGGAATGGGTGATGATCGTAGAAGAATGATTCGGTTGTGAAGTTTCGAACAGGCGAGAGTTGTGGAGCTCCATTCATGGAGCTACTGGAGGTACAGTTTGAAGAGGAATGTTTTTAGACGTTTTTTGAAGATTGGTAGAGTCCGATGATCTGATCTCCAGAGTGGAGTTGTTCCAACATTGCGGGGCAAGCACGGAGAACAATTTAGACTGAGCAGATCGAGAGTTGCCCTCCTGTACGGATGGCACTACCAAGAGGCCTGAGGTGGCAGAACGAAGTGCTCGCGTGGGTGTGTACGGCTTGATTAGTGACTGGATGTAGGAGGGGGAGGTTCCTCTTGCTGCCCCATAGGCTAGCACCATGGTTTTGTAGTGGATGCGTGCTTCGACCGGGAGCCAGTGTAGTTTGCGGAACAGCTGAGTGACGTGGATATGATACATACAGAGCATGTACTCTACCACTGAGATACCAACTGCTCCAAACAGGTCTACTGAGGACACCATCTCCTCTACTGTCCACTCAAACCTATCACCCTAACAGATCTACTGAGGACACCATCTCCTCTACTGTCCACTCTGCCCTGACCTATCACCCTAACAGATCTACTGAGGACACCATCTCCTCTACTGTCCACTCTGCCCTGATCTATCACCCTAACAGATCTACTGAGGACACCATCTCCTCTACTGTCCACTCTGTACTGACTCATAGTAGTTGGTATGATCAGGTAGAACGACGAGGCAGCTTACAGAGATGAGATAAACCACCTAGTGCACAGATATCAACCTGGCCATCAATGCTTAGAAAACCCAAAAAACTGATTAAGTATTACAGGAAGACAATTAGACTTATACATGCCCCAGTTCTTATTGATGAGACCACGGTGGAACGTGTGGCCAGCTACAAATTCCTGGGTGTCCACATCTCCAACAACCTATCCTGGTACCTAGAATTGGTCAAATTTAATTACAAATAGAGAGAGATTCATATATGTCTTCCAATAATGCCAACACTTCTGACTGAAATGATGACCTTGTGATTTAAATGATTGTAGAACATCATGGGTACGTAGACATCATCTCTCAGATCGATAAAGTGGGTTTCTACTTGTGGTGGGCTTTAAATGTCAGTCAGGCAACAACATGGAATCTGAGAACTATGATTGAATAGAGCTCTTTATCTTATCTAAGTACACTCAATTAATAATATATATGCTGATATTGTGTTCCAAATTGTATTTCTATTACTGTTCTAAGATCATTTGTATTTTTTCTCAGGTTCTGGCTCCAGTTCAGAGCAGATCATGTACCTGTTCCAGGATCAGCCATTTGTCTGGATAACATCTCCTTTAGTATGGACTGCTTCCTGGCCTGTGAGTATTTAATCAATGTTCCATGTTTGCAATTATTTAAAACCATTTATTTTTAATCATATTTTTTTTATTGTGGAAAAAACAATGGATGATTGCTGATTGGCTAAATGCTTTGGTATTTTGTACGCAATAAGGAACAGTGTTGGACATGGCAAATATACCCTGTTTAGAGCGGGACACAGCGCTTAGCTAAGGTATACTGGCAATATTATATAAACTCCCAAGATGCCTAATTGTTTTTAGAAAACGGTAGTCCAATATAATTAGAAATTGTTATGTGATGTCGTATTGGTGGTTATTAATATACTGCCGGTATGTATACTATAGGTGTTTACATGTACATCACACAGTATATAATATGTGAAGGTAGATGAATTATATATAATGACAGAAACAAGTGTTCAGGTGTTTATATGTACAGTACATCACTCAGTATATAATATGTGAAGGTAGATGAATTATATATAATGAGAGAAACAAGTGTTCAGGTGTTTATATGTACAGTACAGCACACAATATATAATATGTGAAGGTAGGTGAATTATATATAATGAGAGAAACAAGTGTTCAGGTGTTTATATGTACAGTACAGCACACAGTATATAATATGTGAAGGTAGGTGAATTATATATAATGAGAGAAACAAGTGTTCAGGTGTTTATATGTACAGTACAGCACACAGTATATAATATGTGAAGGTAGGTGAATTATATTTCTGTTTAGTGGGGTGTGGGGGCAGATTTTGAGGTGGTTAGGAGCACCCTGGAATCAAATATCCTCTTTAACAGCTAATGTCCCTGTGTCATTTGCTGGCTTTGATTGTAAGGCTCAGTTAGGTTTGTCATGGAATGAATTATGAAACAAGCCCCTTGGATGATGAGAATATGACATTATATTGAAATATAAATGGGGTGATTGTAGAGTTATTACTACTACTGTTATGATGAGAATATGAAATTATATTGAAATGGAAATGAGGTGATTGTAGAGTTATTAGTATTACTGTTATGATGAGAATATGAAATTATATTGAAATATAAATGGGGTGATTGTAGAGTTATTACTACTACTGTTATGATGAGAATATGAAATTATATTGAAATGGAAATGAGGTGATTGTAGAGTTATTAGTACTACTGTTATGATGAGAATATGAAATTATATTTAAATAGAAATGAGGTGATTGTGGAGTTTAGTATTACTGTTATGAGAATATGAAATTATATTGAAAAAGAAATGGGGTGATTGTAGAGTCATTAGTATTACTGTTATGATGAGAATATTAAATTATATTGAAATAGAAATGAGGTGATTGTAGAGTTATTAGTATTACCGTTATGAGAATATGAAATTATATTGAAATAGAAATGAGGTGATTGTAGAGTCATTAGTATTACTGTTATGATGAGAATATGAAATTATATTGAAATAGAAATGAGGTGATGTTATGTATACAGCTCCCTAAAGGGAGGGGAACCAGATAACCCATTGCTCAGGCCCACCGATGCCAGCAAAGGGAGTATGTTGTTGTGGTGCGAGAAAAGGACAACAACTTAAAATCCCGTAAAACAAATGCTTTTATTCAGCCACGGTATTACGTAAATGAAAAATACTAAACAATGATGTTCTTGGGAAATTGGGGAGGGCTGGACAGACCAAAGCAAAGAAATAAACAAAACACAACCACTAACCTAAAAGTAACATAACACATAAGAACCCCTATCTGGCACGCGACCAAGGTGCCCTAAACAAACATACAGCTGGTGGTCCGCCCAGGTCTAGCTAGTGGTTCTAGACAGAAGTATACCTACGGGTGATGTATACCCCGGGGTAGCTCTAAATCTACTCCCCAACTCCCTAAAGAACAACAAAGGAAAGAAAGACAATTAATACAAATTATAATTACAAACAAAAATGCTCCGTCCTGCTGAAAGTTCCCACTGGAACACAAACTGGGGTTAACTAATACACCAAAACAATGTCAAAGGTTCTAAACAAAAATGTTAGGAAGTTGTCAAAAAACCATAAAGATTCCCACATAGGGTAAAAACCAACCAGTCAGCAGGAACCGAGAGACTCAACTGATCACAACCTGGGCTTTTTAAAGAGCCCAGGCAGCTGCAGCCACTGATGAATGGGCGGAGTCCCAAGTCCCAATCACCCATTTAACCTCCAATCAGCTGCCGGAACAGTCCCAGAAACTTCTTGCCTGAGAAGAACACAAACCCAACCAGCACCAGCAATACAAAAACACAATAAAACGAACCCAGAACTCTGGGGACGTAACAGGTGATTGTGGAGTTATTAGTACTACTGTTATGATTAGAATATGAAATTATATTGAAATATAAATGGGGTGATTGTAGAGTTATTAGTACTACTGTTATGATGAGAATATGAAATTATATTTAAATAGAAATGAGGTGATTGTGGAGTTTAGTATTACTGTTATGAGAATATGAAATTATATTGAAAAAGAAATGAGGTGATTGTAGAGTCATTAGTATTACTGTTATGATTAGAATATGAAATTATATTGAAATATAAATGGGGTGATTGTAGAGTTATTAGTACTACTGTTATGATGAGAATATGAAATTATATTGAAATATAAATGGGGTGATTGTAGAGTTATTAGTACTACTGTTATGATGAGAATATGAAATTATATTGAAATATAAATGGGGTGATTGTAGAGTTATTAGTACTACTGTTATGATGAGAATATGAAATTATATTTAAATAGAAATGAGGTGATTGTGGAGTTTAGTATTACTGTTATGAGAATATGAAATTATATTGAAAAAGAAATGAGGTGATTGTAGAGTCATTAGTATTACTGTTATGATTAGAATATGAAATTATATTGAAATATAAATGGGGTGATTGTAGAGTTATTAGTACTACTGTTATGATGAGAATATGAAATTATATTGAAATATAAATGGGGTGATTGTAGAGTTATTAGTACTACTGTTATGATTAGAATATGAAATTATATTTAAATAGAAATGAGGTGATTGTAGAGTCATTAGTATTACTGTTATGATGAGAATATGAAATTATATTGAAATGGAAATGAGGTGATTGTAGAGTCATTAGTACTACTGTTATGATGAGAATATGAAATTATATTGAAATGGAAATGAGGTGATTGTAGAGTCATTAGTATTACTGTTATGATTAGAATATGAAATTATATTGAAATATAAATGGGGTGATTGTAGAGTTATTAGTACTACTGTTATGATGAGAATATGAAATTATATTGAAATGGAAATGAGGTGATTGTAGAGTCATTAGTATTACTGTTATGATTAGAATATGAAATTATATTTAAATAGAAATGAGGTGATTGTAGAGTCATTAGTATTACTGTTATGATGAGAATATGAAATTATATTGAAATGGAAATGAGGTGATTGTAGAGTCATTAGTACTACTGTTATGATGAGAATATGAAATTATATTGAAATGGAAATGAGGTGATTGTAGAGTCATTAGTATTACTGTTATGATTAGAATATGAAATTATATTGAAATATAAATGGGGTGATTGTAGAGTTATTAGTACTACTGTTATGATGAGAATATGAAATTATATTGAAATGGAAATGAGGTGATTGTAGAGTCATTAGTATTACTGTTATGATGAGAATATGAAATTATATTGAAATATAAATGGGGTGATTGTGGAGTTATTAGTATTACTGTTATGATGAGAATATGAAATTATATTGAAATGGAAATGAGGTGATTGTAGAGTCATTAGTATTACTGTTATGATGAGAATATGAAATTATATTGAAATATAAATGGGGTGATTGTAGAGTCATTAGTATTACTGTTATGATGAGAATATGAAATTATATTGAAATATAAATGAGGTGATTGTAGAGTCATTAGTATTACTGTTATGATTAGAATATGAAATTATATTGAAATAGAAATGAGGTGATTGTAGAGTTATTAGTATTACTGTTATGATTATTATTATATACTGTGTGCTGTACTGTACATATAAACACCTGAACACTTGTTTCTCTCATTATATATAATTCACCTACCTTCACATATTATATACTGTGTGCTGTACTGTACATATAAACACCTGAACACTTGTTTCTCTCATTATATATAATTCACCTACCTTCACATATTATATACTGTGTGATGTACTGTACATATAAACACCTGAACACTTGTTTCACTCATTATATGCAATTCATCTTCCTTCACATTTTTATTACAGTATAGGCTTGCTAAACATAGTTTTATACCAGTTAAAGCCTTTACATTTCCCTGACTGGAGTTAGCTCAGTCTAGAGGAAATTATGTCACACATAAGCCATCAAATCCCGAAATAGCTCCTATGAGTGTGTGCGTGTGATAAGAGTGTGTGTGGACTGATATTCAATCACAGGAACCTGCCCAACTCCATTTCCAGAACAGCAGATTGCCGCCTAGAATGTCAGCTGTCTACACGATATCAGAATAAAGTGTAGATATGAGCTATGGTACTTGTGCAATCATGAAATCATGGCACATTTATCAAATGGGTTTACTACGTTTACAGGGAAGTCATATTTGTGCACCAGCTTGTTTTTTATGTCCTTGGCACATTACTAAATCTCTGCTAAACCCGCCAATGTTGGGCTAATTGTGCATCAGTTGGCACTTATTTAGGTATCCATAGGAAAACATGATGCTTATAGATGTTAGACACACAGGATACCAGAAGCACATTACTTATATCTTTATTACCTATATATGTTAGACACACAGGATACCAGAAGCACATTACTTATATCTTTATTACCTATATATGTTAGACACACAGGATACCAGAAGCACATTACTTATATCTTTATTACATATATATGTTAGACACACAGGATACCAGAAGCACATTACTTATATCTTTATTACATATATATGTTAGACACACAGGATACCAGAAGCACATTACTTATATCTTTATTACATATATATGTTAGACACACAGGATACCAGAAGCACATTACTTATCTTTATTACATACATATGTTAGACACACAGGATACCAGAAGCACATTACTTATATCTTTATTACCTATATATGTTAGACACACAGGATACCAGAAGCACATTACTTATCTTTATTACCTATATATGTTAGACACACAGGATACCAGAAGCACGTTACTTATATCTTTATTACCTATATATGTTAGACACACAGGATACCAGAAGCACATTACTTATATCTTTATTACATATATATGTTAGACACACAGGATACCAGAAGCACGTTACTTATCTTTATTACCTATATATGTTAGACACACAGGATACCAGAAGCACATTACTTATATCTTTATTACATATAGATGTTAGACACACAGGATACCAGAAGCACATTACTTATATCTTTATTACATATAGATGTTAGACACACAGGATACCAGAAGCACATTACTTATATCTTTATTACATATAGATGTTAGACACACAGGATACCAGAAGCACGTTACTTATATCTTTATTACATATAGATGTTAGACACACAGGATACCAGAAGCACATTACTTATATCTTTATTACATATAGATGTTAGACACACAGGATACCAGAAGCACGTTACTTATATCTTTATTACATATAGATGTTAGACACACAGGATACCAGAAGCACATTACTTCTGCCCCCTTTATCAAATAGTCACAGCAGGTGTTGAACCTTATTGTTTTCTTCTCATTTCTCATTGGCTGTTGTGAGGAGGTCTGTACACACTGAGACACTTGTTCCTTTCTTATTTGTTTCATTACCAATCCCCAAGTACTTCCTATTGTGCATTGTGTGACTCATTTGGACACGTACCAACAGCCACTTATATTGGAACACCAGCTGCTATTGGCCACTGTTGTGACTACCAAACACATTTTGCTGGGGTTCGTAACTTCTGCTGTATTTCCCAGTGCCTGCACAAAACAAGACTATGTCAGCACAGTGTTTGTCCCTAGAATCGGAGAACCCAGATGAGGTCATTTGGTTTGAATAATTGTTTTCTCCGCGGCAAAAAGAAACAGAAAGAGCAGATTGCTCGGAATGCCTAGTTAGCTATTTTAGAAGATGCCATAGACCTGCCATTTCAGAAGATGCCATAGACCTGCCATTTCAGAAGATGCCATTTTGGACGATCCCACAGAGAAATAGTCGATGCAGACATACATGAAATGAGAGCACATCCTGTTTATGCTTTCCACTTGAATACAGTTATATAATACAGATAGGTGCGTACTCTGTTATATAATACAGATAGGTGCGTACTCTGTTATATAATACAGATAGGTGCGTACTCTGTTATATAATACAGATAGGTGCGTACTCTGTTATATAATACAGATAGGTGCGTACTCTGTTATATAATACAGATAGGTGCGTACTCTGTTATATAATACAGATAGGTGCGTACTCTGTTATATAATACAGATAGGTGCGTACTCTGTTATATAATACAGATAGGTGCGTACTCTGTTATATAATACAGATAGGTGCGTACTCTGTTATATAATACAGATAGGTGCGTACTCTGTTATATAATACAGATAGGTGCGTACTCTGTTATATAATACAGATAGGTGCGTACTCTGTTATATAATACAGATAGGTGCGTACTCTGTTTTATAATACAGATAGGTGCGTACTCTGTTTTATAATACAGATAGGTGCGTACTCTGTTTTATAATACAGATAGGTGCGTACTCTGTTTTATAATACAGATAGGTGCGTACTCTGTTATATAATACAGATAGGTGCGTACTCTGTTATATAATACAGATAGGTGCGTACTCTGTTATATAATACAGATAGGTGCGTACTCTGTTATATAATACAGATAGGTGCGTACTCTGTTATATAATACAGATAGGTGCGTACTCTGTTATATAATACAGATAGGTGCGTACTCTGTTATATAATACAGATAGGTGCGTACTCTGTTATATAATACAGATAGGTGCAGATAGGTGCGTACTCTGTTATATAATACAGATAGGTGCGTACTCTGTTATATAATACAGATAGGTGCGTACTCTGTTATATAATACAGATAGGTGCGTACTCTGTTATATAATACAGATAGGTGCGTACTCTGTTATATAATACAGATAGGTGCGTACTCTGTTATATAATACAGATAGGTGCGTACTCTGTTATATAATACAGATAGGTGCGTATCTGTTAGATAGGTGCGTTATATAATCTGTTATATAATACAGATAGGTGCGTACTCTGTTATATAATACAGATAGGTGCGTACTCTGTTATATAATACAGATAGGTGCGTACTCTGTTATATAATACAGATAGGTGCGTACTCTGTTATATAATACAGATAGGTGCGTACTCTGTTATATAATACAGATAGGTGCGTACTCTGTTATATAATACAGATAGGTGCGTACTCTGTTATATAATACAGATAGGTGCGTACTCTGTTATATAATACAGATAGGTGCGTACTCTGTTATATAATACAGATAGGTGCGTACTCTGTTATATAATACAGATAGGTGCGTACTCTGTTATATAATACAGATAGGTGCGTACTCTGTTATATAATACAGATAGGTGCGTACTCTGTTATATAATACAGATAGGTGCGTACTCTGTTATATAATACAGATAGGTGCGTACTCTGTTATATAATACAGATAGGTGCGTACTGTTATATAATACTGATAGGTGCGTACTCTGTTATATAATACAGATAGGTGCGTACTGTTATATAATACTGATAGGTGCGTACTCTGTTATATAATACAGATAGGTGCGTACTGTTATATAATACTGATAGGTGCGTACTCTGTTATATAATACTGATACATGCATATAGAATAACAATACGTACTGTATAAGTACATAACATGGTGCATCATGTATCTGATATCTATGGTAAATTCCCTGGATAAACTCTCCATGTTGCCTGTGTGTCATTGACCGTCTTCATGACATATCTAGTTTATCGTTAGCACAAGAGGTTCGAAGTCTTCTGGGTTTATGGGGTAACATGCTCTGGGCCAGCAGTCTCTTCTGGGTTTTTCGTCAGGTCGACACGCCTCCTAACTCAGACAGCCTGACCTGCCTATGCCCTGGCCTGCAGTTTAGCTCTATTACAGAGTAAGCCTACATAGATCCAACCAGGCAGGAATATCAATATCTATCTGTACACAATGATCTCTTATGCTGAGGAGCTTGGATCTGAAGTTGTTAGTGAGGGATTGAATTACTGCTGACTTATAGGAAAACATAATAATCAATTATACAACCCAATATGTACAATACATGTAACTTCATCTGCATTATATTTCCCGAAGCGGTCAAGAGTTTGGAGATCATATTAATTTCAAGAGAGAACGGCAAAAATACTTAATTAGTTGACGGAAATGAGATACACAGCCACTTATAAAAATACATTTAATCACGACAACAGCCATATACAAATGCACTCACCTCAAACCCAACGTGACTTCAAACAATAATCGACAACCCAAGTGACACTCCTTAGAACCTGAAATAGCCTCCTAATTGCTAATTCACCCCAGCTGTGAGCATTAGCAAAACAAGACCAAAACAGGAACTAAAACAGGAAGTGCATCACCCTAAAAGTCCTGTGTGGAAACACACCCTCACCACTCTTGACAGACGTTTAATATCAAAAAAGGTAATTTACCAAAGTCTATTTACTTACCTCACTTCTGATGCAAATCGTGGTTACTGAATATTCTGTTTAGCAATTAATAATCCAAATGAATCATGTACATGTAAACTAAATACTTTCCCAATGTCAGTAATCTTGTTCACAGACATTCTGCTCAGCAGACTACTGGGGACAAGGTTAGAATGATAATGAGCTCTCAGTTCTTTCATTCAGCATGTGGAAATGGTGTGATTTTTTCACAAAGATGCTTTACGGAGCCAAATACTACACGATACTGACATCTTGACTGGAGTGCACCGAGTTAATGAATTAACCATCTAATGTGCTTCCATTGTAAGGAAATCTGATAGACCATCTGGCACTAATGCAGAAAAAATCATTATCTTGTGTGTGTGTTTGTGGCACATTTGTTTACTCTGCAAATCGTTTAAGAATAACATCACAACAATTATAATACAGTGTACTGTATTGAGCATCAGGTGGAAAAGAAACCCAAAACGGTAACAAAAAATGAGCAATATGGTAGAAAGCAAAGCAGGTGATGCTAATAAACTTTCTTGATCAGAATCAGAACCAGAAATATGGTTTATTGCCAAGTTTGTTCACACACACAAGCAATTAGTTATGACCCAAAGCTGCAGAATTTAGGACACACATTTTTTAAAACGTTCATGAACTGTGCAAATGGAGAAAAAAACACAACAAGAACAGTTGTTTCAAAATGTGCAAAGAGCAGAATGTAGAGCAATATGTAATTGTATATACAGCGAATAGAGCAATGTCCAGTTGTAGTACAGGAAGTCCACCAATGTATATTGTATCAGAGCTGATAGTGGCCAGGGGGTGGGGGGCTAAGGGCAGACTAGTGCAAGAGGAATATTCACTGCCGTGGGGTTCTTGATAGAACGTAGCCGTCTGCCAGAGGTGTGAATTCTGAATAGTCTATTTCCAGTATGGGAGGGGTCTGCCTCATGATTTGCCTCCCGCCTCAGTGACCTGGATTTGAACAGTTCTTTGAGAGATGGCAGCTTAAAAATAATGGTCCGTTACACAGAGCAAATTATGCATTGCAGTCTGTCTTTGTCCTTGGCAGTTACTTCAGCGTACCAGAAGGTGATGGAGGAGGTCAGGATGGACTCAATGATGACTGTGTAGGTGTTTATCATCGTGGACGTTGGTAGTTTGGTAGTAAGGCCACTTCTCCAGGCACACCAGGTTGCTGTAGGCGGGGACCGGCTCTGACACGCTGTAGGTGGGGACCGGATCTGACACGTTTTAGACGAGGACCAGCTCTGGCAGCTCCAGCCATGCTCTCCACCACCTCCAGCCATGCTCTCCACCACCTCCCGCCATGCTCTCCACCACCTCCAGCCATGCTCTCCACCACCTCCAGCCATGCTCTCCACCACCTCCAGCCATGCTCTCCACCACCTCCAGCCATGCTCTCCACCACCTCCAGCCATGCTCTCCACCACCTCCAGCCATGCTCTCCACCACCTCCCGCCATGCTCTCCACCACCTCCAGCCATGCTCTCCACCACCTCCCGCCATGCTCTCCACCACCTCCAGCCATGCTCTCCACCACCTCCAGCCATGCTCTCCACCACCTCCCGCCATGCTCTCCACCACCTCCAGCCATGCTCTCCACCACCTCCAGCCATGCTCTCCACCACCTCCAGCCATGCTCTCCACCACCTCCAGCCATGCTCTCCACCACCTCCAGCCATGCCATGCCATGCTCCACCACCTCCTGCCATGCTCTCCACCACCTCCAGCCATGCTCTCCACCACCTCCAGCCATGCTCTCCACCACCTCCAGCCATGCTCTCCACCACCTCCTGCCATGCTCTCCACCACCTCCAGCCATGCTCTCCACCACCTCCAGCCATGCTCTCCACCACCTCCAGCCATGCTCTCCACCACCTCCAGCCATGCTCTCCACCACCTCCAGCCATGCTCTCCACCACCTCCAGCCATGCTCTCCACCACCTCCAGCCATGCTCTCCACCACCTCCAGCCATGCTCTCCACCACCTCCAGCCATGCTCTCCACCACCTCCAGCCATGCTCTCCACCACCTCCAGCCATGCTCTCCACCACCTCCAGCCATGCTCTCCACCACCTCCTGCCATGCTCTCCACCACCTCAAGCCATGCTCTCCAGCACCTTCAGCCATGATCTCCACCACCCAGGGTGTCACCAATGTCAAATACTATACAGTCAGGGATAAGAGCGTTATTTGACGATAATTACATTATTTTAAAAAATAAAGTTCAAGTAACAAACAAATCTCCCGTAAAGTTAGTAATATAATTACCATCGTTCTGTTAAATGATATTGAAATGAAACTTTAGAAATATCAAAATGTATGTCATTCAGAATAGCAAGAGTTTATTTGTACTTCTGAGTGAAGTTATTCCGACTCATTTTGTTTGGTCCTCCTGACTGATAGAACTACATAAGATAGCATTTTGAGCAGCGTCTAGGTGGCCTAGTGGTTAGGGACTAGGGCTTGGGTCTGGAAGGTCCCTGGTTCTAATCCCCCCACCACCAAGGTGAAAACCTTGAGCAAGACAGTTAACCCTAAAATGCTTTCCGGGCGCTGTGACGTGGAAGTCAAATCAGGTAACTGATTAGGGCTGCCCCCTGCACCTCAGGGTTGGGTAAAATATATTAATATAAAAATACAATAAATATATATATATTGTACGACGTCTATTCTTTTCTACTGTTTGTTTGCCGTTATGTGATTCTAAACAGTATTCTGGTATCATTTTAAAGTTTTAAAAACAATTGCTAAATAAATTAAGTCATCAATTCTTAACAAGAAGTAAGTTTGTGCAGTTTTATGTATGATTTGTCTCATACAACTGAGATGCTTTTCTGTCATAAAACAATATACATGCCAATAATGAATTTCAGGAAACTGTTTTGGGGATTTTGGGGGAATATTGAAGAGACGGATCCAGGTTGTTCATGAAATTCTAATGAAGACATCCGACTGCTGGATTGGAGTTCCTTTCATGGACCAAATGTCACAATGTTCATGAGTGATTGACAGACCAGTATGATATAAGTTTGCTATTAACATTTGAATGGATCTTACAATGATGCAGCAAAGACTTTTACAATACTGTGAGAATGTATTTCGCACATCCTAATCTGATATTGTGTTAGTTCATCCAAACATCTCTTCCATCTTTTTGAAATTGAACACTTGGACTGGAATGGTTTTTGAGACTACTAAACACATCAGCATTTTGATAGTTTGATTTTTTCATTTACCATTTTCTGATAGGTTGGTCTGTCGCATTCTTTTTTCGGAGAGTTGACCTTCCAATCAGAGGTAGTGATTGGCAATTTCACTTGGCCACAGTCAGTTTCCATTCTGCTGATTGTGGAAAGGACCAATCAGAGACTCATATTAACCCTTGGACTGGCAACTGCATATGTTACGCTCTTCCACACAGCATCCAGGAAGTAGTGGGGATTACCTAAATCTAGTATTCATCTGTATCCAGGAAGTAGTGGGGATTACCTAAATCTAGTATTCATCTGCATCCAGGAAGTAGTGGGGATTACCTAAGTCTAGTATTCATCTGCATCCAGGAAGTAGTGGGGATTACCTAAGTCTAGTATTCATCCGCATCCAGGAAGTAGTGGGGATTAACTAAGTCTAGTATTCATCTGAATCCAGGAAGTAGTGGGGATTATCTAAATCTAGTATTCATCTGTATCCAGGAAGTAGTGGGGATTACCTAAATCTAGTATTCATCTGCATCCAGGAAGTAGTGGGGATTACCTAAGTCTAGTATTCATCTGCATCCAGGAAGTAGTGGGGATTAACTAAGTCTAGTATTCATCTGAATCCAGGAAGTAGTGGGGATTATCTAAATCTAGTATTCATCTGTATCCAGGAAGTAGTGGGGATTATCTAAATCTAGTATTCATCTGTATCCAGGAAGTAGTGGGGATTACCTAACTCTAGTATTCATCAGCATCCAAGAAGTATTGGGGATTACCTACATCTAGTATTCATCAGCATTCAGGAAGTATTGGGGATTACCTAAATCTAGTATTCATCCGCATCCAGGAAGTAGTGGGGATTACCTAAATCTAGTATTCATCCGAATCCAGGAAGTAGTGGGGATTACCTAAATCTAGTATTCATCCGCATCCAGGAAGTAGTGGGGATTACCTAAGTCTAGTATTCATCTGCATCCAGGAAGTAGTGGGGATTACCTAAGTCTAGTATTCATCTGCATCCAGGAAGTAGTGGGGATTACCAAAATCTAGTATTCATCAGCATCCAGGAAGTAGTGGGGATTACCTAAATCTAGTATTCATCAGCATCCAGGAAGTAGTGGGGATTATCTAAGTCTAGTATTCATCTGCATCCAGGAAGTAGTGGGGATTACCTAAATCTAGTATTCATCAGGATCCAGGAAGTAGTGGGGATTATCTAAGTCTAGTATTCATTCCCATATCAGTATAGAAAAACACCAAGGCCCAATGTACAGCCTTTAGTATACCTGATATTCCAAGTAGCAATACATAATTAATGTGACATTTACCCTGGTGATTAATATCTGTATGTGAGGTTTATGGGGGAAAGATCAATGCACATGTGAGTATAATTAAAGGCCTTGGATAGATTGAGGTTCTGGTTACTATGTCTAATGGATTTATTTGGTTAAAGTGACGATATAAATTCCCTGGGTCCATAACTCTGCCAAACCACATGCAATGCTATATTCAGGCCAATGGGTGCCTTTTACATTTATCAAGGTTTGGCCCTGTTTAACTTTGGACAATGTTCTTTAGAACACAAAATCTGTAATGTTAAATTTTTTGCAATATAAATGTAAAATTACGGTTTATTATTGAACAATTTCAGGAACTTCGCATCAATGCCCCTGATTTTTATTTTTGTCTTTGTCTCTTCAGCAAACGGTGAATTTCCTCCTACAGAAACCAACACCAATAAAGTACCACTGAAACCAACCAATCAAAACATCAAAACAACCACTCCGTCCAATGGAAACTCAAGAACCTTGTCAGAACTTCCTACTTTGACTGATTGTAAGTGGCCATCTGTTATTGTATGTATAAGTATTTGAACACAATTGGTAGTCTGAGGTGGAAGGTAATACATTTTTATCTCAGAATCTCTAGCTTGAACAATGTTCTTTTCTCTTACACACAGTGATATTGCATTTAATCTGTTCACCTTCTGCTTGCTTACTGACACACAAACATACACACAGGCAGTGTCAAATGAACATTCACTGCACGTGCCTTGAAAAGCCACACTGCTTATTCCTCAATGTAAGTATGCCACCTTCTGGAATGTTCCATACCCACGTCTATAACGATAGATCTTACTGCTGATTAAATCGAGCAGGAAGGTCAGTCCTAAAGTGCAAAACACTCCATTTTGTCTCCAGAAAATGTCAATGTAGCTTATTTGACCGAGTTGACGTTTTCTAACTTAGATTCTTACAACCAAGAGCTAGTGCATAAATTAACACTCTGGGTAAAGAAGTGCTGGAATTGGCTCCATTTGAGAAGTTAGACTGAATATATTTTACAGAGAATGCAATAATGACTGACATTTTCCCATCTTTTAATCATTGAGGTAATCATGTGCTGTTAATAGTTATTTTATATTTGAGATTCAGCTCAAGCTGCATGAAATAGTAGCCCCTATCTGTTTGGTGCATGTTTTGACTTCTGGGTATTGGAGTAATTGCATTTATCACAAACATATTTACTCTTCCAATCAACATGTTGTTCATGAAATTCTGTCCTGTTTCATCGGCAAATATAATGAATTTGCCACAGCATCGGGCTAACAAGCTTCGTTTCCGGTCCTTTTTCTTTCAGAACATGACTGATTCAATAATGCATTGACCTGGTTAATGAAGTTCAGACATACCTCATGTAACCTCCACCAAAATAGAAACCCATTGGACTCAGTGAACACTGCTTTCACAACTATTGGCTGAAAATGCACAAAACCTCAGTGTTTCTCAAAATAAGAGCTGTGAGGCTTAAAAAAACATAACTGATACCTGGAACACAAACATTTAGACGATTAACGAGCCACTTTGTTCCATTGAAAAGTGCAGTTGAAATCAATTCAAATTTTACAGAAGCTGTTTTCACAAAATACTTCCTGATGACCCATGAATCATTTCCAACTGTAAATGCCGTTTTGTAAAGAAGAACATTGGGCCATATTCTTCAACCGTTCTTGTCAGCGGCCGAGGCACAATTAAATGTTGCCAACAACGCCACCTAAGTAAAATAGTGGAGCCCTAGGAACTCTGATCAAAATATGATAAAAGCAATTGGGCGAGAGCAGTGGGACAGCAACCCAAGAGGAGACAGAGGCGAATGTATAAACAACTATAATTTATTTATCCGAACAAAGTTTAAAATACATATATAAAAGAAATGTTTCTTCAGCGCTACAGCGCTACGTTCTTAGGAGTCCGGGCCGCCGTATCCCCAAACGATCTGCGCCTGGGCACAAAGAACAAGGAACCAGTACCAAATCCCAGGTAGCAACCCAAAATCACACACGGTAATTAACACAAAAGTGTGACTGGAATTCACCCCAGCAGCTAGTACAGTAGCATAGAGTACACTCCCTTCAACACACATCAACTGGCCCGTACTCACGATTAGCCCGGGCCGTAATGGAAATCCTTTCACGGGCCCAGTGTGTGAAGAAGTGGCCTTGTACTCATGGGTGAGTGCTGCTGTTCCACAGGGGTCCACGCCAACTGCTTCTCTCCAAATCCAGGTTGCAGGACAAACCAGCATGTGTTGGTGTGTTCTGTTTTTCCCTCCGCCTCTGGTCCAGGCTTCCTGTGTAATAGTCCAGGCCCCGCCTCTGGCATGCACCCATAGGTCCATTAATTGTGGCTCGTCACCGGGGACAATTGGTTAAAGCAATACACGCACATTAAATCAACTCAAAGCACACAATAAATAATAAATCAAAACAACTCAAAAACACACAATAAATCATAATAAACATGCAACACAATTGTCCACCCTGTGACATTCTTCAGAAGAAATTCGTTCTTAAAACCCACTTACGCAGTTTCCACGAAGATTCTGACGTTCACCAATGTTTACTTATCTGGAATTTGTTCTTAGGAAAGAACAGAATCTACGCACAGTGAATAGCACTCGGGGGTCGGGTTCGCTTGGGTTCGGGCAAAGATCTGCAGCTCTAATTCCGATTATGTCCCCGATGCCCGGTACAGCTCAGTAAGGACAGTGCAAGCCTTTCCCCTCCTGTGATCAGCATCTCTTTGTGTTTGGCAATACTTTTTTTGCCTCAAACTTCATGTCAAACCATTTCTTTTTTATGTCATTTTTATGTGGAGTAATTTGTTCTTTTGGCGTCTGATCCTCTATACTGTCTAAACATGTTGGTTTAGGCATTTTTGCATTCTCCACGTTTTTACGATGAGTTTCCACTCCGCCCTGCAGTTTAATGCCCTTTTATGGGAAATACCGGGCCGTTTACCTATGCTAATTAGGAACAACGGACACGCGCTTTCCATTTACGAAGACGTGGTATTCATCATTATTGGAACGTAGGTACGAACAATTACGCCATTTAAGAACACGTTCGTGAATTTGAGTAAGACTTTTCTTAGGAGCTTTCTAAGGAACGAATTTAAGAAATAACTTAGGAAAACATTGAAGAATATGGCCCATTGTGTTTTAGGATGTTTTCTAGTTGATAGCGAGTTTGTCTTTCATTCTCAGTTTCATTGATCTGTGCATTGATCTATAGATTAACAATAAATCCTAAATCAGGACCATGTAAATGCTGAGCACATTTATAACAATAGAGAGCCAGTGACTCCACCCCCCAAACAGCAATTGGACAGGTGACATCCCAGGGAGATGAGAACCCACCCAGGAAACACAGCAGAATGTGAAATCCAAGCCTTTCATTCACCTTCGTAGCCCTATGCTAGACAAAACTTAACCATAGACCTTGCTGAATAGGTTATTTTTTAGTAGAGACTAAAATTTGGCACTGAGTCTGCATATCTACCCTAATTGGCAAATTGTTCCATTGTAGAGGAGCTTTATAAGAAACATCTCTACATCCAGCTGTAATTTTTCAGATTACATGTAGGTTTGTTTGGCTGGAATAATTCAACTAGGTAGGTAGGAGCAAGTTCATGTAATGTTTAGGTTAATAGGTTACCAATATAACTTTAATATCTGCCCTAACCTTAACAGGCAGCCAATGTAATAAATCTAATACCGGGGCAATGTGGTCAAAATGTTTTGTTCAATGTGAGATTCCAGCAGCCGTCTTAAGAGGTAAGTAAAGTTTATGTATTGATTTATCAAGATTAACTGACAGTAGAATATTGCAGTAATCTAATCTTGAGGAAACAATAACATGGATACATTTTTCAGCAATTTATATCAATTTTTGCAATATTCTGAAGATGGAAAAATTCTGCCCTTGAATTATATTTGATTATTTGTTCATCAAATGAGAGATCTGGATCAAGGGTTACCCTCGCTCACAGGTTTTGCAATAAGACAAAAGAACAGTTTAGTTACACTTTGAGATCTGTCAACAAAAGTTTTTTTAAGATCCTAAAAGAAGCGTTTCAGTTTAAAAGCACAACTTTTTCTTATGTCTGAAACACATTCTTCTAGACTAGATCATTTGGGGGATTCTGTCACGTCTTGGCACAGCAGGTTGCCCGTGAAAACCAACTCCCTTTCTTCTTCGTTAAGATAACGGACACTTCATCCATTGATTATTGACCTGTTTTCCCAATCACTGTCCTTATTTCAGTTCCTCCATACCTGGTGTGTCTTGTCGTTCTTGGTGTATGCCATTGATTATTAACCTGTTTCCCCAATCACTGTCCTTATTTCAGTTCCTCCATATCCGGTTTGTCTTGTCGTTCTTGGTGTATGCCATTGATTATTGACCTGTTTTCCCAATCACTGTCCTTGTTTCAGTTCCTCCTTACCAGGTGTGTCTTGTCGTTCTTGGTGTATGCCATTGATTATTGACCTGTTTCCCCAATCACTGTCCTTATTTCAGTTCCTCCTTACCAGGTGTGTCTTGTCGTTCTTGGTGTATGCCATTGTCTCGGTTTGCTCATGTCTTATCTTTGTTAAATGTTTTTCCGTTATAGTAACATTTTTGTTTAAGAGATGAGCTTTTTTTGCCCTTTGTACGTACTTTTAAGTCCTTTGTTCCACACAATAAAACTCAAGTATATCTGATAAATAAGATCTAAACCAGTCGAGAAGCCAGATATAAACCAGTCATCTTTGAAATGGCACAAGCTAAACATTGCAAAACACTTTTTTTGAGTTGCTATTATATTGATAGCATAAAAAATAATTATCAAATGATCTACCACTATTATCTAACCAATGGTTTCTAAGGTACCACCCATCATTTGTATCCACCCACTAACTATCTCTGATGGACATGACGTTCTTCCACAGATAACAATGTGGACTAATAATTACATTTAAATTCACAATCAACTGATAAATGATCCGTTGTGATGTTCTAATTTGGGCGTGGCTTGAGCCTGGCTAATTTTAGGATCAGCCTTCTATCTGACCTTTGGCCTTAGATTATCATAGATATTCGCCATGGGAATTAAACAGTGGAATTGCGTATATAGCTTTGGCCTTCTCAGAGATGACCCTGAAGAACTCTTAACATTCCCTCAACATCTCCACGGCCCAGAAAACTCGAGAGCTGATGGGTTTGAAGCCTGTGGAGAAATGGATGGAAAGCCTGATGAGAAAGACAGAAAGAGTGTGTGAGTGTGTGTGTGTATGTGATGAGGGTTTTAGTTCAGTGGGCCTGTCATTCTGACGAGACTCTCCTTCCTCCGTGAAATGCTCAATGATTTACTCCGTGAATACCTTTCCTTGCCCTTCCCCTGTGTCTGTCTTCATTGCTTGCGTCACCATTCATTGCTTGCTTCTATATCTCAATTTCATATCCTGTAATTCTCCATTTTTCTTTTAACCTGACTTTGACTGTTCCATTGGGTTCTCCAACTCTCATTCGCTTTACAACCTTTCTTCTGTCCATCTCGCTTTTTGCAAAACTTCCTGTCTGGTCCTCGTCCGTTTTTTTTTGTCCTTTCTCTTAGTCCATAGTCCTCGCCCTGGTTCTGTCCACTGCTGTGCTCCCATTTCTCCCCTACTTCTTGCTATTTCTCTCACTATCTGTATCGATTTGGAACACGCCTTTATTTCTCTGACACCTTTGACATTACAATGAGGAGGCAACGCATATCTGATTAAAATATGGGTGATGTTTGAGATGCCTCCAGCCTCTAGCTGCTGAATCAGCGTTTATAAACTGCCTCTCTGACACTGCGTCTATGAGTTAACTTCACATTCTCTCCGTGATTACCCCCCCGTTGGGAAAGTGACGCGTCGCTAACCTCAATGATTGTGTTTGTTATTGTGTGTGTGCGCGTGTCCATTAGTTTGAAACAACAAGGACAGAGGAATAGGAGATCAATAGAACTCCATCCAATCGTCTCCTGTCACCAGAAAAGCAATTGACTGGGTTTGGCAGAGCTGATCAATAAATCGCTGCCTTATCACTATTCATATCCTGAGGGGAAGAATATTAGCAGCTAATTAGCCACATTCTGCAGGGCCAATACACCAATGTTTACCTTTCAGTAAGTTCAGGAAGGGCCTGGAGTCAAACTGTTGCTATTTCATTGGGTTTATCCTGATTTCACACTGGTTTTGAAAATCATACACATTTTTGTCACGCATCAATAACGATGACTTGAAGTGGATCAATATTTGATAGTTATATTGCAATGATCCGTTACTATGTTATTATCACCTTATTATGACTGAATATACACATGTACAGAGCTTTTAACAGATCACCTTGTTATGACTGAATATACACATGTACAGAGCCTTTAACAGATCACCTTATTATGACTGAATATACACATATACAGAGCCTTTAACAGATCACCTTATTATGACTGAATATACACATATACAGAGCCTTTAACAGATCACCTTATTATGACTGAATATACACATATACAGAGCCTTTAACAGATCACCTTATTATGACTGAATATACACATATACAGAGCCTTTAACAGATCACCTTATTATGACTGAATATACACATATACAGAGCCTTTAACAGATCACCTTATTATGACTGAATATACACATATACAGAGCCTTTAACAGATCACCTTATTATGACTGAATATACACATATACAGAGCCTTTAACAGATCACCTTATTATGACTGAATATACACATATACAGAGCCTTTAACAGATCACCTTATTATGACTGAATATACACATATACAGAGCCTTTAACAGATCACCTTGGTATGACTGAATATACACATATACAGAGCCTTTAACAGATCACCTTATTATGACTGAATATACACATATACAGAGCCTTTAACAGATCACCTTGGTATGACTGAATATACACATATACAGAGCCTTTAACAGATCACCTTGGTATGACTGAATATACACATATACAGAGCCTTTAACAGATCACCTTATTATGACTGAATATACACATATACAGAGCCTTTAACAGATCACCTTATTATGACTGAATATACACATATACAGAGCCTTTAACAGATCACCTTATTATGACTGAATATACACATATACAGAGCCTTTAACAGATCACCTTATTATGACTGAATATACACATATACAGAGCCTTTAACAGATCACCTTATTATGACTGAATATACACATATACAGAGCCTTTAACAGATCACCTTATTATGACTGAATATACACATATACAGAGCCTTTAACAGATCACCTTATTATGACTGAATATACACATATACAGAGCCTTTAACAGATCACCTTATTATGACTGAATATACACATATACAGAGCCTTTAACAGATCACCTTGGTATGACTGAATATACACATATACAGAGCCTTTAACAGATCACCTTGGTATGACTGAATATACACATATACAGAGCCTTTAACAGATCACCTTATTATGACTGAATATACACATATACAGAGCCTTTAACAGATCACCTTATTATGACTGAATATACACATATACAGAGCCTTTAACAGATCACCTTATTATGACTGAATATACACATATACAGAGCCTTTAACAGATCACCTTATTATGACTGAATATACACATATACAGAGCCTTTAACAGATCACCTTATTATGACTGAATATACACATATACAGAGCCTTTAACAGATCACCTTATTATGACTGAATATACACATATACAGAGCCTTTAACAGATCACCTTATTATGACTGAATATACACATATACAGAGCCTTTAACAGATCACCTTATTATGACTGAATATACACATATACAGAGCCTTTAACAGATCACCTTATTATGACTGAATATACACATATACAGAGCCTTTAACAGATCACCTTATTATGACTGAATATACACATATACAGAGCCTTTAACAGATCACCTTATTATGACTGAATATACACATATACAGAGCCTTTAACAGATCACCTTATTATGACTGAATATACACATATACAGAGCCTTTAACAGATCACCTTATTATGACTGAATATACACATATACAGAGCCTTTAACAGATCACCTTGGTATGACTGAATATACACATATACAGAGCCTTTAACAGATCACCTTATTATGACTGAATATACACATATACAGAGCCTTTAACAGATCACCTTGGTATGACTGAATTTAATAATAATCATAATAAATACATCCACACATTCTTACATTATAATTAAATAATAATAAATACACACATTTAAACATTATAAATAAATAATAATAAATACATACACACATTTAAACATTATAAATAAATAATAATAAATACATCCACACATTTATACATTATAAATAAATAATAATAAATACATCCACACATTTATACATTATAAATAAATAATAATAAATACATCCACACATTTATACATTATAAATAAATAATAATAAATACATTCACATATTTATACAGTATAAATAAATAATAAGAAATACATCCACACATAATAAATAATAATAAATACATACACACATTTAAACATTAGAAATAAACAATAATAAAAACATACACACATTTGTACATTATAAATAAATAATAATAAATACATACACACATTTGTACTTAAACCTCATTCGCCTGGAGCATGTTTTAAATTTTCCAGAATTTTGCATAATGTATTTAGAAAACTGCATAGAAATTCAATAAATAGAACCACTTCCCCGTTCAAATAAATTTTAAACCGTTATATTCAATACATTTCTGTATATTTAATCTTTTCCGATAAACAACATCCAGTAGATAACCACAGCATTTTCATGACTCGACCAAAGAATCTTCTTCACATCATGAATAGAAAGTCCCCTTTTTCTAGTTACAGACTAATCCCCATCAATGACAATATCTGGTTCTGAGTCTGGTGAAAATAAATATGGCTTCCCTGTTTCTGATGGCGGGGACTGATAGTTATGATGGCGTTATCACCTAGTAGCAATGTTTACAAGCGGAAATGGAACAGCTGCTACTGTATTAGTACTCCCACTAGCACCAAGTGTGTGTGTGTGTGTATGTCTGTGGGTGTGTGTGCGTCTGTGTGTGTGTGTGAGAGTGTGTGTGTGTGCATGTATAGGTGGGAATTGTTTGTATTTCTGTGTGCGTGCATGTGCGCGTGCGCAGGAACTGTTTTTATTTGTGTGTGTGTGTGTGTAGGGTTTGGCCATTCAGTATCCACTGATCAGACAAACATAATCTCAATAGCCAGGCTAACGAGAAATAGTGTGCCCAATCACTGTCCTTATTTCAGTTCCTCCTTACCAGGTGTGTCTTGTCGTTCTTGGTGTATGCCATTGATTATTAACCTGTTTTCCCAATCACTGTCCTTATTTCAGTTCCTCCATATCCGGTGTGTCTTGTCGTTCTTGGTGTATGCCATTGATTATTAACCTGTTTCCCCAATCACTGTCCTTATTTCAGTTCCTCCATACCTGGTGTGTCTTGTTGTTCTTGGGGTATGCCGTTGTCTCGGTTTGCTTATGTTTTATCTTTGTTAAATGTCTTATCTCTCACATTATGTTGTTTTCTCCAACTTCAGACCACAAACACAACCCCAGTTTAGTCGGGTTGTTCTCGTGAATGTTGTTCTAAGTCTTGACAAATTTGACTGCTTTTGTAAGCTTGACTTAAGTTATTGATCGCCCCAACCATGGAATTAACAGAGCTGGAATAACATCTAGGCACCAGCCAACACATGTCCTGGGATTCCTCAATGATGGATTTGCACTCAGTGATTCTTTATTTAGTCTGGTGGTGTGACGACTGGCTTAAGGATCCCTTTACTGCCATTAGATAGTTTAATCACTTGTCCTTCCAGACATAGATTCATGTCTGTATTTGGGGCGGCAATAATAGATGTGACCCAACATATTGACAGTGGTCACTTCCTACCTACTGTAAACCATATTGAATGGCCCAACATATTGACAGTGGTCACTTCCTACCTACTGTAAACCATATTGAGTGACCCAACATATTGACAATGGTCACTTCCTACCTACTGTAAACCATATTGAATGGCCCAACATATTGACAGTGGTCACTTCCTACCTACTGTAAACCATATTGAGTGACCCAACATATTGACAGTGGTCACTTCCTACCTACTGTAAACCATATTGAGTGACCCAACATATTGACAGTGGTCACTTCCTACCTACTGTAAACCATATTGAATGGCCCAACATATTGACAGTGGTCACTTCCTACCTACTGTAAACCATATTGAATGGCCCAACATATTGACAGTGGTCACTTCCTACCTACTGTAAACCATATTGAGTGACCCAACATATTGACAGTGGTCACTTCCTACCTACTGTAAACCATATTGAGTGACCCAACATATTGACAGTGGTCACTTCCTACCTACTGTAAACCATATTGAGTGACCCAACATATTGACAGTGGTCACTTCCTACCTACTGTAAACCATATTGAGTGACCCAACATATTGACAGTGGTCACTTCCTACCTACTGTAAACCATATTGAGTGACCCAACATATTGACAGTGGTCACTTCCTACCTACTGTAAACCATATTGAGTGACCCAACATATTGACAGTGGTCACTTCCTACCTACTGTAAAACATATTGAATGGCCCAACATATTGACAGTGGTCACTTCCTACCTACTGTAAACCATATTGAGTGACCCAACATATTGACAGTGGTCACTTCCTACCTACTGTAAACCATATTGAGTGACCCTACATATTGACAGTGGTCACTTCCTACCTACTGTAAACCATATTGAGTGACCCAACATATTGACAGTGGTCACTTCCTACCTACTGTAAACCATATTGAGTGACCCAACATATTGACAGTGGTCACTTCCTACCTACTGTAAACCATATTGAATGGCCCAACGTATTGACAGTGGTCACTTCCTACCTACTGTAAACCATATTGAATGGCCCAACGTATTGACAGTGGTCACTTCCTACCTACTGTAAACCATATTGAGTGACCCAACATATTGACAGTGGTCAAATCCTACCTACTGTAAACCATTACAGGAACATGTAGAGATCCAATAAATGTTCCTTCCTGTACATTTTTTTAACCAAGCTGACGCAACCGCCAGTTTCAGAACATCTGTTTCTTTCCATCTGCAAAAGCAAAATAATATGGATGTCACGGCTGTCCCAAGGTGTATTGTGGTAAGCCATGTGCAAAGCCAGGTATCCGTTTCAGTAAAGGTTTATTCGTGACAACAACACAAAACAAACCGTAAACGGCGGAAAAGCTAAACTGGTGCCAAACTGCAAATGAAAGTGCGCGTACAGCGTCTTATAACAAACATGCAAAAACAACCCGTCTAACAACAAACACACACCTCTAACGCAATCGTGACATGTAACAATGAAGAGCAAAGAGTGACATCTAGCAATCCCCTTTATAGCCCAGTGATTGCAAAACCCCAACAGCTGTAACCAACATAAACCAGGAAGTGGGCACCCGAAACCAGACAGTGCAGTACCCTAACTCACCACTCGTGACAGTACCCCCCACTTAAGGCTAGCTCCCAGATAGCCAACAACAACCAACATCAACAACATACCAAAAAAAAACAAGGGAGCAACAGGCAAGGACCCACTGTCATACCCAAAGGGTTAGTCCAAGACAGCAGGTCCAGCCCTTAAAGGGCCTTGGTGGCCCGATCGCCGTCTTGTGCGGCAAGGCTTCCGCCATCTTGTGGGACGTGGCGGCGGCCATCGTGGTGGGCGTGGCGGCGGCCATCGACGGGGGGCGGGCGGCCATCGACGGGCGTGGCGGCGGCCATCGACGGGGCGTGGCGGCGGCCATCTACGTGGGCGTGGCGGCGGCCATCGACGTGGGCGTGGCGGCGGCCATCGACGTGGGCGTGGCGGCGGCCATCGACGTGGGCGTGGCGGCGGCCATCGACGTGGGCGTGGCGGCGGCCATCGTGGGCGGTGACGCTCTGGGAGCTCTGGCGGGCGGTGACGCTCTGGGAGCTCTGGCAGGCGGTGACGCTCTGGGAGCTCTGGCAGGCGGTGACGCTCTGGGAGCTCTGGCAGGCGGTGACGCTCTGGGAGCTCTGGCAGGCGGTGACGCTCTGGGAGCTCTGGCAGGCGGTGACGCTCTGGGAGCTCTGGCAGGCGGTGACGCTCTGGGAGCTCTGGCAGGCGGTGACGCTCTGGGAGCTCTGGCAGGCGGTGACGCTCTGGGAGCTCTGGCAGGCGGTGACTCTCTGGGAGCTCTGGCAGGCGGTGACGCTCTGGGAGCTCTGGCAGGCAAGGACGCTCTGGGAGCTCTGGCAGGCAAGGACGCTCTGGGAGCTCTGGCAGGCAAGGACGCTCTGGGAGCTCTGGCAGGCAAGGACGCTCTGGGAGCTCTGGCAGGCAAGGACGCTCTGGGAGCTCTGGCAGGCAAGGACGCTCTGGGAGCTCTGGCAGGCAAGGACGCTCTGGGAGCTCTGGCAGGCAAGGACGCTCTGGGAGCTCTGGCAGGCAAGGACGCTCTGGGAGCTGTGGCAGGCAAGGACGCTCTGGGAGCTCTGGCAGGCAAGGACGCTCTGGGAGCTCTGGCAGGCAAGGACGCTCTGGGAGCTCTGGCGGAGGAAGGAGATGACACTCCGGGAGCTCTGGCAGGCAGGGACGCTCTGGGAGCTCTGGCGGAGGAAGGAGGAGCCCCTCAGGGCACTCACACTGGAGTGGGAGGAGCTGGTCCGGGCACTCACGTAGAGGGGGGAGGAGCCGCTCAGGACACTCATGCTTAAGTGGGAGGGGCTGGTCCGGGCACTCACGTAGAGGGGGGAGGAGCCGCTCAGGACACTCATGCTTAAGTGGGAGAGGCTGGTCCGGGCACACACGTAGAGGGGGGAGGAGCCGCTCTGGACACTCACGCTTCAGTGGGAGGGGCTGGTCCGGGCACTCACGTAGAGGGGGGAGGAGCCGCTCAGTACACTCAAGCAAAGGTGGGAGGGGCTCATCTAGACACTCACGCAGAGGAGGGAGGAGCCGCTCAGTACACTCAAGCAAAGGTGGGAGGGGCTCATCTTGGAACTCCTGCTGTGGTGGAAGGGACCGCTCAGGGCACTCTTGCTGGAGTGGGAGAGGCTGGTCCTGCAGGGTGAACCACACCCCCCACCATCTCCTAATCACCTCGGACGGCTGGCTCTCCAGGCCCTTAGGTGGTCTCTGGGCCCTGGAGGTTGGTGGCCGGAAAGGGTCATAGCCCTGTTGGAGCTGGGGTTTTGGCTTCAGCTCCAGAGCTCTTGCTGGCTCTGGCTGCAGCCCCGGAGCAGTGGGTGGTTGCTGTGGCAGCACCAGGGTCGTGGGTGTTCTCTCCGTGGACCTCCTTGAACACCCCGTTAGCTCCCCCCCAAAAATCACTTTGGGGCGCCTCCGGGATGTCCTCTTGCCTTCATAGAAGGCCCGCGGACCCATTTTCACAGACCCTGAATGCTGCATTGATGGTTCGTACTCAGCATACGGCCGGAGACGTAGCCACCGCTCCTGTGGTGTCTCCGGCCGATTCCATTCCCACCGCTCCGTGGGGCGACGGTGAGTTTCATCCGACGGGGCGCTATAGCTTGCCCCCCCGTGGAATCCACTCACCGTCTGGCTCCGCTGGCTTAGGTGGCTCTTCATTCTGTCACGGCTGTCCCAAGGTGTATTGTGGTAAGCCATGTGCAAAGCCAGGTATCCGTTTCAGTAAAGGTTTATTCGTGACAACAACACAAAACAAACCGTAAACGGCGGAAAAGCTAAACTGGTGCCAAACTGCAAATGAAAGTGCGCGTACAGCGTCTTATAACAAACATGCAAAAACAACCCGTCTAACAACAAACACACACCTCTAACGCAATCGTGACATGTAACAATGAAGAGCAAAGAGTGACATCTAGCAATCCCCTTTATAGCCCAGTGATTGCAAAACCCCAACAGCTGTAACCAACATAAACCAGGAAGTGGGCACCCGAAACCAGACAGTGCAGTACCCTAACTCACCACTCGTGACAGTACCCCCACTTAAGGCTAGCTCCCAGATAGCCAACAACAACCAACATCAACAACATACCAAAAAAAAAAACAAGGGAGCAACAGGCAAGGACCCACTGTCATACCCAAAGGGTTAGTCCAAGACAGCAGGTCCAGCCCTTAAAGGGCCTTGGTGGCCCGATCGCCGTCTTGTGCGGCAAGGCTTCCGCCATCTTGTGGGACGGGGCGGCGGCCATCGTGGTGGGCGTGGCGGCGGCCATCGACGGGGCGTGGCGGCGGCCATCGACGGGCGTGGCGGCGGCCATCGACGGGGGCGTGGCGGCGGCCATCTACGTGGGCGTGGCGGCGGCCATCGACGTGGGCGTGGCGGCGGCCATCGACGTGGGCGTGGCGGCGGCCATCGACGTGGGCGTGGCGGCGGCCATCGACGTGGCGTGGCGGCGGCCATCGTGGGCGGTGACGCTCTGGGAGCTCTGGCGGGCGGTGACGCTCTGGGAGCTCTGGCAGGCGGTGACGCTCTGGGAGCTCTGGCAGGCGGTGACGCTCTGGGAGCTCTGGCAGGCGGTGACGCTCTGGGAGCTCTGGCAGGCGGTGACGCTCTGGGAGCTCTGGCAGGCGGTGACGCTCTGGGAGCTCTGGCAGGCGGTGACGCTCTGGGAGCTCTGGCAGGCGGTGACGCTCTGGGAGCTCTGGCAGGCGGTGACGCTCTGGGAGCTCTGGCAGGCGGTGACTCTCTGGGAGCTCTGGCAGGCGGTGACGCTCTGGGAGCTCTGGCAGGCAAGGACGCTCTGGGAGCTCTGGCAGGCAAGGACGCTCTGGGAGCTCTGGCAGGCAAGGACGCTCTGGGAGCTCTGGCAGGCAAGGACGCTCTGGGAGCTCTGGCAGGCAAGGACGCTCTGGGAGCTCTGGCAGGCAAGGACGCTCTGGGAGCTCTGGCAGGCAAGGACGCTCTGGGAGCTCTGGCAGGCAAGGACGCTCTGGGAGCTCTGGCAGGCAAGGACGCTCTGGGAGCTCTGGCAGGCAAGGACGCTCTGGGAGCTCTGGCAGGCAAGGACGCTCTGGGAGCTCTGGCAGGCAAGGACGCTCTGGGAGCTCTGGCGGAGGAAGGAGATGACACTCCGGGAGCTCTGGCAGGCAGGGACGCTCTGGGAGCTCTGGCGGAGGAAGGAGGAGCCCCTCAGGGCACTCACACTGGAGTGGGAGGAGCTGGTCCGGGCACTCACGTAGAGGGGGGAGGAGCCGCTCAGGACACTCATGCTTAAGTGGGAGGGGCTGGTCCGGGCACTCACGTAGAGGGGGGAGGAGCCGCTCAGGACACTCATGCTTAAGTGGGAGAGGCTGGTCCGGGCACACACGTAGAGGGGGGAGGAGCCGCTCTGGACACTCACGCTTCAGTGGGAGGGGCTGGTCCGGGCACTCACGTAGAGGGGGGAGGAGCCGCTCAGTACACTCAAGCAAAGGTGGGAGGGGCTCATCTAGACACTCACGCAGAGGAGGGAGGAGCCGCTCAGTACACTCAAGCAAAGGTGGGAGGGGCTCATCTTGGAACTCCTGCTGTGGTGGAAGGGACCGCTCAGGGCACTCTTGCTGGAGTGGGAGAGGCTGGTCCTGCAGGGTGAACCACACCCCCCACCATCTCCTAATCACCTCGGACGGCTGGCTCTCCAGGCCCTTAGGTGGTCTCTGGGCCCTGGAGGTTGGTGGCCGGAAAGGGTCATAGCCCTGTTGGAGCTGGGGTTTTGGCTTCAGCTCCAGAGCTCTTGCTGGCTCTGGCTGCAGCCCCGGAGCAGTGGGTGGTTGCTGTGGCAGCACCAGGGTCGTGGGTGTTCTCTCCGTGGACCTCCTTGAACACCCCGTTAGCTCCCCCCCAAAAATCACTTTGGGGCGCCTCCGGGATGTCCTCTTGCCTTCATAGAAGGCCCGCGGACCCATTTTCACAGACCCTGAATGCTGCATTGATGGTTCGTACTCAGCATACGGCCGGAGACGTAGCCACCGCTCCTGTGGTGTCTCCGGCCGATTCCATTCCCACCGCTCCGTGGGGCGACGGTGAGTTTCATCCGACGGGGCGCTATAGCTTGCCCCCCCGTGGAATCCACTCACCGTCTGGCTCCGCTGGCTTAGGTGGCTCTTCATTCTGTCACGGCTGTCCCAAGGTGTATTGTGGTAAGCCATGTGCAAAGCCAGGTATCCGTTTCAGTAAAGGTTTATTCGTGACAACAACACAAAACAAACCGTAAACGGCGGAAAAGCTAAACTGGTGCCAAACTGCAAATGAAAGTGCGCGTACAGCGTCTTATAACAAACATGCAAAAACAACCCGTCTAACAACAAACACACACCTCTAACGCAATCGTGACATGTAACAATGAAGAGCAAAGAGTGACATCTAGCAATCCCCTTTATAGCCCAGTGATTGCAAAACCCCAACAGCTGTAACCAACATAAACCAGGAAGTGGGCACCCGAAACCAGACAGTGCAGTACCCTAACTCACCACTCGTGACAATGGAAATCCTTTTGAAAACCAGTTCTAATAAAAGTGCTTTACCCTTCCAAATCTATCAACTCACTGAGCACTGTTTCCACAGTTCAAACTTTACTGGTCGCCTGTCAGTCAAGCAGGAAACAAATATATTTTTGCCAGTTGAGCAATGGGATTTATTTATATATAATTTTCAGGACGCATTGAAATGAAATAAGTCAAAAATGTTTTGGGAAAACAAAAGGAATTTTGATTTAGTTACTATTGCAAAAACATAATCAAAAGGTTTGAACGATCCCGTTTCTGTCACATTCTGGCACGGCAGCCCTGTCTCCCTCATTTTATCACGGATATCTTAGTCATTCTGACAGGTGTTTCTCTCGTCGCGGACCCTATTTAAGTGCCTTTGTATTGGTTTATTCATATGTAACATTGTTTGGTCCCATCTAGTCGTTTGGATTTGTTCCTTTCTTGCTTAATTTACCTAGTCTTCTGTTTTGGTTCCCGTTTATTACATTTTTTCATTAAAAGCCCTCTGTTCTCCCAGCAAATGTGTCCTGCTTTTTTCTGCAGCGTTACAGTTTTTTACAGCTTGTATATACATAGTAAATGGGAGATTTTGTATTTGTTTTACACCTTATCTCCAAGTTGAGCAGTAGCTGTCAATACACTTTCTTCAGCTACCCTCAGCCTATAAATCAGTTTCCACAAGTCTCACAATTTGCCACATGCAGTGGGGAGAACAAGTATTTGATACACTGGCGATTTTGCAGTATTTCCCACTTACAAAACATGTAGGAGTCTGTATTTGTTATGATAAGTACTCTTCAACTCAGAGCGACTCTAAAACAAAAATCCAGATTATCACATTGTATGATTTCAAAAATATATTTTGCAGTTTTTGCATGACATAAGTATTTGATACATCAGAAAAGCTGAACTTAATATTTAGTGAAGAAACGGCTGTTTGCATATACAGACATCATACGTTTCCTATAGTTCTTCAACAGGTTTGCACACACTGCAGCAGGGATAATGGCCCACTCCTCCATACAGATCTTCTCCAGATCCGTCAGGTTACTGGGCTGTCGCTCGGCAACACAGACTTTCAGGTCCCTCCAAAGATGCTCTATTGGGTTCAGGTCTGGAGACTCGCTAGGTCACTCCAGGACCTTAAGATGCTTCTTACGGAGCAACTCCTTAGTTGTTCTCGGGTTGTTGTTTTCGGGTTGTTGTCATGTTGAAGACCCAGCCACGACCCATCTTCAATGCTCTTACTGAGGGAAGAAGGTTGTTGGTCCAGATCTTGCGATACATGGCCCCATCCATCCTCCCCTCAATCCCCTTTGTAGAAAAGCACCACCAAAGACTGATGTTTCCACCTCCATGCTCCATGGTTGGGATGGTGTTCTTGGGCTTGTACTCATCCTTCTTCCTCCTCCAGTGGAGCTTAGACAGATAAGCTCTATTTTCGTCTCATCAGACCACATAACCTTCTCCCGTTCCTCCTCTGGATCATCCAGATGATCATTGGCAAACTTCAGAAGGGCCTGGACATGCGTTGTCTTGAGCAGGGGGACCTTGCGTGCGCTGCAGGATTTTAATCCATTGTCCTGTAGCCCATCCCAGCTGCTTGCCTATTGTCCTGTAGCCCATCCCAGCTGCTTGCCTATTGTCCTGTAGCCCATCCCAGCTGCTTGCCTATTGTCCTGTAGCCCATCCCAGCTGCTTGCCTATTGTCCTGTAGCCCATCCCAGCTGCTTGCCTATTGTCCTGTAGCCCATCCCAGCTGCTTGCCTATTGTCCTGTAGCCCATCCCAGCTGCTTGCCTATTGTCCTGTAGCCCATCCCAGCTGCTTGCCTATTGTCCTGTAGCCCATCCCAGCTGCTTGCCTATTGTCCTGTAGCCCATCCCAGCTGCTTGCCTATTGTCCTGTAGCCCATCCCAGCTGCTTGCCTATTGTCCTGTAGCCCATCCCAGCTGCTTGCCTATTGTCCTGTAGCCCATCCCAGCTGCTTGCCTATTGTCCTGTAGCCCATCCCAGCTGCTTGCCTATTGTCCTGTAGCCCATCCCAGCTGCTTGCCTATTGTCCTGTAGCCCATCCCAGCTGCTTGCCTATTGTCCTGTAGCCCATCCCAGCTGCTTGCCTATTGTCCTGTAGCCCATCCCAGCTGCTTGCCTATTGTCCTGTAGCCCATCCCAGCTGCTTGCCTATTGTCCTGTAGCCCATCCCAGCTGCTTGCCTATTGTCCTGTAGCCCATCCCAGCTGCTTGCCTATTGTCCTGTAGCTCATCCCAGCTGCTTGCCTATTGTCCTGTAGCCCATCCCAGCTGCTTGCCTATTGTCCTGTAGCCCATCCCAGCTGCTTGCCTATTGTCCTGTAGCCCATCTCAGCTGCTTGCCTATTGTCCTGTAGCCCATCCCAGCTGCTTGCCTATTGTCCTGTAGCCCATCCCAGCTGCTTGCCTATTGTCCTGTAGCCCATCCCAGCTGCTTGCCTATTGTCCTGTAGCCCATCCCAGCTGCTTGCCTATTGTCCTGTAGCTCATCCCAGCTGCTTGCCTATTGTCCTGTAGCTCATCCCAGCTGCTTGCCTATTGTCCTGTAGCTCATCCCAGCTGCTTGCCTATTGTCCTGTAGCCCATCCCAGCTGCTTGCCTATTGTCCTGTAGCCCATCCCAGCTGCTTGCCTATTGTCCTGTAGCCCATCTCAGCTGCTTGCCTATTGTCCTGTAGCCCATCCCAGCTGCTTGCCTATTGTCCTGTAGCCCATCCCAGCTGCTTGCCTATTGTCCTGTAGCCCATCTCAGCTGCTTGCCTATTGTACTGTAGCCAATCCCAGCCTTGTGCAGGTCTACATATTTATCCCTGATGTCCTTGCACAGTTCTCTGGTCTTTGCCATTGTGGAGAGGTTGGAGTCTGTTTGATTGAGTGTGCAGACAGGTGTCTTTTATACAGGTAACAAGTTAAAACAGGTGCAGTTAATACAGGTAATGAGTGGAGAACAGGAGGGCTTCCTAAAGAAAGACTAACAGATCTGTGAGAGCCGGAATTCTTACTGGTTGTTAGGTAATCAAATACTTATGTCATGCAAGAAACTGCAAAATGTTTTTTTAAACCACACGTGATATGTGATTTTCTGGATTTCTGTTTTAGATTCTGTCACTCAGAGTTGAAGAGTACCTATGATAAAAATACAGACTCCTACATGCTTTGTAAGTGGGAAAACCTGTAAAATCGCCAGTGTATCAAACATTGTTCTCCCCACTGTAACAAGTTGGAAAATATAGTATTGAGATTAAACAATCTTAATGAGTGTCGATGTGGATGAGTGTCCTCTTTTGCCCGTGTGTCCATTTGGGTTTGCGATTAATTGTGTTTTACTGGGTTTGTGTTTACAGACGTTAAACTACAGATAACAATGTGTTTATACAGACGTTAAACTACAGATAACAATGTGTTTATACAGACGTTAAACTACAGATAACAATGTGTTTATACAGACGTTAAACTACAGGTAACAATGTGTTTATACAGATGTTAAACTACAGGTAACAATGTGTTTATACAGACAATAAACTACAGGTAACAATGTGTTTATACAGACGATAAACTACAGGTAACAATGTGTTTATACAGACGATAAACTACAGATAACAATGTGTTTATACAGACGTTAAACTACAGGTGACAATGTGTTTATACAGACGTTAAACTACAGATAACAATTTGTTTATACAGACGTTAACCTACAGATAACAATGTGTTTATACAGAAGATAAACTACAGGTAACAATGTGTTTATACAGACGTTAAACTACAGGTAACAATGTGTTTATACAGACGATAAACTACAGATAACAGTGTGTTTATACAGACGTTAAACTACAGATAACAATGTGTTTATACAGACGTTAAACTACAGATAACAATGTGTTTCAACAGACGTTAAACTACAGATAACAATGTGTTTATACAGACGTTAAACTACAGGTAACAATGTGTTTATACAGACGTTAAACTACAGGTAACAATGTGTTTATACAGACGTTAAACTACAGATAACAATGTGTTTATACAGACGTTAAACTACAGATAACAATGTGTTTATACAGACGTTAAACTGCAGGTAACAATGTGTTTATACAGACGTTAAACTACAGATAACAATGTGTTTATACAGATGTTAAACTACAGGTCACAATGTGTTTATACAGACATTAACCTACAGGTAACAATGTGTTTATACAGACGTTAAACTACAGATAACAATGTGTTTATACAGATGTTAAACTACAGGAAACAATGTGTTTATACAGACGTTTAACTACAGGTATCTGTTTTATAGCAACCAAATGGGCCTTCCACACTTGTGGGGCTTTCGGTTCTGAAGGCCCCTCACCAACCCAGTGTACCAGCTCCTACCGTAACAGCAATGTCAATGTTACCGTGGGAACCAGAAGCCCTTTCAAAGGGATCCAAGTCTGGAGGGTACCAAAGACCGGCATCTACAGGTAAGACTGCATGTACAGGTAAGGCTGTATCTACAGGTAAGGCTGTATCTACAGGTAAGGCTGTAGCTACAGGTAAGACTGCATCTTATTAGTCTAACTGAACATCTGTTTCTAATAGTCTAACTGAACATCTGTTCCTAATAGGAGCCACACAGTGGTTGGATCTTAATAGTCTAACTGAACATCTGTTACTAATAGGAGCCACACAGTGGTTGGATCGTAATAGTCTAACTGAACATCTTTTCCTAATAGTCTAACTGAACATCTGTTCCTAATAGGAGCCACACAGTGGTTGGATCTTAATAGTCTAACTGAACATCTGTTCCTAATAGGGGCCACACAGTGGTTGGATCTTAATAGTCTAACTGAACATCTGTTCTTAATAGGGGCCACACAGTGGTTGGATCGTAATAGTCTAACTGAACATCTGTTCCTAATAGTCTAACTGAACATCTGTTCCTAATAGGAGCCACACAGTGGTTGAATCTTAATAGTCTCAATGAACATCTGTTCCTAATAGTCTAACTGAACATCTGTTCCTAATAGGGGCCACACAGTGGTTGAATCTTAATAGTCTAACTGAACATCTGTTCCTAATAAGTAATATGTATATATATATATATATATATATATATAAGCACACTGTGTAGGTATATATAAGCACAATATGTAGGCATATATAAACACAATATGTAGGCAAATATAAGTAAATCATGTAGGCATATATAAGCACAACATGTAGGCATATATAAGCACAACATGTAGGCACATATAAACACAACATGTAGACATATATAAGCACAACATGTAGGCATATATAAGCACAACATGTAGGCACATATAAACACAACATGTATACATATATAAGCACAAAATGTAGGCATATATAAGCACAACATGTATACATATATAAGCACAATATGTATACATATATAAGCACAATATGTAGGCATATATAGGCACAATATGTAGGCATATATAAGCACAACATGTAGACATATATAAGCACAACATGTAGGCATATATAAGCATAATATTTAGGCACATATAAGCACAATATGTAGGCATATATAAGCACAACATGTAGGCACATATAAACACAACATGTAGACATATATTAGCACAAAATGTAAGCACATATAAACACAACATGTAGGCATATATAAGCACAACATGTAGACATATATAAGCACAACATGTAGACATATATATGCACAATATGTAGGCACATATAAACACAACATGTAGACATATATAAGCACAACATGTAAGCATATATAAGCACAACATGTAGACATATATAAGCACAACATGTAAGCATATATAAGCACAACATGTAGACATATATAAGCACAACATGTAGACATATATAAGCACAACATGTAAGCATATATAAGCACAACATGTAGACATATATAAGCACAACATGTAGACATATATATGCACAATATGTAGGCACATATAAACAGAACATGTAGACATATATAAGCACAACATGTAAGCATATATAAGCACAACATGTAGACATATATAAGCATAATATTTATGCATATATAAGCACAATATGTAAGCATATATAAGCACGATATGTAGGCATATATAAGCATAATATTTAGGCATATATAAACACAATATGTAGGCATATATAAGCACAATATGTAGGCATATATAAGCATAATATTTAGGCATATATAAGCACAATATGTAGGCATATATAAGCACAATATTTAGGCATATATAACCACAATATGTAGGCATATATAAACACAACATGTAGACATATATAAGCACAACATGTAGGCACATATAAGCACAACATGTAGACATATATAAGCACAACATGTGGGCATATATAAGCACAACATGTACACATATATAAGCATAATATTTAGGCATATATAAGCACAATATGTAAGCATATATAAGCACAATATGTAGGCATATATAAGCATAATATTAAGGCATATATAAGCACAATATGTAGGCATATATTAGCACAATATGTAGGCATATATAAGCATAATGTTTAGGCATATATAAGCACAATATGTAGGCATATATAAGCACAATATGTAGGCATATATAAGCATAATATTTAGGTTTATATAAGCACATTATGTAGACATATATAAGCACAACATGTAGACATATATATGCACAATATGTAGGCACATATAAACACAACATGTAGACATATATAAGCACAACATGTAAGCATATATAAGCACAACATGTAGACATATATAAGCACAACATGTAGACATATATAAGCACAACATGTAAGCATATATAAGCACAACATGTAGACATATATAAGCACAACATGTAGACATATATATGCACAATATGTAGGCACATATAAACAGAACATGTAGACATATATAAGCACAACATGTAAGCATATATAAGCACAACATGTAGACATATATAAGCATAATATTTATGCATATATAAGCACAATATGTAGGCATATATAAGCACAATATGTAGGCATATATAAGCACAATATATAGGCATATATAAGCATAATATTTAGGCATATATAAGCACAATATGTGGGCATTGTGTCTCCATTATCTGGTTGCTTAGTTAAACATGAATGGTACTTTATCACAGAACAATGGTAGATGTTCAATTCTGGTGCTATGGGTTAATCAAAAAACAGGAGGAGATAATTGGCTAATCCAAAACATAATTGAGTGTTCAACTAACTGTAGTTCTATGTCAAATGATCTAAGTATTGTTTATACTGCAGTTTATAGAGCAGGACTCTATAATGTAGGGTGTTCGTGGATGGAACCTCCTAGAAACAACACAGCAACAGACAGTGTGGCTGTACGGCCCTCCTTAAGGTGTGTCTAACCAAAATTAGACAGCCAGCCAAACTCCCATCACATATGACACTAGAGTCGGGAAATAGCCTTCTAGCTCCAGGTTTATTGAAGACTCAATGTGAAAATGATAAAGGAGTGAAACTGTAAAACGAAAATACAGATAGCAGTCAAAATACATTTTTCCCTTAGAATGCCATTATGCATTTTGCTTAAAGTATACCACCACATTAAGATTACAGTAGTAATTTTACTAAAATTTCGTCTAGTTACGATAGATACAAACACAGACTCAACTAAGCTATTAATTTGCATAGCACACAGAATAATTATACTTTTAAAACATAACCAACGGAAAATATTACCCTATAAGCAAGATCAACTTAAGATGCAACAAAATACTCACAGGCAATGCTACGCGAGGCACACAAACGAAGGATGGCTTTAGATGAGCCTCTTCTCACATATATTAAAGGTGTAGGTAGATGTTTGGTAGCTGTATACTTCACATTTCTATATTATAGGTGTAGGTAGATGTTTGGTAGGTGTATACTTCACATTTCTATATTAAAGGTGTAGGTAGATGTTTGGTAGGTGTATACTTCACATTTCTATATTAAAGGTGTAGGTAGGTGTTTGGTAGGCGTATACTTCACATTTCTATATTAAAGGTGTAGGTAGGTGTTTGGTAGTTGTATACTTCACATTTCTATATTAAAGGTGTAGGTAGATGTTTGGTAGGTGTATACTTCACATTTCTATATTAAAGGTGTAGGTCGATGTTTGGTAGGTGTATACTTCACATTTCTATATTAAAGGTGTAGGTAGATGTTTGGTAGGTGTATACTTCACATTTCTATATTAAAGGTGTAGGTAGATGTTTGGTAGGTGTATACTTCACATTTCTATATTAAAGGTGTAGGTAGATGTTTGGTAGGTGTATACTTCACATTTCTATATTAAAGGTGTAGGTAGATGTTTGGTAGGTGTATACTTCACATTTCTATATTAAAGGTGTAGGTAGATGTTTGGTAGGTGTATACTTCACATTTCTATATTAAAGGTGTAGGTAGATGTTTGGTAGGTGTATACTTCACATTTCTATATTAAAGGTGTAGGTAGATGTTTGGTAGGTGTATACTTCACACCAGACCTCCCATCCATTCAGGACCTGTACCGGTCCAGGGTCGGGAAAAGGGCAGCAAAGATCTCTGCAGACCCCTCACATCCTGGCCACAAACTCTTCAACCTCCTTTCCTCCGGTAGGCGATACAGGGCACTGTTTGCCAAAACCAGCAGACACAAGGACAGCTTCTTCCCCCAAGCGGTCACTCTGTTAAACGCCCAATAACAGTCCCCGCCCTACACTGAACAATATAAACTAACACTGTTCTGCTTACCTACCTCATGTATATTTGTTCCCCACATCTACACAAACCGTTATTAATATATTACCATTGCACACGATCCACTTTGCACTATATTTATTTGTATACAAATCTATATTTCTTACAGTATTTTTTAATATATTTTTTTATATTTTTTTTATATTTCTTACTATTATTGTTGTTTGCTTACGCAAACTTGGCCAATAAAGCTGATTCTGATTCTGATTTCTATATTAAAGGTGTAGGTAGATGTTTGGTAGGTGTATACTTCACATTTCTATATTAAAGGTGTAGGTAGGTGTTTGGTAGGTGTATACTTCACATTTCTATATTAAAGGTGTAGGTAGGTGTTTGGTAGGTGTATACTTCACATTTCTATATTAAAGGTGTAGGTAGGTGTTTGGTAGGTGTATACTTCACATTTCTATATTAAAGGTGTAGGTCGATGTTTGGTAGGTGTATACTTCACATTTCTATATTAAAGGTGTAGGTAGATGTTTGGTAGGTGTATACTTCACATTTCTATATTAAAGGTGTAGGTAGATGTTTGGTAGGTGTATACTTCACATTTCTATATTAAAGGTGTAGGTCGATGTTTGGTAGGTGTATACTTCACATTTCTATATTAAAGGTGTAGGTAGATGTTTGGTAGGTGTATACTTCACATTTCTATATTAAAGGTGTAGGTAGATGTTTGGTAGGTGTATACTTCACACCAGACCTCCCATCCATTCAGGACCTGTACCGGTCCAGGGTCGGGAAAAGGGCAGCAAAGATCTCTGCAGACCCCTCACATCCTGGCCACAAACTCTTCAACCTCCTTTCCTCCGGTAGGCGATACAGGGCACTGTTTGCCAAAACCAGCAGACACAAGGACAGCTTCTTCCCCCAAGCGGTCACTCTGTTAAACGCCCAATAACAGTCCCCGCCCTACACTGAACAATATAAACTAACACTGTTCTGCTTACCTACCTCATGTATATTTGTTCCCCACATCTACACAAACCGTTATTAATATATTACCATTGCACACGATCCACTTTGCACTATATTTATTTGTATACAAATCTATATTTCTTACAGTATTTTTTAATATATTTTTTTATATTTTTTTTATATTTCTTACTATTATTGTTGTTTGCTTACGCAAACTTGGCCAATAAAGCTGATTCTGATTCTGATTTCTATATTAAAGGTGTAGGTAGGTGTTTGGTAGGTGTATACTTCACATTTCTATATTAAAGGTGTAGGTAGATGTTTGGTAGGTATATACTTCACATTTCTATATTAAAGGTGTAGGTAGGTGTTTGGTAGGTGTATACTTCACATTTCTATATTAAAGGTGTAGGTAGGTGTTTGGTAGGTGTATACTTCACATTTCTATATTAAAGGTGTAGGTAGGTGTTTGGTAGGTGTATACTTCACATTTCTATATTAAAGGTGTAGGTCGATGTTTGGTAGGTGTATACTTCACATTTCTATATTAAAGGTGTAGGTAGGTGTTTGGTAGGTGTATACTTCACACGGCAGTGGCTCAGTGGGTTGAGTCGGTTGTCTATCAATCGGAAGGTTGGTGGTTCGATGGGAAATTGTGAAGGTGTCCATGAGCAAGACACTTAACCCCTGCTGCTCCTGGCGAGCCTGCAGTCGCCTTGCATGGTAGACGCGGTCATCAGTGTACTAGTAAATTAATGGGTGATAAAAGCGCTATATGAAAGCGAAGCATTTACATTTCACACTCAAGTCTAATAAATGCATGTATATATTGGCTTACAGTAATAGTAAGTCTGTCTGTTTGTGTTTTTCCAGGATCACAGCTTGTGGGGCCAGTGGGGGTCGCAGCGTATTGGCTATGACCAAGTCACATGGTGTCCAGCTCACAGCCGACTTTATGCTTCAGATGGACGAGTTGCTTCACATCCTTGTGGGTCAAAAAGGAGAAGACGCCTGTCCCAATGTGAGTACCATCACAAAACGCCTGTACCAATGTGAGTACCATCACAAAATGCCTGTCCCAATGTGAGTACCAACACAAAACGTCTGTCCCAATGTGAGTACCATCACAAAACGCCTGTCCCAATGTGAGTACCAACACAAAACGCCTGTCCAAATGTGAGTACTAACACAAAACGGCTGTCCCAATGTGAGTACCATCACAAAACGGCTGTCCCAATGTGAGTACCATCACAAAACGCCTGTCCCAATGTGAGTACCAACACAAAACCTCCTTCATGAATGTCAAAACTATTTCAACTTCCAGTTTCATTGTTTTTCATTATTGTTGATTCATAGTGAGTATTTTTTTATTAGTTTCAACCAACTTGAGCTTTGTTGAATGCACTTAATTAGAGACAGCCTCCTCTGATTATTTTTGTGGGCCTCACAACCCCCACTGTAACTGTTAGAGTTGCTCATTTATTTTTCCAATTTTTCATGTATCTTGGTATACATTCTGTGTGTAATTGAGCTCTGGCAGTCAGCCGTCTTCCATCAGGGAAATACCAGGTCAGAACGCTGCCTTCTCTGCCCTCCCTGTTTCCGTTGCTGTCAATCAAACTCCATGTTTGCCCCTCCCTCTCTATCTCAACCTGTAGAAGCATGATGGCCAGATTGATGAAAACTCTCTTGGTCGAAAGGCAGGGGGCTGACTGAGCAGTTCAGTTGTTATTACCTGACAATGCTCTTGCTGGCTGTCAATAAATCTTTATTTGTTACAATAACCAGATGTAGCAAAGAATAGGTAAAGAAAATAGCATGTTAAATGTGATAAAGCCAAACATGTTCCAAGATCTTTTATCTGACCACTATTATGGTCTAGTCAAGCAGGCTAATCAACACCCAATCCAAATGTAACATATGAATCATGACTTCCGTCCAGATCACACAAGCATAGTTGCTGTTTTTCCATAGATAATAATACTTAGCCGTTTATTCTCTATGACTTTTAGGCGAATGGGATGCTGAATAAGATCTGTGTGGAACAGACATCATTCGACAACAAGACACAGGTCAAAGGTGGTGGTGGTGGAGGAGGCGGAGCCACCTATGTTTTCAAGGTAAGAAGGTGAAGGCCACAATACTTATAAAGGTGCTAATATTTAGGGTGGGGTAAGAAGGTGAAGGCTACAATACTCATAACAATTAGGGTGAGGTAAGAAGGTGAAGGCTACAATACTCATAAAGGTGGTAATATTTAGGGTGGGGTAAGAAGGTGAAGACCACAATACTCATAAAGGTGGAAACAATAGGGTGAGGTAAGAAGGTGAAGACCACAATACTCATAAAGGTGGAAACAATAGGGTGAGGTAAGAAGGTGAAGACCACAATACTCATAAAGGTGGTACCAATTAGGGTGAGGTAAGAAGGTGAAGACCACAATACTCATAAAGGTGGTAACAATAGGGTGAGGTAAGAAGGTGAAGGCCACAATACTCATAAAGGTGGTACCAATTAGGGTGAGGTAAGAAGATGAAGACCACAATACTCATAAAGGTGGTACCAATTAGGGTGAGGTAAGAAGATGAAGACCACAGTACTCATAAAGGTGGCACCAATTAGGGTGAGGTAAGAAGGTGAAGACCACAATACTCATAAAGGTGGTACCAATTAGGGGGCTCCACTTGTGAATAGCTTTTGTGGGGAAAATATTTAGAATGAAGTATCTGAACGTTTTGCAGTTTTAAAGATCACTATCTAGTAGTTAGCAGTGTTGACATGAGAATGCAGCCATGGTAGCAGACTTCAGACAAAGATGGAAGATGCAGCCAAGCCATGTGACTCTTTGTTTAATATTGCCCAATCTAGGTAGAATGCCAGATGCATTCATTCCTTCGCATAAGGTTTCGACTTCCTGGTTGAACTAGCATTGTGATAAACGCCAGAACAACATTGAATGTGCTTTTGAAGCCCCATCAACTGTCCCAAGTCTACTTCAAGATGTTAAGATGAAATATGGCCTAATAGAAACATTTTCTTCAAATATATGTTTCTGTATTGTACACAGTTTATAAAGACTAATGTGTTATCCTACCACAACTAGTTGAGTCCTGACAGTCTTTTTTGGTGAATAACCTGTTGAATTTGAGGATATTTTATTGACAACTTGTCCATGTATTTAGGTTCTAAGGGGTGTTCACATCCCTCTGATCATTGCTGCCGGGGCCGGGGGGCGTGGCTACAGCAGCCAATCAGAAAGCCAAGAGGAGTTGATAGACAGACCCGACGTCCTAGGGCGCAACGGCAAGTCCGGAGCAGCAGGTAAAAATACTGTGTGTTTGTGGTTCACTACAGCTAGGCAGATATGAACTCTATATTTACCTGTATAGTAGAGACAGCTAGGCAGATATAAACTCAATATTTACCTGTGTCTTCACTCACCACTCCCAGTAGCTAGGCAGATATAAACTCAATATTTACCTGTGTCTTCTCTCACCCCTCCAATAGCTAGGCAGATATAAACTCAATAGTTACCTGTGTCTTCTCTCACCCCTCCAGTAGCTAGGCAGATATAAACTCAATATTTGCCTGTGTCTTCTCTCACCCCTCCCAGTAGCTAGGCAGATATAAACTCAATATTTACCTGTGTCTTCTCTCACCCCTCCCAGTAGCTAGGCAGATATAAACTCAATATTTACCTGTGTCTTCTCTCACCCCTCCAGTAGCTAGGCAGATATAAACTCAATATTTACCTGTGTCTTCTCTCACCCCTCCCAGTAGCTAGGCAGATATAAACTCAATATTTACCTGTGTCTTCTCTCACCCCTCCAGTAGCTAGGCAGATATAAACTCAATATTTACCTGTGTCTTCTCTCACCCCTCCCAGTAGCTAGGCAGATATAAACTCAATATTTACCTGTGTCTTCTCTCACCCCTCCAGTAGCTAGGCAGATATAAACTCAATATTTACCTGTGTCTTCTCTCACCCCTCCCAGTAGCTAGGCAGATATAAACTCAATATTTACCTGTGTCTTCTCTCACCCCACCAGTAGCTAGGCAGATATAAACTCAATATTTACCTGTGTCTTCTCTCACCCCTCCAGTAGCTAGGCAGATATAAACTCAATATTTACCTGTGTCTTCTCTCACCCCTCCATTAGCTAGGCAGATATAAACTCAATATTTACCTGTGTCTTCTCTCACCCCTCCAGTAGCTAGGCAGATATAAACTCAATATTTACCTGTGTCTTCTCTCACCCCTCCCAGTAGCTAGGCAGATATAAACTCAATATTTACCTGTGTCTTCTCTCACCCCTCCCAGTAGCTAGGCAGATATAAACTCAATATTTACCTGTGTCTTCTCTCACCCCTCCAGTAGCTAGGCAGATATAAACTCAATATTTACCTGTGTCTTCTCTCACCCCTCCCAGTAGCTAGGCAGATATAAACTCAATATTTACCTGTGTCTTCTCTCACCCCTCCAGTAGCTAGGCAGATATAAACTCAATATTTACCTGTGTCTTCTCTCACCCCTCCCAGTAGCTAGGCAGATATAAACTCAATATTTACCTGTGTCTTCTCTCACCCCTCCCAGTAGCTAGGCAGATATAAACTCAATATTTACCTGTGTCTTCTCTCACCCCTCCAGTAGCTAGGCAGATATAAACTCAATATTTACCTGTGTCTTCTCTCACCCCTCCCAGTAGCTAGGCAGATATAAACTCAATATTTACCTGTGTCTTCTCTCACCCCACCAGTAGCTAGGCAGATATAAACTCAATATTTACCTGTGTCTTCTCTCACCCCTCCAGTAGCTAGGCAGATATAAACTCAATATTTACCTGTGTCTTCTCTCACCCCTCCATTAGCTAGGCAGATATAAACTCAATATTTACCTGTGTCTTCTCTCACCCCTCCAGTAGCTAGGCAGATATAAACTCAATATTTACCTGTGTCTTCTCTCACCCCTCCCAGTAGCTAGGCAGATATAAACTCAATATTTACCTGTGTCTTCTCTCACCCCTCCAGTAGCTAGGCAGATATAAACTCAATATTTACCTGTGTCTTCTCTCACCCCTCCAGTAGCTAGGCAGATATAAACTCAATATTTACCTGTGTCTTCTCTCACCCCTCCAGTAGCTAGGCAGATATAAACTCAATATTTACCTGTGTCTTCTCACCCTCCAGTAGCTAGGCAGATATAAACTCAATCCTGTGTCTTCTCTCACCCCTCCAGTAGCTAGGCAGATATAAACTCAATATTTACCTGTGTCTTCTCTCACCCCTCCAGTAGCTAGGCAGATATAAACTCAATATTTACCTGTGTCTTCTCTCACCCCTCCAGTAGCTAGGCAGATATAAACTCAATATTTACCTGTGTCTTCTCTCACCCCCAGTAGCTAGGCAGATATAAACTCAATATTTACCTGTGTCTTCTCTCACCCTCCAGTAGCTAGGCAGATATAAACTCAATATTTACCTGTGTCTTCTCTCACCCCTCCAGTAGCTAGGCAGATATAAACTCAATATTTACCTGTGTCTTCTCTCACCCTCCAGTAGCTAGGCAGATATAAACTCAATATTTACCTGTGTCTTCTCTCACCCTCCAGTAGCTAGGCAGATATAAACTCAATATTTACCTGTGTCTTCTCTCACCCTCCAGTAGCTAGGCAGATATAAACTCAATATTTACCTGTGTCTTCTCTCACCCCTCCCAGTAGCTAGGCAGATATAAACTCAATATTTACCTGTGTCTTCTCTCACCCTCCCAGTAGCTAGGCAGATATAAACTCAATATTTACCTGTGTCTTCCTCACCCTCCCAGTAGCTAGGCAGATATAAACTCAATATTTACCTGTGTCTTCTCTCACCCCTCCCAGTAGCTAGGCAGATATAAACTACCCCTCCAGTAGCTAGGCAGATATAAACTCAATATTTACCTGTGTCTTCTCACCCCTCCCAGTAGCTAGGCAGATATAAACTCAATATTTACCTGTGTCTTCTCTCACCCCTCCAGTAGCTAGGCAGATATAAACTCAATATTTACCTGTGTCTTCTCTCACCCTCCCAGTAGCTAGGCAGATATAAACTCAATATTTACCTGTGTCTTCTCTCACCCCCTCCATTAGCTAGGCAGATATAAACTCAATATTTACCTGTGTCTTCTCTCACCCCTCCAGTAGCTAGGCAGATATAAACTCAATATTTACCTGTGTCTTCTCTCACCCCTCCCAGTAGCTAGGCAGATATAAACTCAATATTTACCTGTGTCTTCTCTCACCCCTCCAGTAGCTAGGCAGATATAAACTCAATATTTACCTGTGTCTTCTCTCACCCCTCCAGTAGCTAGGCAGATATAAACTCAATATTTACCTGTGTCTTCTCTCACCCCTCCAGTAGCTAGGCAGATATAAACTCAATATTTACCTGTGTCTTCTCTCACCCCTCCATTAGCTAGGCAGATATAAACTCAATATTTACCTGTGTCTTCTCTCACCCATCCAGTAGCTAGGCAGATATAAACTCAATATTTAACTGTGTCTTCTCTCACCCCTCCATTAGCTAGGCAGATATAAACTCAATATTTACCTGTGTCTTCTCTCACCCCTCCAGTAGCTAGGCAGATATAAACTCAATATTTACCTGTGTCTTCTCTCACCCCTCCATTAGCTAGGCAGATATAAACTCAATATTTACCTGTGTCTTCTCTGACCCCTCCAGTAGCTAGGCAGATATAAACTCAATATTTACCTGTCTCTTCTCTCACCCCTCCAGTAGCTAGGCAGATAAAGTCAATATTTACCTGTGTCTTCTCTTACCACTCCCAGTAGCTAGGCAGATATAAACTCAATATTTACCTGTGTCGTCTCTCACCACTCCCAGTAGCTAGGCAGATATAAACTCAATATTTACCTGTGTCTTCTCTCACCACTCCCAGTAGCTAGGCAGATATAAACTCAATATTTACCTGTCTCTTCTCTCACCACTCCCAGTAGTTAGGCAGATATAAACTCAATATTTACCTGTGTCTTCTCTCACCACTCCCAGTAGCTAGGCAGATATAAACTCAATATTTTCCTGTGTCTTCTCTCACCACTCCCAGTAGTTTGGCAGATATAAACTCAATATTTACATGTGTCTTTTCTCACCCCTCCCAGTGTGTAATTTTTTGTTTGTGATCTTTAAACCAGCGTATGCTGTGCTGTGGATAAACAATGTTTGTTTGCAGTATAGCTAAGCTGTCTCTACTATTTGCTTCTCTTCCCTGTCTTTGGTGGAAGCAGACATGAATAGACATTTGATAATTCTTTTATGGTTTGAGGCACCCCCGAGATACATATTTTGAGAGTGTTTTTTGTATGGTCTTTTTATGACAACATTAAATATGCTTATAGCAGTATAAAAGAGAGTTTTGTCCCTTAGCAACTGTTTTAGTTCATTGTATTCAATTCATTTGTTTAGTTGGATTAGCGGTAATGTTTTGTTGTCTAATGTAGTAATGTGCTCTGTATGAGTTCCATAACCTCTCTGTGTCTGTACATGATAATATTAATCCCTCTCTAGTAAAACAAGACAGTTCCAATTGGTCTCTTATATCCACAGACCAGGGTATATACAAGTCATTATTTATTACACATCTCTCTATCTATTATTTACTTGTTTTTGGTCAGTACCACCTCTGTGAACATCATATATTGATTAGATTGTTCAGAGGCCTTACTATGAACAGGTCGTTCTGAACACAAAATAAAAACACATCTTGGCTGTGATGCTTGTTGCTGGTGTAGTTTTTTAATCAGGTTTTGGATGTACTTGTTTTCTGCGTTCTCTCAGTGGGGAACATTTGTCAGGAACCAGGTCCCATCCCACAACAATGTGCGTTATATTTTCCAAATGTGTTGAACCAGGAATCAATTAAATCAAGCATTCAGTTAAGGATTTATTAATTGTTTGAGTATCCCAGGATGTGTCTTTAAGGGCCTGTTTAGCAGACCCAGATTAAACCTGGAACAGCTCTCAGAATTCAAGCTCAATGAGGAATGTTTTCTGAGCTTGTTGTCCAGGATGACACGGTCTCCAGGAAGCTGATCTGTAATGCGTCATGTCATCAGGTGTTTTAACCACTTAGCATTTATCTTTTGTTTATTTGTGGGTGACAGGTGGAGGTGGAGGTTGGAATGACACCAACCCTGTTTACCAAGGAGGGAGGCCTCTAACACTGGGAGGCCAGGGGGGACAACCCTGCCAAAAGTTGGGCTGGCAGACCTGTGGAGGCTTTGGTGGAGGAGGAGGTGCCTGTATAACAGGTGGAGGAGGAGGAGGCTATAGAGGTAAGCACTCAGGTCTGGACCCTAACCCTATATCAGGTGGAGGAGGAGGGGTCTATAGGGGTTAGCACTCAGGTCTGGACCCTAACCCTATATCAGGTGGAGTAACAAAAGGATTAATCACTGGTTATCCTAAATCATGGTAGACCAAGAAATGGATAAGAAAACTGACATGGCAAACAAGTAGTAATTTTGGCATGGTTTATCTAATTAGTTTGCACTATTATTCCATTGTGTTTGTGTGATTTAAAATCCTTTCCTTTCCAAAGTGCAAGTATACAGATAAAACTGTATGTACTCACTACTGTATGTACTCACACCCAAGGGCGTAGGTTTAGGGGGGGACGCTGGGGACATGTCCCCACCAACATTTTAACATGACCAAATTGTCACCACCAACATTTTAACATGACCAAATTGTCCCCACCAATATTTTAATATGACCAAATTGTCCCCACCAATATTTTAACATGACAAAATTGTCCCCACCAATATTTTAACATGACCAAATTGTCCCCACCAATATTTTTTACATGACCAAATTGTCCCCACCAGTATTTTAACATGACCAAATTGTCCCCACCAATATTTTAACATGACCAAATTGCCCCCACCAATATTTTAACATGACCAAATTGTCCCCACCAATATTTTATTAAACCTGCACCCTACGGCTCCGCAGCCGAGCATACTACCCACTGCCCCATATAGGGACATCACATCAGAGTCGCTACAATATTCATGAATCTGACAAACAGCATTGCCATCTAAAAGTCATACGGCAGGTACTACATAATTATTTCTCTCCACTTGTCCCCACCAAAGCTGAGACCAAACCTACGCCCTTGCTCACACATGTATGTACTCGCTACTGTATGTACTCGCTACTGTATGTACTCACACCTGTATGTACTCACACCTGTATGTACTCACACCTGTATGTATTCGCGCCTGTATGTATTCACACCTGTATGTACTCACTACTGTATGTACTCACACCTGTATGTACTCACACCTGTATGTATTCACGCCTGTATGTATTCACACCTGTATGTACTCACACCTGTATGTACTCACACCTGTATGTATTCACTACTGTATGTACTCACACCTGTATGTATTCACTACTGTATGTACTCACACCTGTATGTACTCACACCTGTATGTATTCACGCCTGTATGTATTCACACCTGTATGTACTCACTACTGTATGTACTCACACCTGTATGTACTCACACCTGTATGTATTCACGCCTGTATGTATTCACACCTGTATGTACTCACTACTGTATGTACTCACACCTGTATGTACTCACACCTGTATGTACTCACACCTGTATGTACTCACACCTGTATGTATTCACTACTGTATGTACTCACACCTGTATGTATTCACTACTGTATGTACTCACACCTGTATGTACTCACTACTGTATGTATTCAAACCTGTATGTATTCAATACTGTATGTACTCACTCCTGTATGTATTCACTACTGTATGTACTCACACCTGTATGTATTCACTACTGTATGTATTCACACCTGTATGTATTCACTCCTGTATGTATTCACTACTGTAGGCCGCACAAATGAATTATTTTGAACATCTTTGCTGATATGATCAAACACTTCTGTATGACTGTGTACAATCTGTCTCTCTGACATTTTTGTTGAAACATTCATTGTCATTATAAATTATGATATTTCTATTTCAGGTATCACTTTAAATGGATATACCATACATGCCAGTATACTTAAATATGTACAGTTATACTTACGTTAAGGTTAGTAATTCCAGAAGGAGGTTTCAACGGCTAATGAGTGTTCACACACACAACATTATATTATGACAGAACACAACTGTTCATTTATCAGACTTTGGTTTTCTGCTTAAAACAACTGAAATATATAGCAGCTTATAGCAGCTAGTTAAAATAACATTAGCTATGTTAATGGCCGAATGGCACTTAGAAACTCACCTCTTTTACAGTCATATCACCATCATGGGCAAATGAGAAATCAATTCTGCAAACAGTGCAGCGAGTTAAACCTTTATGTAGTTCACCCCTATTACAGATGGGTACTTTAATGTAGTCTTGGGTAAAGTGCGTTTTTTACATGTTTATGTATTTAAACACTCTGCCACGGCTCTACAGACACCAAACTGAACCCAACTGGTGCATAAACTGTGGAGAGGTTGAATGTAAACCCCACCTACCGAAAAACGTTTCCCGGATAATGTATGTAATTTGCTGGCATCAGGACGCCGCTTTTATAATGCAGGAGATTCACGGAGCTTCCGGGAGAGTCGGGATATCTGTTGTGAAATAATTTCACCCTCTTACCTTTCTGTAGGTGGCAGCACCTCTGAAGCTAATGACCCAAAGCAGGACGGAGAAGATGGCTCGTCTTTCATAAGTCCTATGGGAGAGATCTTCCTGGACCCTCTGAAAGGTATGGATATTCAGATGTAACAGAAGCCTTCCATGAACGATAGTTAGCGAACCTACAAGACAGTGTTAGCAAGGTGGGCCGTTAGCCAAAAAGGTTTTGCATGTTCAAGCCACTGGCAGGACAATTCAATAGTAAAGCGAACAGGCAATCTGGCTGCTTCTGGTCAATTCTACCTGATGCATTTGCCTGCTGTTGTGCTATTAAGGTATTTATTAAACCTATTAATAAACCTATTATTGCTTAAGTGCTGTTGCTCTGCAGCTCACGCTGTCATGCCCACAGCTTATTCTGTGCTATTCTGTTCCATGCTGTTAGTTTTTCTTTTTCCAAACAATGTGAAGAGATAAATGCACCTGGAACAATATTTGTATGTTGCAGAGACTGAATAGACTGCATCAACCATTTCCTGTGTCTGTAGTTATAGATAGCGATGGAGAGGTCATCATCGGTCCTGTGCAGAACTGTAGTCACTGTGAGAGTGGTGACTGTCATGGCAACGGGGAGGAAACCACCTGTTACTGTGACGACGATCTGGAACTTGCCACTGACGGAGTGTCTTGTGTCAACAAATCAACAGGTCAGGGAGAGACAACACATAGACACACCCTATCACCCTATCACGCTACCACCCTACCAACCTATCATGCTATCACGCTACCACCCTAACACGCTACCACCCTATCACCCTACCACCCTATCATGCTATCATGCTATCACCCGATAACGCTACCACCCTATCACCCTATCACGCTATCACATTAAATATATTTTTGCAGTATTTTATATGCTTTATTAACTGAGAGTAAAGTGGGGAAGATAGAAGAGTGTGTTGCAAAGGGCGTAGGCCAGAATCAAACCCACGCAGCAACGATATCTGTTCTCTTACTGGTGGATCACCTCAGGCAACGATTGAATTGTTAAAGCCTGGAATATCAGGTTTCTGTAGTGTTAGATTTAGGGTTAGTATTAGGGTAAGGGTTAGTGTTAGGGTTAGTGTTGGTGAAGTTATTCATACTATAATTAAACCTGGAATATCAGGTTTCTGTAGTGTTAGTGTTAGGGTTAGTATTAGGGTAAGGGTTAGTGTTAGGGTTAGTATTAGGGTAAGGGTTAGTGTTAGTATTAGGGTAAGGGTTAGTGTTAGGGTTAGTGTTATGGTTAGTATTAGGCTAATTGTTAGGGTTAGTGTTAGGGTATGTGTTAGTGTTAGGGTTATGTTGGTGAAGTCATTCATAGTATAATTATAAGTTATAGATCTATTAAAAGTGACTTGGGTCAAAAGCAAACCAACCATCAATCAATCAAATGTATTTTATACAGCCCTTTTTATATCAAAGTTGTCACAAAGTGCTTTTACAATCACCCAGCCTGAATCCGACAGAGCACACATTGACAAATTGAACATTAAGAACAAGTTGAACAAGTTCATACACAGCGGCTAGGAAAAACTCCCTCAAGGTCAAATTTAGGAAGAAACCTAGAGAGGAACCAAGCTCTGAGGGACGACCAGTCCTCCTCTGGCTGTGCTGGTTGAACTTGACAGTTAATATAATACAATGCAAGCAAGCAATGTGCAAGCAATCTTAAAAAACGAATAGTCCAGGACTACCGAGAGGGTTGATGGGTTTGGTAGATTGGAGGACGGAACTCTGGTAGCATCAGCTGCTGCGCCTGCAAAACAATCAAGGGCCCCAGGATGGATCCAGCACATGTTTCCAAGGCTGATTGATCAGCAAGCATGGCTCCTCCATAACGGAAGTGGACACAAACACAGGGAAAGGTTAGACACTCTAGTTCCCGGCACAACAGAATAGCAGCATAAGTCTTGAAATGAGACAGGGGAGGTTAGTGAAACTATGACCATGAACGGTTAAACCCTGGACAAGGGCCAACAAAATGTAAGTAGAGACAAGACACAGGGAGAGGTTAGACACCCTGGTTCTCTACGTCCCCGGCAACATAGTATAGCAGCATAAATCTTAGAATGAGACAGGGGGGTCCAGTGAAGCCTAATAGGCCGGAAAAAACACCCACCCACTTTACCAAGAATCAACCAAGGGACACCAATCAACCGCAACTATTCGGGAATGTTTCGTTTTGCTCACAAAGCTACTCAAATTGAGGGAACAAAAGAGAACTATAGCGAGCCAGGCAGAGTTGTAAAGTAACAAAGTATTTTTACTTCGTTACTTTACTAAAGTACTTTTTTGGGATATCAGGGGCCTCATTTATCAAACTTTGCGTAGGATTTGCGTCAGAAGTGGCGTACGGACGAAACGTAGAATGTACGTACGGACAAAAATATTGGGATTTATCAAACCGTGCGCACGCACGTCCTACACCGTTTTCGCTTAATAAACCACAATGAACTCTAAATGTCGCGCAGCTTTTGCGGCTTCATATCATGCCCATATTTGCCCATAAATAGTCAAAGAAACGCCTCAAATTAATATTCATTGATTGAAACGTCATGACAAACTGGGAGGAAACCCGGAAAAGTAACGTCACTCAATGGGAAGTTTCCTGTTGGGGAGGTGGATATTGCGCTTTTTGGTTTGCCTGTTCACCCGCAGTGAAACTTTATGTAATTACAAGACAAAACTTTTATACATACTAACACATCTGACATAACCCGGATAACGGTTGGCTGAGATATGTGTTGCACCTTTCAAAATATGGGTTAAGACATGCGATGAAACACATTTAAAATAGAACCAACTAAAGGCACATAGGCTACATGAACACTACATCTATACTATGAACTGCACTTTCCCCAGTGGATATATATATATATATCCATATCCCCATATATATATATGTAATATATCCATATCCCCATCTATATATCTATCCATCTATATATACACATTTATCCATCTATCTATCCATCTATATATATATCCATCTATCCGCTCCTTCAGACGGAGACATCGACAAGAATATCAGTTTTATACACGGTTTTGTTCTGTTCGCCGTATTTATGAGGATGAATTGCACAACATGACAATATAATTACACAACATATTTGAGTTATTTATTGGAAATAATTGACGTTATATGTTGTTTAATATATATATGTTGTTTTATATATATATTGATTTGTTTTGGCAGATCGATCAAACTGGTGTTTGTGTAGGCTGTTAATTGTAAGAATGGCTTACAATCAAAGATGAAAAAATGCTTTCCTTGAAATATATTTGATATGATCGTCAAACGAGAGATCCGGGTCAAGCGTCACACCAAGGTTTCTCACAGTTTTTTGTGATATGACCATACATCCGTAGGTTCAACGTGAGGTCTGTCAAAAAGTCTCTTTGTTTCTTAGGTCCTAAAACTAGCATTTCAGTTTTTTTTTATTTAAGAGCAGAAAGTTTTCTGTCATCCACTTTCATATGTCTGAAACACATGCTTCCATAATAGCTAACCTAGGAGCTTCTCCATGTTTCATTGAAATATACAGCTGCGTGTCAATGTCAATTTTCACTGTCAAAGGTTAGTCTACTGAAATGTTTTTGCAGTAAGTATTGTCATTAAGTAGAATATGGTATGACAAGGCCACAGTTTATTTGATTAGTCAATCTGTAGATGCTTTATTTACTACCTATAGACCATGAATATCGTGTCAAATAACTCATCTAATAAGCAATTGTGTGCATTCACACAGTCAAGGCCATAGTTTGTTATTGGGGAAGCTCAAATGTTATGGTTTTGCACCATCCGCATTAGCATGGGTAGAGAGTTACTTGACAGATAGAACACAGAAGGTGTATTTCAATGGAGGCTTCTCTGAGGTGAGGTCTGTAGCATGTGGGATTCCACAAGGGTCTTCATTAGGACCACTGCTATTTTCCATCTTCTCGAATGATCTCCCACTGGTCTGTAGAAGGGCCTCTGTGTCGATGTATGCGGATGATATAACACTGTATATGCCTGCATCAGCTTTAGAAAACATGTCTTCAGCTCTCAACAAGTAGCTGCAGATGGTATCTAAATGGGTAATTGATAATAGGCTGGTCTTAAATATTGGCAAGACTAAAAGTATTTTATTTGGAACTAAATGGTCACTAAAATCAAGGCCCAGGTTGGATTTGGTACTAAATAATGTTGCTGTTGAGCAGGTGCATGAAACAAAGCTTCTGGGGGCAACATTAGATGGTACGTTGTCATGGTCGAGACATATAGAGGAAGTGGTGAAAAAAATGGGGAGAAATATATCTGTAGTTAGGAGGTGTAATTCGTTTTTAAATTCATATTCAATTAAACCGGTTTTGCAGACACTAGTGTTATCACACTCAGATTACTGCTCTGTGGTTTGGTCAGGAACTACAATGAAGAATTTAGGGAAACTACAAAAGGTTCAGAACAGAGCTGCTCGTCTAGCCCATTGCTGTACAATGAGGGCTAATGTTGACAAAATGCAAAAAAAATTATACTGGTTACCTGTTGATGAAAGGATAAAAGTATCACTCCTTGGCTTTATAAATAAAATTAATTTAAGGAAAACTCCAGATTGTTTGTAAAGGCAACTTACTCTGAGCTCTAATGTACATACATATCTCACGAGGCATGCCGTTATTGGTAAATATATTATTCCAAAATCCAGAACAAACGCAAAACAACGTACAGTGTTGTATAGAGCTATGGCGGAATGAAACTCTCTTCCAGACCACATTGCTAAGATTCAAAATATTATCAGTTTTAGAAAACAAATAAAATATTTATTTTATGTTAACTTAGGATGGAGATAGAGCATATTGTATATATATGTAGAGGTATATGTGTGTGTATGTAAATGTGCATATGTGAGTAGGTGTAGACGTATATTTGTATTTTAAGAGAATTTGCTGTTGTTTCGTTGTAGGATTGTTTGTTTTTCATGTTATGTGTTGTGTGTGGACCCCAGGAAGAATAGCAGATGCATTTGTTGCAAAAGCTAATGGGGACCCTAATAAAGAAAGTAAAGAAAGGCATTTAATTTGAATCATATACATATGTGACTTGTTTTTCAGATCTGATTCCATTGCTGATATTTCTATTCTGGTATTTTCTAGCAACATGTATTGAACTGTGATCTGATGTCTTTTCTCTCCTGGCAGTGGTCTCACATTTGCCTCCACCTCCCCCGTTGTCTCATCTGGCTCTGGGTTTGTCAGTTGGGACCTCAGCCCTCATCGCTGCCCTGCTACTAGCTGTGTCTGGAGTCATGATTAGTGAGTGGGACAACTGGTTGGCTGCTCACCACTGCTTGTGTAAACACACTCCCACACATAGGAACCTGTGTGAACGTACCTCTAACAAAACATAAATACCCAACCTGGGTGTACCGAACATCTGGGTGGAAAACACATGATAAACGTACATTACTGTTTAAAAGTTAACGATCATTTAGAAATGCCTTTGTTTTCCATAAAACATATATAATAAGAGCATGTAACCAACGCATATTTGGTGAACAACAAATTGATAATTTCTCCGAAATATAACAAAACCTAAGATATTGTTAATGCCTTGGTACCTTACAACTGATGCTTTCATTACAGTAAATCTTAAGTCACTTTCAATATGTTTCTATCAAATCTTTCAATAGATTTGTCTGTGTTGTTTGTCATTTAAACAGCTTTTTTTTGCTTCTAATTTTTATCAAAGAGCAGTAGGGTTCATACCAACATATCTTAATATTTAAATATACTGTATTTATTTTCCACTCTAACCTAACTATCAAAGGGCAGTAGGGTTCATACCAACATATCTTAATATTTAAATATACTGTATTTATTTTCCACTCTAACCTAACTTTCAAAGGGCAGTAGGGTTCATACCAACATATCTTAATATTTAAATATACTGTATTTATTTTCCACTCTAACCTAACTATCAAAGGGCAGTAGGGTTCATACCAACATATCTTAATATTTAAATATACTGTATTTATTTTCCACTCTAACCTAACTATCAAAGGGCAGTAGGGTTCATACCAACATATCTTAATATTTAAATATACTGTATTTATTTTCCACTCTAACCTAACTATCAAAGGGCAGTAGGGTTCATACCAACATATCTTAATATTTAAATATACTGTATTTATTTTCCACTCTAACCTAACTATCAAAGGGCAGTAGGGTTCATACCAACATATCTTAATATTGAAATATACTGTATTTATTTTCCACTCTAACCTAACTTTCAAAGGGCAGTAGGGTTCATACCAACATATCTTAATATTTAAATATACTGTATTTATTTTCCACTCTAACCTAACTATCAAAGGGCAGTAGGGTTCATACCAACATATCTTAATATTTAAATATACTGTATTTATTTTCCACTCTAACCTAACTATCAAAGAGCAGTAGGGTTCATACCAACATATCTTGATATTTAAATATACTGTATTTATTTTCCACTCTAACCTAACTATCAAAGGGCAGTAGGGTTCATACCAACATATCTTAATATTTAAATATACTGTATTTATTGTCCACTCTAACCTAACTATCAAAGGGCAGTAGGGTTCATACCAACATATCTTGATATTTAAATATACTGTATTTATTGTCCACTCTAACCTAACTATCAAAGGGCAGTAGGGTTCATACCAACATATCTTAATATTTAAATATACTGTATTTATTTTCCACTCTAACCTAACTATCAAAGGGCAGTAGGGTTCATACCAACATATCTTAATATTTAAATATACTGTATTTATTTTCCACTCTAACCTAACTTTCAAAGGGCAGTAGGGTTCATACCAACATATCTTAATATTTAAATATACTGTATTTATTTTCCACTCTAACCTAACTATCAAAGGGCAGTAGGGTTCATACCAACATATCTTAATATTTAAATATACTGTATTTATTTTCCACTCTAACCTAACTATCAAAGGGCAGTAGGGTTCATACCAACATATCTTAATATTTAAATATACTGTATTTATTTTCCACTCTAACCTAACTATCAAAGGGCAGTAGGGTTCATACCAACATATCTTAATATTTAAATATACTGTATTTATTTTCCACTCTAACCTAACTATCAAAGGGCAGTAGGGTTCATACCAACATATCTTAATATTTAAATATACTGTATTTATTTTCCACTCTAACCTAACTTTCAAAGGGCAGTAGGGTTCATACCAACATATCTTAATATTTAAATATACTGTATTTATTTTCCACTCTAACCTAACTATCAAAGGGCAGTAGGGTTCATACCAACATATCTTAATATTTAAATATACTGTATTTATTTTCCACTCTAACCTAACTATCAAAGGGCAGTAGGGTTCATACCAACATATCTTAATATTTAAATATACTGTATTTATTTTCCACTCTAACCTAACTATCAAAGGGCAGTAGGGTTCATACCAACATATCTTAATATTTAAATATACTGTATTTATTTTCCACTCTAACCTAACTATCAAAGGGCAGTAGGGTTCATACCAACATATCTTAATATTTAAATATACTGTATTTATTTTCCACTCTAACCTAACTTTCAAAGGGCAGTAGGGTTCATACCAACATATCTTAATATTTAAATATACTGTATTTATTTTCCACTCTAACCTAACTATCAAAGGGCAGTAGGGTTCATACCAACATATCTTAATATTGAAATATACTGTATTTATTTTCCACTCTAACCTAACTATCAAAGGGCAGTAGGGTTCATACCAACATATCTTAATATTTAAATATACTGTATTTATTTTCCACTCTAACCTAACTATCAAAGGGCAGTAGGGTTCATACCAACATATCTTAATATTTAAATATACTGTATTTATTTTCCACTCTAACCTAACTATCAAAGAGCAGTAGGGTTCATACCAACATATCTTGATATTTAAATATACTGTATTTATTTTCCACTCTAACCTAACTATCAAAGGGCAGTAGGGTTCATACCAACATATCTTAATATTTAAATATACTGTATTTATTGTCCACTCTAACCTAACTATCAAAGGGCAGTAGGGTTCATACCAACATATCTTGATATTTAAATATACTGTATTTATTGTCCACTCTAACCTAACTATCAAAGGGCAGTAGGGTTCATACCAACATATCTTAATATTTAAATATACTGTATTTATTTTCCACTCTAACCTAACTATCAAAGGGCAGTAGGGTTCATACCAACATATCTTAATATTTAAATATACTGTATTTATTGTCCACTCTAACCTAACTATCAAAGAGCAGTAGGGTTCATACCAACATATCTTGATATTTAAATATACTGTATTTATTGTCCACTCTAACCTAACTATCAAAGGGCAGTAGGGTTCATACCAACATATCTTAATATTTAAATATACTGTATTTATTGTCCACTCTAACCTAACTATCAAAGGGCAGTAGGGTTCATACCAACATATCTTAATATTTAAATATACTGTATTTATTTTCCACTCTAACCTAACTATCAAAGAGCAGTAGGGTTCATACCAACATATCTTGATATTTATATATACTGTATTTATTGTCCACTCTAATCTCACTATCCAAAGCACCTGGTCCTGGTGAAGACAACACCAGAGCATGAGGTTGTTACCACCATGACTCATAGTAGATACGGTGAATTGTGGGTTGGGAGCTGCATTTTGCCTAAGATATCTAAATAAAGCCAAAAAGGGTCCGGCAGAGGGGAGCTGGTTTGTGCCAAAATGTATTATTTAAATTTGGCGCTATAGAGTATAATCTCTATGGTTACCACAGCCTCTGACAACATCATCATTCATGACAGGACGTATATATAGTTTGGGTTATTATGTGTCCTTTTTTGTGAGAAACACTTTTTTCTGGCCACATATTCCACAGTGTTTAGCACACTGGTTGGCATATTCAGAATTAATTTCACCATTGGTATTTCTGCAATATATAACAAAGAAAACTTCCTACAAGAATAGGTGATTTTATTTAGTGCTAATCAGGGCAATTCACTTGATGTTGAGTGACAGTAAATGACCTACGTAGAGTACAGTATCTAGTGTAAGAGTGATAAAATCTGAAAACTGATACAACACTCTTTAAATTTAACCACGGCATTAACAGTTTATTATGTTTATGAGAAATAATCTGTTTTTCCATTAATATTGTTTGATACAAGGACCTATTTGTTGATAAGATTCTTACAAAATGTATCATTACAATTAGCATTCACTGTTTGCATGTTGTAATTGTTGGACATTTATCCACCCAGTTGCATTTATGTACACTATTTTTCTCTTGAGTTTGTCTCAATTTGTTGGCTGATAATTTCGCTAGTGTTTTATTACAAAGATAAATGTTCTAGGTGCTATTGGTCAATGTTTTTTTTGGCATATCCCATGACACATCTGTACATATTGTACTTCTAATTGAATGATAATCTGTGCAGTGTACAGGAGAAAACACACAGAGTTACAGTCTATTCAGCTGGAGCTCCAGAGTCCGGACTGTAAGCTGAGCAAGCTCAGGGCCTCCACCATAATGACCGACTACAACCCCAACTACTGCTTTGCTGGGAAGACGGCCTCAGTTAATGACCTGAAAGAGGTACCTCGGAGAAACATCTCACTCACCAGGTACATTCAGAGTGTTTTTATTCTATGTTTATTTAAACAAATAAGATGCCAGATGTGTGTCGGCCATGCTCCCGATGGCTACTGAGGTCCATAAATGACGTCTAGGAAGAGTATGAGAGTGGAATGGGGGTGAAGTCTGCTTCTCATGGTCCTTTAAACTCCACAGAAGAAAAGTGTCACTGGGAAATCACTAAAAACATTCATATTGGCACCGAAACAATTGTACAATTGATAGCAACAGCACATATTTAACAGAGATCACTATGTCTTTTACCAGGTAAATTACAGTCAGTAAGTTTATTCACCTTCTGTTAGTAATTAGGCCAAAGCGCAGAGCTTGATATTGTGTAGGGCCACAAATTGCCGCCAAAACAGCCCTGACCCATTTAGGTGTGGACTCCACTAGACCACTGACCCTAGACCTCTGACCCTAACCCTCTGAATGTGTCCTGTGGTATGGACTCCACTAGACCTATGAAGGTTTCCTGTGGTATGGACTCTACTAAACCTCTGTAGGTGTCCTGTGGTATGGACTCTACTAAATCTCTGAAGGTGTCCTGTGGTATGGACTCTACTAGACCTCTGAATGTGTCCTGTGGTATGGACTCTACTAGACCTCTGAATGTGTCCTGTGGTATGGACTCTACTAGACCTCTGAATGTGTCCTGTGGTATGGACTCTACTAGACCTCTGAATGTGTCCTGTGGTATGGACTCTACTAGACCTCTGAAGGTGTCCTGTGGTATGGACTCTACTAGATCTCTGAATGTGTCCTGTGGTATGGACTCTACTAGACCTCTGAATGTGTCCTGTGGTATGGACTCTACTAGACCTCTGAATGTGTCCTGTGGTATGGACTCTACTAGACCTCTGAATGTGTCCTGTGGTATGGACTCCACTAGACCTCTGTAGGTGTCCTTTGGTATGGACTCTACTAGATCTCTGAATGTGTCCTGTGGTATGGACTCTACTAGACCTCTGAACATGTCCTGTGGTATGGACTCCACTAGACCTCTGTAGGTGTCCTGTGGTATGGACTCCACTAGACCTCTGAATGTGTCCTGTGGTATGGAATCTAATAGACCTCTGAAGGTGTCCTGTGGTATGGACTCTACTAGACCTCTGAAGGTGTCCTGTGGTATGGACTCCACTAGACCTATGAAGTTTTCCTGTGGTATGGACTCTACTAGACCTCTGAATGTATCCTGTGGTATGGACTCTACTAGACCTCTGAATGTGTCCTGTGGTATGGACTCCACTAGACCTCTGTAGGTGTCCTGTGGTATGGACTCTACTAGATCTCTAAATGTGTCCTGTGGTATGGACTCCACTAGACCTCTGAACATGTCCTGTGGTATGGACTCCACTAGACCTCTGTAGGTGTCCTGTGGTATGGACTCCACTAGACCTCTGTAGGTGTCCTGTGGTATGGACTCTAATAGACCTCTGAAGGTGTCCTGTGGTATGGACTCTACTAGACCTATGAAGGTTTCCTGTGGTATGGACTCTACTAGATCTCTGAATGTGTCCTGTGGTATGGACTCTACTAGACCTCTGAAGGTGTCCTGTGGTATGGACTCTACTAGACCTCTGTAGGTGTCCTGTGGTATGGACTCCAGTAGATCTCTTAAGGTGTCCTGTGGTATTGACTCCACTAGACCTCTGTAGGTGTCCTGTGGTATGGACTCTACTAGACCTCTGAAGGTGTCCTGTGGTATGGACTCTACTAGATCTCTAAATGTGTCCTGTGGTATGGACTCCACTAGACCTCTGTAGGTGTCCTGTGGTATGGACTCTACTAGATCTCTGAATGTGTCCTGTGGTATGGACTCTACTAGATCTCTGAATGTGTCCTGTGGTATGGACTCCAGTAGATCTCTTAAGGTGTCCTGTGGTATGGACTCCACTAGACCTCTGTAGGTGTCCTGTGGTATGGACTCTACTAGATCTCTGAATGTGTCCTGTGGTATGGACTCCACTAGACCTCTGAACATGTCCTGTGGTATGGACTCCACTAGACCTCTGTAGGTGTCCTGTGGTATGGACTCCACTAGACCTCTGAATGTGTCCTGTGGTATGGACTCCAGTAGATCTCTTAAGGTGTCCTGTGGTATGGACTCTACTAGACCTCTGAATGTGTCCTGTGGTATGGACTCTACTAGATCTCTGAATGTGTCCTGTGGTATGGACTCTACTAGACCTCTGAAGGTGTCCTGTGGTATGGACTCTACTAGACCTCTGTAGGTGTTCTGTGGTATGGACTCCAGTAGATCTCTTAAGGTGTCCTGTGGTATGGACTCCACTAGACCTCTGTAGGTGTCCTGTGGTATGGACTCTACTAGACCTCTGAAGGTGTCCTGTGGTATGGACTCTACTAGATCTCTAAATGTGTCCTGTGGTATGGACTCCACTAGACCTCTGAACATGTCCTGTGGTATGGACTCCACTAGACCTCTGTAGGTGTCCTGTGGTATGGACTCCACTAGACCTCTGTAGGTGTCCTGTGGTATGGACTCTAATAGACCTCTGAAGGTGTCCTGTGGTATGGACTCTACTAGACCTATGAAGGTTTCCTGTGGTATGGACTCTACTAAACCTCTGTAGGTGTCCTGTGGTATGGACTCTACTAGATCTCTGAATGTGTCCTGTGGTATGGACTCTACTAGACCTCTGAATGTGTCCTGTGGTATGGACTCTACTAGATCTCTGAATGTGTCCTGTGGTATGGACTCTACTAGACCTCTGAAGGTGTCCTGTGGTATGGACTCTACTAGACCTCTGTAGGTGTCCTGTGGTATGGACTCCAGTAGATCTCTTAAGGTGTCCTGTGGTATGGACTCCACTAGACCTCTGTAGGTGTCCTGTGGTATGGACTCTACTAGATCTCTGAATGTGTCCTGTGGTATGGACTCTACTAGATCTCTGAATGTGTCCTGTGGTATGGACTCCAGTAGATCTCTTAAGGTGTCCTGTGGTATGGACTCCACTAGACCTCTGTAGGTGTCCTGTGGTATGGACTCTACTAGATCTCTGAATGTGTCCTGTGGTATGGACTCCACTAGACCTCTGAACATGTCCTGTGGTATGGACTCCACTAGACCTCTGTAGGTGTCCTGTGGTATGGACTCCACTAGACCTCTGAATGTGTCCTGTGGTATGGACTCCAGTAGATCTCTTAAGGTGTCCTGTGGTATGGACTCTACTAGATCTCTGAATGTGTCCTGTGGTATGGACTCTACTAGATCTCTGAATGTGTCCTGTGGTATGGACTCCAGTAGATCTCTTAAGGTGTCCTGTGGTATGGACTCCACTAGACCTCTGTAGGTGTCCTGTGGTATGGACTCTACTAGATCTCTGAATGTGTCCTGTGGTATGGACTCCACTAGACCTCTGAACATGTCCTGTGGTATGGACTCCACTAGACCTCTGAACATGTCCTGTGGTATGGACTCCACTAGACCTCTGTAGGTGTCCTGTGGTATGGACTCCACTAGACCTCTGTAGGTGTCCTGTGGTAGGGACTCTAATAGACCTCTGAAGGTGTCCTGTGGTATGGACTCTACTAGACCTATGAAGGTTTCCTGTGGTATGGACTCTACTAGATCTCTGAATGTGTCCTGTGGTATGGACTCTACTAGACCTCTGAAGGTGTCCTGTGGTATGGACTCTACTAGACCTCTGTAGGTGTCCTGTGGTATGGACTCCAGTAGATCTCTTAAGGTGTCCTGTGGTATTGACTCCACTAGACCTCTGTAGGTGTCCTGTGGTATGGACTCTTCTAGACCTCTGAAGGTGTCCTGTGGTATGGACTCTACTAGATCTCTAAATGTGTCCTGTGGTATGGACTCTACTAGAACTCTGAAGGTGTCCTGTGGTATGGACTCTACTAGACCTCTGTAGGTGTCCTGTGGTATGGACTCCAGTAGATCTCTTAAGGTGTCCTGTGGTATTGACTCCACTAGACCTCTGTAGGTGTCCTGTGGTATGGACTCTACTAGACCTCTGAAGGTGTCCTGTGGTATGGACTCTACTAGATCTCTAAATGTGTCCTGTGGTATGGACTCCACTAGACCTCTGAACATGTCCTGTGGTATGGACTCCACTAGACCTCTGTAGGTGTCCTGTGGTATGGACTCCACTAGACCTCTGTAGGTGTCCTGTGGTATGGACTCTAATAGACCTCTGAAGGTGTCCTGTGGTATGGACTCTACTAGACCTATGAAGGTTTCCTGTGGTATGGACTCTACTAAACCTCTGTAGGTGTCCTGTGGTATGGACTCTACTAGATCTCTGAATGTGTCCTGTGGTATGGACTCTACTAGACCTCTGAATGTGTCCTGTGGTATGGACTCTACTAGATCTCTGAATGTGTCCTGTGGTATGGACTCTACTAGACCTCTGAAGGTGTCCTGTGGTATGGACGCTACTAGACCTCTGTAGGTGTCCTGTGGTATGGACTCCAGTAGATCTCTTAAGGTGTGCTGTGGTATGGACTCCACTAGACCTCTGTAGGTGTCCGGTGGTATGGGCTCTACTAGATCTCTGAATGTGTCCTGTGGTATGGACTCTACTAGATCTCTGAATGTGTCCTGTGGTATGGACTCCAGTAGATCTCTTAAGGTGTCCTGTGGTATGGACTCCACTAGACCTCTGTAGGTGTCCTGTGGTATGGACTCTACTAGATCTCTGAATGTGTCCTGTGGTATGGACTCCACTAGACCTCTGAACATGTCCTGTGGTATGGACTCCACTAGACCTCTGTAGGTGTCCTGTGGTATGGACTCCACTAGACCTCTGATTGTGTCCTGTGGTATGGACTCTACTAGACCTCTGAAGGTGTCCTGTGGTATGGACTCCACTAGACCTCTGAAGGTGTCCTGTGGTATGGACTCTACTAGACCTCTGAAGGTGTCCTGTGGTATGGACTCCACTAGACCTCTGTAGGTGTCCTGTGGTATGGACTCTACTAGACATCTGACGGTGTGACCACTACAGACCGGGAACACCTCAGAAGAGCTGCAGTTGTGGAGGTGCTCTGACCCAGTTGTCTAGACATCATAATATGGACCTTGTTGAAGGCACTCTTACGTCCTTACGTCTTTCCCATTTTCCCTGATTCTAACAGATCTTATCAATTAAATCAACTTTGATGATATCAACTTTGAGGTGGCTAATATATCGCACCCACTGATAGGTGCCATGATAATGTGATTAGTAATATGTTTTAATGGGATGAAAGAGACATTATACTGTGTGTCATAGTTGTCTAGATATTTATGGAGTTAGATTTACTGTCAGTTTGCATTTAAACTCTGCAAATGTCTCCCATGCTTTTGAGTTGCGTGGGCAGTTTTATATTCGTTGTTATTGAGTGATTGTTCATTTGTTTTCAAGTTCAAATGTGATTCAACAGTTGTGTTCTCGAAAAGATTTAACGATTGCCTGTTAATTTATTTTCAGATTAATTAAGAAGTTGTGGTTTCAATGAGATTGGAAGTAAACTTGTGACTACGGCCAAACACAGTATTTGTACCTTAAGCTGTAGAAACAAAAGTATTGGGAATTGGATTTGTGTGTACAACATGTATTGCTTACCAGGGACTCATGTAAATGGTCTTAGAGCACAGCGAGTGCATATGTTATTGAGTAGGAGTTTTCCCTGGTTACCACCCTGGTTACGACCTTCACATTTGCCGCAATGGACCGCAATGGACCAGAAAGCATATACTGTATTCGGCCATTTTTCAATTAATGTTAATTAACTTTTTTTGCAACGCGAAAAAACATTCAGTTCACTAAATTTTCTTGCTAAAATTGTGCCTGCGCGTGCGTGTGTATGTGCTTGTTCTAGGGGTTTGGGTCATGGTGCTTTTGGTGAGGTTTATGAAGGGACAGCTGTGGGCATTCCTGGTGAACCAAGTCCCATGCAAGTAGCAGTCAAGGTAAGTTACGTAATATGTACTGATGAATGAGTACTGTTGTGCATACATGTAACTGGAACCATAATACCAACATGTAATATAATACCAACATGTAATACCAACATGTAATACCAACATGTAATATGTACTGATGAATGAATACTGTTGTGCATACATGTAACTGGAACCATAATACCAACATGTAATACTGATGAATGAGTACTGTTGTGCATACATGTCACTGGAACCATAATACCAACATGTAATATGTACTGATGAATGAGTACTGTTGTGCATACATGTAACTGGAACCATAATACCAACATGTAATATGTACTGATGAATGAGTACTGTTGTGCATACATGTCACTGGAACCATAATACCAACATGTAATATGTACTGATGAATGAGTACTGTTTTGCATACATGTCACTGGAACCATAATACCAACATATAATACTGATGAATGAGTACTGTTGTGCATACATGTAACTGGAACCATAATACCAACATATAATACTGATGAATGAGTACTGTTGTGCATACATGTCACTGGAACCATAATACCAACATATAGTACTGATGAATGAGTACTGTTGTGCATACATGTAACTGGAACCATAATACCAACATGTAATACTGATGAATGAGTACTGTTGTGCATACATGTCACTGGAACCATAATACCAACATGTAATATGTACTGATGAATGAGTACTGTTGTGCATACATGTAACTGGAACCATAATACCAACATGTAATATGTACTGATGAATGAGTACTGTTGTGCATACATGTCACTGGAACCATAATACCAACATGTAATATGTACTGATGAATGAGTACTGTTTTGCATACATGTCACTGGAACCATAATACCAACATATAATACTGATGAATGAGTACTGTTGTGCATACATGTAACTGGAACCATAATACCAACATATAATACTGATGAATGAGTACTGTTGTGCATACATGTCACTGGAACCATAATACCAACATATAGTACTGATGAATGAGTACTGTTGTGCATACATGTAACTGGAACCATAATACCAACATGTAATATGTATAAATGAATGAGTACTGTTGTGCAGTTTAACTCATTGTTAGATGATGAACATATCCATTAGCCATTTATTAGCTAGTAGCCAGTTTAGTAAGGAAAACTAAATTATTTAAAAATGAATTACATTATGTTCACATACACTGTAACTTTACAAAAACTCAATTGTTATGTTACATTGGAGGTTACTTCTGTGATCATCAAGAGGCTTCAGAGACAAACAATCTATTGTAGCAAGTTGGTCTCAGCTCTGATTTATTAATGTAAAGTTAGAAAATGACAACTCTCACTACAGGAACTGCTGGGGCCAGTTTTTCAAAAGTAATCCACTAGGATTTTGGATAACGGATTGGATCAAATCTGGGAAATGGGTTTTTCAAAAGAAAAAACGGATTACATAATCGGATTAGATCACGTAATCCAGTCTTGGTTTTGATCCGGATCAAACCTTTAGTTTGGGGTTTTCAGAACTTTTTTGTAGGATTTGGATCACTTTGATAAAAAAAAACTGGATTAAACTGATCCCATCAGAAGGGTGGATTCAGCGTGGATTTCATGCCCAAAATGTAATGAAAACGTTAAAAATGTATCATATAATACTATATTTGGATCATGCAGTATCTTACAAGATATCCTATTTATTCATAATGTTTTAATTTTATTTGTTTATCCGTCAGGCTACAGTGGTTAGGTAGGCTTTAACGTATTCTGCCTTTCAGTATAGGCCTACAGCAAAGTAGAAAGAGTTTGGCCATAAAATAATCCCCCAAACAGCTGTCAACATTGACCAAAAACAATACATTTTATTCTGTCACTAATTGATATATATATTCATCACAATCGAAAACATTTTTGTTTTTAGAATATTTATTAGTGATGCATGCAATGATTACAGAATAACCAAAAAAATGCAACGAATGGCAATCACTGGTTTTTGAAATCCAAAACAAATCCTAATCAGAAATAGTGTCTAACTATTGCGTCCCTTGTTGCACGTCCTGTTCGCTCGTTCTGGCAGAATGCAGGAGGTTGGTTAGGGGCTCCAAGGGGCTCAGGTGCATCATTGTCAGCACAGAGAGGGACATTGTGCTTAGTAGCGATGTTGTGCAGGACAATACAGGCAAGGGTTATGTTGCATGCTTTCTGTGGTTCCGCTCTCAGGTAGTTAAGGCATGTTATAAATGTACAGTGTTTGTGTTGTAGGTCTCAGATGGGCGGACTGCTGGAAGAGGTTTTTTCTTGGTTTTAGTTTTTTTTAAATGTGTGTTTTCATTTCAAATAAAAATGCACTTATATTGACCCCACGCTGGCTATTCTACTTGTTGCTCTTTACATATCTATAGTTCTACATTGTGATTTCCTATCCTGTTTGAGCACTGGTTATCCAGATTTGGTGATCCTGAAAAGTTCCTATCCGGATCAGATTGATCCAATCCGATGTTGCTTTGAAAAACTGGCTCAAAAGTAAGATGGATTACGTGATCACGGATCGCAAAAAAAGGTTTACTAAATCCGGATCAATTTTATTCGGATTAAACCTTTTGAAAAATTGGCCCGAGCAGGAACTGCAATTACCCAAGATATTTAATAAGTCAAAATGGAACAATTTACAGAGTAATTTTAAGATAAATAATACACGTATACAAATATTACACAAAATATGACATAAAATGTCCTATTATCATATTCACAGAAACTATGACTGCCTGGACACACATAAGCATGGAATTAAGCATGTTAATATGAACAGATCATAGATAGATATCAGATCATAGATTTATATAAATACATAAAGTTATTCCCAGATGAACTCGTTCTGTCCCTGAACAAGTCATGAAACTGTATCTGTTTACAGGATGTTGTGTATATGACAATGGGTTCTCAGTTAACTTACTTGGTACCATGAGTGTAAAAGACATATACAGTTCAGTTAAACTAAATCAATACAAGGAGAAATGCTAGGATACAATCTATATAATTTATTGAAATACATGTTGTTAATGTCTGTTCTGTGTTTCCACCACAGACACTTCCTGAGGTGTGCTCTGAACAGGATGAGCTCGACTTTCTAATGGAGGCTCTCATTATCAGGTATTATGTCACACATACCAGGCACATATAGAGGCCCATTGAGTCATTATCAGGTATTATGTCACACATACCAGGCGCATATAGAGGCCCATAGAGTCATTATCAGGTATTATGTCACACATACCAGGCGCATATAGAGGCCCATTGAGTCATTATCAGGTATTATGTCACACATACCAGGCGCATATAGAGGCCCATTGAGTCATTATCAGGTATTATGTCACACATACCAGGCGCATATAGAGGCTCATTGAGTCATTATCAGGTATTATGTCACACATACCAGGCGCATATAGAGGCTCATTGAGTCATTATCAGGTATTATGTCACACATACCAGGCGCATATAGAGGCTCATTGAGTCATTATCAGGTATTATGTCACACATACCAGGCACATATAGAGGCCCATTGAGTCATTATCAGGTATTATGTCACACATACCAGAAACATATAGAGGCCCATTGAGTCATTATCAGGTATTATGTCACACATACCAGGCGCATATAGAGGTCCATTGAGTCATTATCAGGTATTATGTCACACATACCAGGCACATATAGAGGTCCATTGAGTCATTATCAGGTAACGTGTCACACATGTGTCTCTCATTATAAGGTAACTATTGTACTGTCCTGCACACACAAGACATACTGCAAACATGCTACAACCATAGAACACCATTTTTCAACATCAACAACTCTCTTCCCCTTTTGACCCTGCCCTCCTCTTTTTCCCAATCTCTCCTCTGCTCATTATTCCTTCTGATCATTCCCTTTCCCCTGACTCACTCATTCTTCTCTTTCCTCTCACTTTTCGTCCTCTTCTAATCCTTTCAACCACTGATTTTGTTTCCTTCTGTAGTAAATTCAGCCACCAGAACATTGTGCGATGTATAGGAGTGAGTCTACAGGCCCTGCCCCGTTTCATCCTGCTGGAACTCATGGCTGGAGGAGACCTTAAGACTTTCCTTAGAGAGACCAGGCCCAGACTGGTCAGTTGGTTGCATGCATGTGTCCTATACTTCAAATATGTTGTTCAGAAGAGCAGTAGATTTATTCACATTGATGGTGTCTTCCTGGCAGGAAATAGTTTCCTTTTTAAGCTGAAGTTGGTATATTTATGTCTATTTAAATGTATGTATTTTTAACATACATTCTGTATATATACCATTAACAGTCTGTATATTTACATGTAACACACTGTATATTTACATTTAACAGTCTATTGTATATGTAATATATATATATATATATATACAGACTGTTAAATGTAAAAGAAAAATGTAAACAAATATATAGACATTTACATTTAACAGTCTGTATATATACCTCTAACAGTCTGTATATATACATTTAACAGTCTGTATATTTATATTTAACAGTCTATATATACACATTTAACAGTCTGTATATATACATTTAACAGTCTGTATATTTATATATAACAGTCTGTATATATACATTTAACAGTCTGTATATTTATATTTAACAGTCTGTATACATACATTTAACAGTCTGTATATATACATATAACAGTATCTATATTGATATATAACAGGCTGTATATATACATTTAACAGTCTCTGTATTCATATTTAACAGTCTATATTTAACAGTCTGTGTATATTATATATACAGTTAAGAGTCTGTACATATACGTCTCATTGAGCAAGACAAAAACTGGACGTAATTTAATCCCTCATAACATTTAATCTTTCTTGTTAACTCAGGATTATTTCCCTGATCTCTAAAACTGTTTGAAGATATGGGATCTGTGCTAAAGCAGTGTTTCTCCCTATCTGTCTGATATCTCACTACAGGAGCACCCCTCAACTCTATCCATGGTGGACTTGCTCAACGTGGCCAGAGATATAGCACAGGGATGCCAGTACCTGGAGGAGAACCAGTTCATACACAGGTAGGCAGATGACATAGTGCAGTACCTGGAGGAGAACCAGTTCATACACAGGTAGGCAGATGACATAGTGCAGTACCTGGAGGAGAACCAGTTCATACACAGGTAGGCAGATGACATAGTGCAGTACCTGGAGGAGAACCAGTTCATACACAGGTAGGCAGATGACATAGTGCAGTACCTGGAGGAGAACCAGTTCATACACAGGTAGGCAGATGACATAGTGCAGTACCTGGAGGAGAACCAGTTAATACACAGGTAGGCAGATGACATAGTGCAGTACCTGGAGGAGAACCAGTTCATACACAGGTAGGCAGTCTGGTTTATATTTTTACTGACTAACTATTTCACTTGGTTGGGTATCCCACCTGGCTATGTTAAGATGAATGTGTTAACTGTTAGTGGCATTAGATAAGAGTGGCTAGGAAATGACTATAATGTAAAAAAAATATTATAGAATCGTACTTGCATGGGTGTGTGTGAACATTAACTGGTATACTGTGCAAACTCACACAAACCCTAACACCCAAGCTTTAGTTCCACTGTTAATTCAGTTCTAATATGGTTTCACACTACACCACCAGTATGGGTCAGTAACATGCGTAAAGCTTTAGTTCCACTGTTAATTCAGTTGTAATATGGTTTCACACTACACCACCAGCATGGGTCAGTAACATGCATAAAGCTTTAGTTCCACTGTTAATTCAGTTCTAATTTGGTTTCACACTACACCACCAGTATGGGTCAGTAACATGCATAAAGCTTTAGTTACCAGAGCCGGTTCTAGGCATAAGCAGCGTAGGCGGTAGCTCAGGGCCCCAACTGCTACATAGCATCTGATTGAAAGGGCGCCCCGGACCAATAAAGGACTCCCGAATAAAATGCTGCTTGAGTCCCCCAAAAAGCTAGAGCCGTCACTGCTAACTTCCTGCTAACTAGAGCCGTCACTGCTAACTTCCTGCTAACTACAGGGTTCATACACCTTTTCCAAGGTCAAATTCAAGCACTTTTCAAGCACTTTTAAGGTATTTTTTAAGCTTTTTCCAGCACCTTACATCACCGTGAATTACATACCAATACATAGTTACATTTAATATCTATTGTTTATATCACATTAGCGATAAACGCTATAAACAGACAAAATTGTCTTTTGAAATAGTAGAAGGATCAGATATTTGAAAACAAAATAAATGCAAACATTCGTCTTTGAAGTAGTCAATCAGATTCACCTCTTTGAACTTTTTAACAATATTGTGCAAATCAAAACAACTTGAAACAACTATGTATATGGTATACCTCAAGTGCATATTTAACTTAATTTAATCAACTCAACAAGATATTTTAATGTTTTAAACAAAATCAACTTAAAATTGACTTTGGTGGACTTTATCCTGCAAAAATAAATAAAAATTAATACGCCCAAACAAAATACTGAAAAACTAAACAAATCAACTTACTCTGTTAAATAAAACAAAACACTGCACTAAACACCGAACAATGCACGTTTAGGCCAAATAATACATTAAGGACCTATTAAGGAGTGTCTTTGAGCTCCTTCTGCTTGTCATTTAGCTGTTTTTCTACAGCATCCACACTTTTTTTGTTTTTATTTTGCAGCTCTGCGAAGACCATTTGATTTCGAGATGAAGCTGAGTTTTCCAACCGATTCAGCTTTCTCTGCATTACTATCTGCAGATTTCAGAAGGACCCTTATGTCCTCCTCCATTCTCTTCTTTTTGGCCTTGATCTCAGCTATCTTCTCCATTACTCCCTTTCTCTTCTGAGCAGTCTCCTCATCTTTTTTTCGACGTTTTTGGTCATCCATATATTAATATTAGATAATTGTGGTATTTCTGCCAGGCAGCAGCTGCAGAGAGGAGTAGTTCCTTCGTGTAGACTATGTTGAGCAGCCCTCCAATATGGTTCACATGCTCCTGAATGATCCGCTGAGCAATAAGAGAATGCTCTTTCTGGTTCTCCACCATCACCTCTTTGTTAACAGAAAACTCTCTCTCGACAGAGGCTTGACCATGGGAGAGGAACACAAGGAATAGACTGGCAGATCGCAGTCACACATGCATAAGCGAGTGCAGCAGGTTTCATTTTACGATCTCCAACATTTTTTTCTCTCCATTTAAATAACAAACTATTCATGCAGATTAGATATTTGCTGTGAAATAAATACAGTTACAATTTCAAGCATTTTCAAGCACTTTATCCAACATTTAAGCACTTTTCAAACCTTGAAAACACATCATCAAAATTCAAGCACTTTCAAGGATTTCAAGCACCCGTAGGAACCCTGTAACTAGAGCCGTCACTGCTAACTTCCTGCTAACTAGAGCCGTCACTGCTAACTTCCTGCTAACTAGAGCCGTCACTGCTAACTTCTTGCTAACTAGAGCCGTCACTGCTAACTTGCTGCTAACTAGAGCCGTCACTGCTAACTTCCTGCTAACTAGACCCATCACTGCTAACTTCCTGCTAACTAGAGCCGTCACTGTAACTTCCTGCTAACTAGAGCCGTCACTGCTAACTTCCTGCTAACTAGAGCCATCACTGCTAACTTCCTGCTAACTAGAGCCGTCACTGATAACTTCCTGCTAACTAGAGCCGTCACTGATAACTTCCTGCTAACTAGAGCCGTCACTGCTAACTTCCTGCTAACTAGAGCCATCACTGCTAACTTCCTGCTAACTAGAGCCGTCACTGATAACTTCCTGCTAACTAGAGCCGTCACTGATAACTTCCTGCTAACTAGAGCCGTCACTGCTAACTTCCTGCTAACTAGAGCCATCACTGCTAACTTCCTGCTAACTAGAGCTGCCACTGCTAACTCCCTATGTGATATGTATGGGATATGTCCATGGGATATGTCTATAGATATGGGATATGTCTATATGGGATATGTCTATGGGATATGTCTATATGTGAGATGTCTATGGGATATGTCAATATGTGATATGTCTATGGGATATGTCTATATGGGATATGTCTATGGGATATGTCTATATGGGATATGTCTATGGGATATGTCTATTTGTGATATGTCTATGGGATATGTCTATATGGGATATGTCTATGGGATATGTCTATATGGGATATGTCTATGGGATATGTCTATTTGTGATATGTCTATGGGATATGTCTATATGGGATATGTCTATGGGATATGTCTATATGGGATATGTCTATGGGATATGTCTATTTGTGATATGTCTATGGGATATGTCTATATGGGATATGTCTATGGGATATGTCTATATGGGATATGTCTATGGGATATGTCTATATGTGATATGTCCATGTGATATGTCCATGTGATATGTCTATGGGATATGTCAATGGGATATGTCTATGGGATATGTCCATGTGATATGTCCATGTGATATGTCCATGGGATATGTCCATGGGATATGTCCATGGGATATGTCAATGGGATGTCTATGGGATATCTCCATGTGATATGTCCATGTGATATGTCTATATGTGATATGTCCATGTGATATGTCCATGTGATATGTCTATGGGATATGTCAATGGGATATGTCAATGGGATATGTCTATGGGATATGTCCATGTGATATGTCCATGTGATATGTCCATGGGATATGTCAATGGGATATGTCTATGGGATATCTCCATGTGATATGTCCATGTGATATGTCTATATGGGATATGTCTATGTGATATGTTCATGGGATATGTTTAGATGTTTCCTATTCTGTAATATGGTTTTAACAGACCATAACATATCTTCTTACAGACACAGATAAGCACACATACATGGTCACCCTCAGACAGGTTCATCCGGTAAAGCTTTTTCCCTCTTGTTACTTGACAGGGACATTGCAGCTCGTAACTGCCTGCTCACTACCAAAGGACAGGGAAGAGTGGCCAAGATCGGGGACTTTGGAATGGCCAGGGATATTTACAGGTACATGTTGAACTTTTACACCAAATTTAACCAACCTGCTCCCCATTCACACCTGAGACCTTGTAACACTAACAAGTCACATGACACCAGGGAGGGGAAATGGCTATTTGGGCCCAATTTGGACATTTTCACTTAGGGGTGTACTCACTTTTGTTGCCAGCGGTTTAGACATTAATAAATTTCCAGCGTACACCTGGCGTACACCCAAAACCACGGTGACTTTGAGATTTATCAATATGGACGTTGGCGTACGGTACGCTCAAATCCTACGCCAGCTCAGGAGGTGGTGTACATATATACGCACGTTTTGAGTTGGTGCGGAAGTGCGCAGAAAAACAATTTCTAACACCACAAAACGCACTGACAAACTAAAAGATATGATATATTATGGCCCACTGTAAAAAACAACAACATAGTAATTATAAACTTCAGTATTTATTTTTGTGCAACATGGGCTTCAATGTTTAATTTGTGTGACTTTACCAAAGCATTTGATTTGTAAGCATATGTTTTAGGGATGCACCGAAATACTTTTATCACCGAAACAATACGGCCGAAATATGTTGTGATCCATTCGGATCCTCTGCACTTCATCGCGACTGTACTTGATCCGCGTTATAAAGACCATTACTTGGATGCAGAAATAAAGCAGCGCGCACGAGAAATGATCCAGACCGCGATGGATGCGGAGAACCCGCGTGGAGATGGAGACGGGCAGCGCACGGAGCAGGAGAAGGAGATCAGAGCGCAGAAAAAAAGAGAAGAGGGGCATGCACCCTCGTTTTCTGATATGTTCAGGGAAAAATATGGGTTCAGTAATGAAAGGCAAAAAATAATTCAGACTGACAAAATAATAAAAATGACATTCTTCTTCTTTTAAATAATAATAATAATACAAATAATAATAATGACATTCTAAATAACAATAAGCGTCATTAATAATAAAAATAATAATAATACAAATAATAATAATTACATTCTTCTTCTAAATAACAATAAGCGTCATTAATAATAAAAATAATAATAATAATAATATTACAAATTGTCATGCAATTATTATTGTGAATGAATGTTACTCCACATCATCATTACTACTGTACACCCCAATACATGTGACGTGAAATGAAATTAAATGCTAATTGTTTCAAAACACGTGCTGTAAAATAATGCATTGTGATAGGTCATTTGATCATCCACGTCGGAGAAGTTTCTCTTCTTTGCCGTCTTCCGTGTGTCCATGGCGTAAAATGAGGGAGTGGGGGAGGCGGAGACTTGAATATATAGGGGCGTGTTATTCTAATAACGATCGTTTTCAGCCGCGGCATTTATCAAGGGCAGGTATTGCGTACACCTGGATTTCAACGGTACGCACAGCTTCATAAATCAGGTGGTGAGAGGAGTGTAAGCATAATCTTACGCCAACATATACGCCCGTTTCTACGCAAGAATGATAAATGAGGGCCATTGTGAGGGGACATAAAATGTACACTGTTATACAAGCTGTACACTCACTACTTTACATTGTAGCAAAGCGTAATTTTTTCAGTGTTGTCACATAAAAAAAGGTGGTGGTGTACTCAATTTTGTGAGATTTTGTGAGACTGTAGTTGTTAGTTATATGAAGTATGTCACTATTATGTGCTCTAGTCAGAATACGCTAACATCGAACTCAATGAAGTATGTCACTATTATATGCCCTAGTCAGAATACGCTAACATCGAACTCAATGAAGTATGTCACTATTATGTGCCCTAGTCAGAATACGCTAACATCGAACTCAATTAAGTATGTCACTATTATGTGCCCTAGTCAGAATACGCTAACATCGAACTCAATGAAGTATGTCACTATTAGGAGGGGTCTGCTACATGTCATTAGGAGGGGTCTGCAGAGGGGTCCAGTGAAGCTGTGGCCCTGAACAGGTTAAACATTGGACAGGGCCCAAAAGCTGCAACCACTCTGGGAAGGTTTAGTTTTACTCACAGAGTTACTCGAATTGAGGGAACAAAATACAATAGTGAGCCAGTGACTCCACCCCTTGAGCAGCAATTGGGAGAGAGGACATCCCAGGGGAGATGACTTCACTCAACGTCTCAACTCCGGTGCTAAACTTAAGAGAGCTGACACATTTGGGATATTTGTCTACCGTTTTTTCGCGGTCGGTCAATTCGACAAATTTTTTTTTTTGCTGAACTCTGACATAGTCGGTAAAGATGTTTTAGAAGATATACTGCATCCCGCCAGGCAAAGACAGCAGGGCGGAATGAGATCTAAGGCTTCCGTTTCCCTTCATACCCTGGGCCATAATACACTCAACAATAGACCGTACTAAAGCTGTGCATTTTTAATAGTGACTTGAGTGCACTGAGTCTGCGTTTCTAACCCTGCTTGGCAGCTCATTCCATAATAGAGGAGCTCTATAGAAGAAAGCTCTAGCTCCGACTGTTTGTATTGAAATCTTTGGTACAATTAGAAGACCAGCATCTTTTGATATTAGCCTACGTATGTATGTATGGACTAATTCAACGAGATGGGTAGATGGGAGCAAGTTCTTTTTTTTAATATATTTTTTTATTGGTGGAAAACAGGAACAGACAGTGGTTACAATGGATGAGGCATAAGCCACCCGCTAGATTTTTATTTCCCCCACCCCGACATCAAGACACAAAACCGTACATCAACGATACCTACAACAGCAGAAAAATATACATAAAAATATACAAAAAATAATAAAAGAAGAAGTAAATAACAGTTAGTAATCAATCCACAACAAGACATAAAACAATACACATTTTAAATAAAAAAGGACACAAGAACTAGACGAGAAGAAAGCTGGTCACTACAAAAACAACATAAAGCTATGCAATACTGGACAGTCAGATGGAGGATGGCACCCCAAACAATGATATGTATATGTATATATATATATATATATATATATATATATATATATATATATATATATACACACACCTGTGCCCATACATACGCACCCACATAATATACCCACACACACCCGTAACACATACATACATACCGCGCACATGCGCACATACATACATACACACACACCTGTGCCCATACATACGCACCCACATAATATACCCACACACACCCGTAACACATACATACATACCGCGCACATGCGCACATACATACACACACACCTGTGCCCATACATACGCACCCACATAATATACCCACACACACCCGTAACACATACATACATACCGCGCACATGCGCACATACATACATACACACACACCTGTGCCCATACATACGCACCCACATAATATACCCACACACACCCGTAACACATACATACATACCGCGCACATGCGCACGTACATACATACACACATACACACACACCTGTGCCCATACATACGCACTAGTGATGTGCGATACCACTTAATTCCTATTCGATCCGATACCAAGTAATACCCCGGCTGGTATTGCCGATACCGATACCAATACTTTTTAAGTATTTTATTCGTAGTGTGGTGTGACAACTATGGAGGATTATAGGGGCCAGAACGAAATACATAAATGCATACATACTTAAATAATTGAATAGCAAAAAAGCAAAGCTTAAATAAATGACTAAATATATAATTTAATGCCTAATTGACGTACACAATTTATAAATTCCAAATTAAAAGAGACACAAAATATATAAATGCTACATGTACTTGTGTGTGTATATAGATTTACGTTTTAATTTCTTCAAATTTATTTATTTATACTTTCATTCATCCACGGTGTAATTTGCTGCAGCAAAATAAATCTCTCGTCACCCGTTGGAATTCAGGGGCGGGTTAAAGCCTAGTCAGTCATAGTCAGTCTGCACTAGTCTTCGTATCGGAAATTTATAAGGGCTGCTGCAGCCAATAGATATACAGCGGCCGGCTCGTTCACAAAGCCGCAGTGCCGGATATAATTAGACTTTTCCCAAGACAAAAAGTTACTTATGATAACATAAACACTCACTTTAAATTACTGAGTTTTAATATCGGATCTTTTTATATGAGAATCGATACTAGAGCAGGAGTTGTTGGTATCGTAAATATCGATACTTTAGTATCGATCCGCACATCACTAATACGCACCCACATAATATACCCACACACCCATAACCAGAGTTGGGTAAGTTACTCAAAAAAAGTAATCCACTACAAATTACCAATTACTACTTTCAAATTGTAATTTGATTACATTACTGATTACTGCATGTAAAAAGTAATCTGAGTACTAATTACTTCACTTTCAAGTTACTTTGAAAACCTATTAAAACTACACAAAAATAAACTACAAAGTGAAACTCAGTTCTTTCCGTAATTTAATATTGATTGAAAAATATTACAGAAATATGAAAACAGCAACTTGACTAAAAGATCCAATGCATTTCTAGAAAATTCTTAGCATAAACCTGACTAACAATGGAAACTAGTATTTTTAAATGTGTCTACAGTATTTAAAGTCTACAGTATCTACAACATTCCTTGCGGCACATACATGCACTGTATGTGTGTGCTACTGTAGCTTAACTGTGTTTGATAACAGTTGATAACAGTTAAACAGTATTTATAAAAAACAAAAAACATTGCATATTTGAATGCTGAAATGCAGTTGTTTTTCAACTACAAAGTCAAAGTTTCTTCTACACTACAGGGTACAAATTCATTTATGTTACTTGTTAGTAAAATAGCGGTTGTATCTCATCAAAAGATGTTTCTCAAATCGCTTGCTGGAAAGTCTGTTTCTCTTTGGGGTATGCACAAGACTCCCTAAACTGAAAAGTCTTTCCACAGGAGCACTCGATGGTGTTGCAGTGTTGTACTTGAGTGAGATGACTTAAATGTTTGGGAATTTGTTGAGAATGTCCAGCTCTAATCCTGAAGACTTCAAGTACTCCATTACTTCTGTCTCTGAAGAATAACACATATCCTCCTCTTCAAACACAAAAAAATCATTGTCATTGGAGTTAGAAGGTTTCTGCTCGACAGGATTTACAATGTGGCCCTCAGAGTGTTGAGCTTGACATTCCGCAGTCAGCAGTGACTTCACATGGTTTCTTCTCTCCTCATCTTTAATCCAGCGTATCTTGAACCGGGGTAAAGTGGCAGCCGCCAAAAGAGCATTTTTACTGTCCAAGACAGAGCTGAATCGCACTTGTATGGCCTGTAAGAAAAAATATCTTCTTTTAATCCGTATTTACAAATACAATTAGATTTTCTTTGTAGTCTCAACAACTGAATTAACTTTAAGCCAAGTCAAATATTTAATGACTAATACACTTACATACATTAGGTTACACCAGGGTGTGATTTTCCCCTTTCCAATTATTGATCAAACAAAAATGCAGAAATATGTTATTCTTTGCTTTTTACAATAAGCTGCACCTGGGTAACATGTATTCTTAATTTTTTTTAAAATACCACGAACCGTATGGAAAAAAAACCCATTCCAAATATACACTATCACATATTATTTATAGGCTAAGTATGTTTAATCTGTGCTAGTTTTAGGCGGAGACAGAACGCGGAGGTTTAACGAGTCATCGAAACAATAATTATGATCACGCAATAATCTGACAGCGAGCAATAAATTCCAGAATAGAGAGGGGGATTTTCCCCCACAAATCACATTCTGTGTGGCACTACCAAAATGTTTAGAATGAGTAAAAGAAACTACAACTTAAATGTACAGAATCCACTTTTTAGAGAAGAGACTTACCTTTACAATCGCATCTGGCAAACTAGAAGTCATCGCTGAAAGCCCACTCTGAAGTGCCAAGGTTTTCGAGATGATAACTTCTGGTGTTGGTAAGATGGTGCCATAATAGCAGTGATCTTCACCTTGTAAAATAACCAAGGCACTGGCGAGGGGCTTCAATATTCAGCAATATTCCTTCAGGAAATGATATTCCTTTTCTGTGATGCATTTTATTCCCATTTGATTGCAAAGGGTATTTAAATCTGTAAGTGCGATCTGAGATATTCGTGATAGTGCATCATGGAATGAATTCCATCTCGTTGCGGTGGGGACAACAAGTTTTCTTTTAATTACATCCTCAACCAGCTCAGCGGTCACTGTTGAGCGGCAGGCTTTAGTCCACAAACCTGAGCACTTGCCGATGACACTTCTGTATATAGTTTTGGATTCACTTTTGGTTGTTAGCCATTTTTCTACATCATTTACGCGACACCAAATTAAGCGTGTGGGAAGCACAGCTCAGGTGAGGGGGAAGAGTAAATTGTCCATCTGACTCAGAGGAGAGAGCCTGTCTGACATCTGTAAATGTCACTTCATCATCATCCAATTCGTCTTCAGAATCAGATTTTGTATCTTCAGCTGGCTTATACATTCTGAAGGCTTTAAGGAAATTTGACCCATTGTCTGTTACGGTCGCAGTGATTTTAAATGACAGTCCAAATGCTGAATGCACCTGCTCTATTTCACCTGCAATCACATCATATGTATGCCTTCCTTTGATTCTTTTACAGGCTAAGGCAGCTTTTTCAAGTCTGAAATTCACAGTATTAATCCAATGGGCGGTCATTCCAAGGAAGCTTTTATTATTACAAGTCCAAATTTCTGCGGTTGTGGAGACATACTCCAAACGCTCAAATGTTTTTTTTAAGTTCATAGTCCATATCCGCATAGCATTTATCTAGATACTTTGCAAATGTCTTTCGGTCCTGCAAGGGTACAGACCTGTCCGTCACGGGTATCATCGTGAGCAAGTCTCTAAATGACTGCGATTCCACAGTCGACAAGGGCAGTATTTCCTCCACCACATACGCTGCTACAGCTTTCTTCACCTGTCCAGAAGTTACCTTTCCTCTCGATCCTGAAAAAAAATCCAATTTAGCTTGCTTAGACGAGGTTGCACCGCTCTCGTCTAGGGCGTGGTTGGTAACGTTATCCTCCTTGGCGAGAAGTTTTGTCATAGAATGTATTCTGTTCAAGTGCTTCAACAAATGGCTGGTCGAGTTAATTGCGGTAGAAAGTTCTTTAGAAATTACGCATAGTTTGCATTTAACAGTTGTATTTTAGTTTTTCTGCTCAATGAAATCAAAATAATGTTTATATTTCCGCTTGAAGAAACAACCACCACGCTCGTCTGCGTCCATTTTAGCAGCACGCGTTCTCTGGTAATTCATTAAAGCGCATGCTCATTAACTGACGCAGCCGCGCCAAACGTGATTAGAAATGCATTTTACTTAATATTTTTTCTTAACAATACATTTGTAACGTAAGTAACTTAATTTTATTGACATTAGTAACTGTAATCAAATTACATAATGCAGTAATGTAACTCATTACATTTAAAATTTATCACGAAATGTACTTTATACCCAACTCTGCCCATAACACATACATACATACCGCGCACATGCACACGTACATACATACACATGCAGGTACACAAAAAAATTAACACCATCCCAAAGGCTCAGACGGAAGAGTGGCCAGGTCTCTGAAATAGGTTATAAAGGGTTGCCATTTACTGGCAGACCCAGCACCGGAGCCCCTGAGAGTAAACTTGATCTTTTCCAATCTCAGGAAGGACATAACGTCACTGAGCCAACTAGAGACAGAGGGAGGGTGAACAGATTTCCAGCTAAGAAGGATCCTACGTCGTGCTAGCAAGGACGCAAAGGCCACAATATCAGCCTGTTTGGAGTTCAAATCAGAGAGGTCTTTCGGGACACCAAATACAGCTGTAAGGGGGCATGGCTGCAGTTGATAACCAAGTAGCTCAGACAAAATGTTGAAAATAGACTCCCAGTAGTGTCTAAAGGCAGAACATTGGCTAAACATATGAGTATGGACACATGGGGACAGGTGACATCAATCACACTCATCTACAGTGTCGGGATATATTTTTGCCAATCTAGATTTGGAAAAATGAACTCTATGCACAACCTTGAACTGTACTAGGCCAAGACGAGCACAGGATGTTGTGGAGTGTATTCTGTCTATTGCCCTGTTCCACCACTCTTGTGCGAGCTCAACGCCCATCTCCCGCTCCTAAGCAACCCTGGCTCCGTCGGTTGAACGCTGGTCCAGTGACATCATGCACATATAAAGGTTGAGAGATTAGTCCCTTCTGCTGAGGCAATAAGCCCAACAACTCATCCCATGGCTGGGCAGGGGGTGGAGCAGGGAAGCCAGAGAAGAGAGAGGAAGCACAATGTCTAATTTGGAGGTAGCGGAAAAAGTGAGATGGAGGTAAAGAGTGTTTAGAAGCAAAATGACGCAAAACTGGAAAAATTATTGTTGTAAAAAGGTCATGAAATGTCCTAATACCCCTCCTCTCCCAAAGGGAAAATGCATTGTCAATTAGGGACGGCGGGAATAGATGATTATTGCCAATGGGACTTGTGGTGGAGTGGAGAACCCAAAGTGACGTCGAAATTGGTACCAAATCTTAAGTGTTGAGAGTACCACCGGGTTGCAGGTGTAGCGAGAAGGATGTGTCGGCAAAGGAGAACAAAGTAGGGCGGGTAGGGATGTAGAAGTGCAAGATTGTGCCTCAAGGCGGCACCAAGGGATATCAGGCGTATGTAGCCAGAATGCATATGCATGACTGGCGCAAGGACCTACCAACCCTCGGAACCCACCCACCCCCATACAAATGAGGAAACAGCCTGATTGATCGTTTTAAAAAAGGATTTCGGTAAGAATAGCGGAATAGACTGAAATAGATAAAGAAATTTGTGGAGACAATTCATCTTTACAGCATTAATCCTGCCTATAAGCGATAATGGTTAGCTACACATCTCTGAAAATCTGACTTCATCAGTGTAAGGAGTGGAGCAAAGTTTGCCGAAAAAAGAGAAGATAACGAGCGGGTTATTTTTACTCCAAGATACACAAAACCAGTGTGACTAAGTTGGAAGGGCAGATCAGTGGGTCGTAGAAGTTGTGGGTCGTAGAAGTCTCGCTCTTCTGAAGGTTCAGCTTGTTGCCGGAGAAGGAGCTAAAGTTATCCAGAACAGAAAGAACTGAGGGCAGGCAGGCCACAGGGTCACTGACATAGAGTAAGAGGTCATCAGCATAAAGTGACAGTTTATGGTCGATCCCCTCTTGTGTGATGCCTCGAAACAAGGCAGATGTCCGTAAGGCTAGCGACAGAGGCTCAATAGCGATGGCAAATAAGAGTGGGGATAGCGGACAGCCCTGTCTGGTCCCACGTTCCAGGGCAAAATACTCAGAATCGATGCCATTAGTAAAGACACTGGCAAGAGGAGATTTATACAGAAGATGTATCCAAGAGTTAAATTTTTCTCCAAAACCAAATTTCCTAAGAACAGCGAATAGATATTCCCATTCAATCCTATCGAAAGCCTTTTCAGCATCTAGTGAGATTACCAGCTCAGGGGAAGCCGAGACATTTTTGGAATAAATTATATTAAATAGTGTTCAGATGTTAGAGGAGTGTCTCCCTTTAATAAAACCAGTTTGTTCCTCCGATATGATCCGCAGTAAGACAGCTTCAAGATGGTTTGCGATCAACTTTGCCAGCACTTTCACATCAACATTAAGCAGGCTTAATGGCCTGTATGAGGAGCATGAAGTAGGGTCCTTTCCTTTCTTAAGGAGGAGTGCTATAGATGCTTGAGTCAAGGTCTGTGGTAACGATCCACGTTCCAGTGACTCATTGTAAACTGCCAAGAGTAGTGGTGCCAACTGAGCTTGGAATTTCTTAAAGAACTCTGTCGGATAGCCATCAGGCCCCGGAGCTTTGTTACTCTGCATTGACCTGATAGATGCAGTAACCTCCTCAAGGCTAAGAAGAGAATCCAGATGTGCTGCCACCACAGGGTCAACAGTGGGGGACTCCAGGCCACCCAGGAACGTTGCCATGTTATTTGTAATCCTGAAGAGTACAGGGAGGAATAGAAGGACCTAAAAGTGTCATTGATCTCCTTAGGGTCAGATACTAAATTACCAGAAGCGTCTGTGATTTGGTGAATTAAGCAAGAAGAAGTACGTCGAAAGAACGAGATCGCGGGTACAAGCGGCCGAAATGGGTTTTCTCAGGAAGGTGGCTGGCCTCTCCCTTAGGGATAGGGTGAGAATCTCAGTCATCCGAGAGGAACTCGGAGAAGAGCTGCTGCTCCTTTGCGTAGAGAGGAGCCAGTTGAGGTGGTTCGGGCATCTAGTACGAATGCCACCTGGGCGCCTCCCTAGAGAGGTGTTCCAGGCACGTCCAGCTGGGAGGAGACCTCGGGGAAGACCCAGGACTAGGTGGAGAGATTATATCTCCACACTGGCCTGGGAACGCCTCGGGATTCCCCAGTCAGAGCTGGCTAATGTTACCCGGGAAAGGGAAGTTTGGGGTCCCCTGCTAGAGCTGCTACCCCCGCGACCCGACCCCGGATAAGCGGTTGGAGATGAGATGAGAAGTACGTCGATTTAGTTGGTTTGCTAACAACCGGCTTGCCTTGTCTCCATGCTCATAATAAGTAGCGCGTGAATGTAACAGTAACTGCTCCGCATCTTTAGTTGACAAGAGGTTACATTCAGACTGAAGGTTTAAGTGCTGCTTATACAGTTCTGAGGATGGTATCAGGGCATATTGTCGATCCAGGTCAAGAATGGCTCCGGAGAGTTCCTCCAGCCTGGCCCTACGGGTCCTGTTTTAAGTGAGCGGAGTAAGAAATAATGACCCCTCTAAGATAGGCCTTAAGTGATTCCCAGAGTAGAGAGTGAGAGGTCGAGCCTGTTCCGTTCAAAACAAGAAAATTATCATTGGATGTGGAGATAAGGGAACAAAAGTCAGCATCGGACAGGAGAAGAGAATTGAACCTCCAACCTCGAGCGTGTGCTAATAGAACTATATCAAGAGAAACGGGTGCATGATCCGAGATGACAATGGTCAGGTACTCAGACGACGCCACCTGGGGCAGTAACGCACGATCAATAAAAAAGTAATCAATACGGGAGTAGGAGTGGTGCACGTGCGACAAAAATGAATACTGTCTGGCATGGGGGTTCTGAAATCTCCATGGATCCACACAGCCATTCTGAGCCATGAAATCATGGCAGACGGGGACGTTGTGACGGAGCTGGAGCGATCTAAAACTGGGGAAACAGAACAACTCAGGTCACCTCCAAAAATCTGAAAATGTGTGTTAAGAGACGGGATAGTCCCCAACAGACTATTGGCAAAGTCAGCATTGTAAAAGTTAGGAGCATATACATTGACCAATAATACAGGTGTAAGCCAGATGGTGCCTGTTATGATTAAATATCTACCATTGGGGTCAGAAATAACATTACCTGCTGAGAAGTTCACTTTAGTGCCAACCATAATTGCAACCCTTCTGGCTTTGGAATTAAAACCTGAGTGAAAGACCTGACCAAACCTTGAGTTTCGCAACCTGAAGTGATCCTTTATGCGTAGATGAGTCTCCTGTAAGAACACCACATCCGCTCTCTGCTGCTTGAGATGGGAATAGACCCTAGACCTCTTAACAGGGGTGTTCATCGATCAAACGTTCCAGGATATAAACTTTATTGGAGCGTGTGAGCCCACTCTGGCATCACCCGTACAAGCCATGTAAATGATGATAAAAGGAAAATGAGAGAAACATTTAACAAGGTCCAGCATTGCACAAGAGATGAGGAGACATACAAACCAAAAACATAAGAAAGGAATAATACCAAAAACAAACAAAACATTTAGACAACATATAGACACTCACATATACACAGATACCCCATAACCAACCCTCCCCCCTCCAATTAGACAACATATAGACACTCACATATACACAGATACCCCATACCCAACCCTCCCCCCTCCAATTAGACAACATATAGACACTAACATATACACAGATACCCCATACCCTACCCTCCCCCCTCCAATTAGACAACATATAGACACTCACATATACACAGATACCCCATACCCTACCCTCCCCCCTCCAATTAGACAACATATAGACACTCACATATACACAGATACCCCATACCCTACCCTCCCCCTCCAATTTGACAACATATAGACACTCACATATACACAGATACCCCATACCCTACCCTCCCCCCTCCAATTAGACAACATATAGACACTCACATATACACAGATACCCCATTCCCTACCCTCCCCCTCCAATTAGACAACATATAGACACTCACATATACACAGATACCCCATACCCTACCCTCCCCCCTCCAATTAGACAACATATAGACACTCACATATGCACAGATACCCCATACCCTACACTCCCGCCCAATCCCAAAGTCTCCCTCCATCCAGGAGACAGTAGGATGATACAGTCGCAGCTACGGTGCATGTTAAAGAGCTCTCCTACGTTCCCACATAGGGCTCCCGCGAAATATTGAGAAACATACCTAAAGGACAGTCCGTAGGCATTAAGCCTAGCTAATGGGTTTGAATAGGATTAATAATTACGGTTGAACCAGCGCTGGGCGTCTTCATGAGAGTCAAATGTTAGCCTCTCCCCAGCATGCTCCAAAACAAGCCGAGCCGGGAAGCGAAGAGGTGCGGGCAGGGAATATAAAAACTTCCTCTAAAAATAAGCTGATCCCTGCTCTGCCGTCGGAGAACTCGTTCCTTGTCCTGGACGTTGTGAAACCGAACGATGAAAACCCTTGGTTTCGAGTTAACGCCATCCGGCGTGGGGGGAGCACCGATGCGATGAGACCTAACCAGCTTTAGTGGGGCAGGAACGAGAGTGGTACCCAGTACCTCCATGAAAAAGCCTGTCATGAAACCCATAGGATCTCCACGCTCCATCCTCTCTGGTATACCAACAATGCGAAGATTACAACGGCGAGAACGGGATTCTAGGTCTTCGTTTTTTTACTTGAGCTGTTGGTTCTCCGAGCTCAACCGGGCCACCGTCTCGTCCAGGGTCACTATATGGTCGCTGTAGTCGCACATGTCGTGTTCAAAGGCATCCATGCGGCGGCCCTGTTCCTCTGCAGTCGACCCTATACCATCCAGCATGGAGGAGAGAGGGGCTAATGCAGTCTCAACGGCAGGTGTTACAGCTGCTTCAATGGCTGAATTTAGCTGGGTCTCAAGAACGGATGTTAATTCCGCGACCAGGCCTGAATGGAGACTCTGTAAGCTAGCCTGTAAATCCGCTAGTGTGAGCGGATGGGATGGATGGGACTCGGCGCCATTGCTAGCAGATTCAGACATTGCGGGTGAAATGCCAGTTGAGGCCGATTGCCTCTCTGATTCTTCGACATTCAACAGGAAAAAGTTATATTATGGCTAGGGAAAATTTTTATTTATATCAAAACTGAGTGTAAAGCAAAAAAATAGATGATAAAAGTGCTAATACGCGGGAGCCCCTGAGTGCACGACTACTCTCACCACATGCTAAACCGGAAACGATGGGAGCAAGTTCATGTAAAGCTTGATATGTTAACAATATAACTTTAGTGGCTGCCCTAACCTTAACAGGCATCCAATGTATAGAGGCTAATACCGGGGTAATGTGGTCATAACTAGCCAATGTATAGAGTCTAATACCTGGGTAATGTGGTCATAACTAGCTAATGTATAGAGGCTAATACCGGGGTAATGTGGTCATAACTAGCCAATGTATAGAGGCTAATACCGGGGTAATGTGGTCATAACTAGCTAATATATAGATGCTAATACTGGGGTAATGTGGTCATAACTAGCTAATGTATAGAGGCTAATACCAGTGTAATGTGGTCATAACTAGCTAATGTATAGAGGCTAATACCTGGGTAATGTGGTCATAACTAGCTAATGTATAGAGGCTAATACCGGGGTAATGTGGTCATAACTAGCTAATGTATAGAGGCTAATACCGGGGTAATGTGTTCATAACTAGCTAATGTATAGAGGCTAATACCTGGGTAATGTGTTCATAACTAGCTAATATATAGATGCTAATACCGGGGTAATGTGGTCATAACTAGCTAATGTATAGAGGCTAATACTGGGGTAATGTGGGCACATTTCTTTGTTCTAGTTAAAATTCTAGCAGCCGTATTAAGTACTAATGGCAGTTTGTCTATTTATTTATCAGGGTAACCAGAGAAGAGAACATTACAGTAATCTAATATTGAGGTAACAAATGCATGGATACATTTTTCTGCATCATTATTTGATAAATTGTTTCAGATCTTTGCAATATTCTGAAGATGGAAAAATGCTGTCCTTGAAATATACCTTATATGTTTATCAAAAGAGAGACTACTAGTCAGCGTCTTAGCTTTGCATATCTGAAACAATTACAAAAAGCATTATTACCAAAATATTGATTTTGCGTTAGCCGTATTCATTGCAACATGATTTTTTTCAAAAAGCTGCCATTAAACTTTCCCAGCAAGATAAGGGTTTCATGAATTCATTTACTTCTCCACTATTTAAATCAGAAAAATTATATCTTATGAAACTGGAGTAACCATAGGAACAAGAATCTTTGCTACTTACAAAAACAGCCCCATTGGAATCTTATTTCCAAACCAGATACACACACATGAATGTACTTTAATGTAGCTAAACTGCTCACATATTTGACATGGGCATGGGAAAAAATATAAAAATATCTCATAAAAAACATCAGACAATGGAACCAGAGTAAATATAACAAGTTTTTTGCTGTTTTTCATAAACATCTCAAATGGAATACACTTTCCCAACCAGGTATATTGGCTTTACTTGAGTTTGGCGATACCTGCAATTAAAAAGAGAAGAAATTATGAAAATATATTTCACCAATCTCGAGATTCTGCAACCATCGAGCCAACTATGGCTCTTCTTAGCAACTCATATCCGGAAAAAAATAATAATGTATTTGACCAATTTAAGATATTCTGAATTCACAAACATGGATAGCAGCAATCAAAGACTTCTCATACTTTGAAAAAGTATGATTGTTCACATTTGGTGTAACAGCGTACCGACAAAAACATTAAAGTAACGCACAAAAGCATCAAAGTAAGGCACAGTAACTTCACTTGTGAAGTTCATATCAAATTAGGTTGTTCCTATTCCATATCTAAATATTTAATATCCATCTCACATCCATCTCACATCCATCTCACATCCATGTCACATCTCTTACAGCTCTGACACATCCCGTCACATCCCTGTCACATCCATCTCACATCCCCGTCACATCCCTGTCACATCCCTGTCACATCCCTGTCACATCCCAGTTCTATCCCTGACACATCCCTATCACATCCCTGACACATCCATCTCACATCCATCTAACATCCATCTCACATCCATCTAACATCCATCTCACATCCCCGTCACATCCATCTCACATCCATCTAACATCCATCTAACATCCCCGTCACATCCCCGTCACATCCATCTCACATCCATCTCACATCCATCTAACATCCACCTCACATCCATGTCACATCCATGTCACATCCCTGACACATCCATCTCACATCCATCTAACATCCATCTCACATCCATCTAACATCCATCTCACATCCCCGTCACATCCATCTCACATCCATCTCACATCCATCTCACATCCCCGCCACATCCCCGTCACATCCATCTCACATCCATCTCACATCCATCTCACATCCCCGTCACATTCATCTCACATCCCTGTCACATCCCTATCACATCACGGTGACTGTACGCTGATTTAATGATTTACTGGTTGCATTTCTAACCTCCTCATCTTAATGTACTGTTTTCACCACTTCTTATGTCACAACCCAATGGGGAAATCAGCTCCTCCGCAACTCGCTGCTTAGTCTGTCTTCACAAAGAAGTGGAGAATAATAAAAATGTCATAACCTGGATCAACGCAGCAACTACACAGGACTACACACTCGACTGGCACAATACTGTATTCCATATCAAACCAGTGTGTGGTCTGAGAGCCACATTATGCTGTATCTAAGCCTGGGCTTTGTTTAAGATGGATGGGTTAGGGTTTGGGATGCTGAAGAAAGAGACAGGGCTTAGTGTCAATGTTTTCACCACGGGGAGCAAGACTACACACAAACATGTGCTGGTTGGTGCAGTTCACACTGGCCTTGGATCAGACCCTGACCTTGGATCAGACCCTGACCTTGGATTGAGCCTGACCTTGGATTGGACACTGACCTTGGATTTGACCCTGACCTTGGATTTGACCCTGATCTTGGATTGGACCCTGACCTTGGATTGGACCCTGACCTTGGATTGGACCCTGACCTTGGATTGGACACTGACCTTGGATTGGACACTGACCTTGGATTTGACCCTGATCTTGGATTGGACCCTGACCTTGGATTGGACACTGACCTTGGATTGGACCCTGATCTTGGATCAGACACTGACCTTAATTGGATCAGACACTGACCTTGGATTGAACCCTGACCTTGGATTGGACCCTGACCTTGGATTGGACCCTGACCTTGGATTGGGCCCTGACCTTGGATTGGACCCTGACCTTGGATTTGACCCTGACCTTGAATTGGACCCTGACCTTGGATTGGACCATGACCTTGGATTTGACCCTGACCTTGGATTGGGCGTTGCCATTTAATCTGGTCAAATGAGTTCACAATTAAAATTGAGGCCACAATCCAAAGTGTGAGGACAAGATCTGGGTATGTATTTTTAAGCTAGCTATAAACAGGGCTAAACATACAGCCAGCTCAGTCTTTAAAGGCTTCATTCTGTTCTTATGAATTCCAGCCAAATTTGAGGTGGGTCTGCTGGGAAGAAATACATTGAGTGTGACCATCATTAGCTACTACACAAATCTGAGAGATTCCCAGGGAGATGGTCTTTGGCTTGACTTATTCTGCCAATCAAGCTCCTGCCAGAGAACCTGCCCCCATATCATGATAATGTCAGACAGCTGAGCTGTCTCAATATGCTAAATTGATTTGGGTGGGACTTTAGTGTCCAGTAAGCAAAAATAATACTGATGTCCGCCTCTAAAATGTCCTTTTAACGTCATCAACTAAAAAGAACCAACAAGTTTTTGTGCCAGGCTCCTTATGTAATGTGTGCAATAGACTGTGGACATGTTTGGAAAACAAGTAAACGGTAACAGGAGTTAGGCTACAATAAAGTATCTTCAAGGTCACCAAAGCGCCAAAGACAAACTACATAGAAAACACGCTTCTATTTCCAAAGTCCTCCTGCTTTTGGCAGCTCTTTTTAATCCGGTCACACAGTGTATCAGGCAGATTTTTTTCTGAGGCGTGAAGGTACAGCTTCTGTCTTGTCTTCTCAGTGTGTATGTGTGTTCAGGAGCAGCGAATGAGAACCAGTTGAGGCTGTTATCAGCAGCCAATCCAATAGTGCCACCCGTCTAGGCTATCAGATAACAACCTCGCCACGGGTGTGAAACCCAACTGGGTGGAAGGAGACCCCCCTTTCATTTGAAGATAAGGAGTACTCAGAGGGGAACTAGTGCGGGGCTTACCAGTTCTGTTACAGTTCTTGTAAAATTTCACTGATCGGATCAGTGAGCCATGATATCATGCTGAACGTTGATCTAATTATCTGGTTGTGGTGCTGCTCCACACAGGGTAGAACGGGGGTTGCGCTGTTTCCGTGGCGATGCTGGTATCAAAGGTTAACTTTAGCCCTGGTCTTCTTTTTTTGTATTCTTTATTCCTTCAAATCCTTTTCTGCTTTTTCAACAACAAAAAATCTTCATCCCGTTTCCCACCAGCTGTGCTGCCAACACTCCTGCAAAAGGTCAAAAATGAATTGTGTGTGTGTGTGTGTTTGTGTGTGTGTTTGTGTGTGTTTGTGTGTGTGTGTGTACGCCCACAGAGCCAGCTACTACAGAAAGGGTGGACGTGCCATGCTGCCTGTGAAGTGGATGCCTCCTGAAGCCTTTATGGAGGGGATCTTCACATCCAAAACAGACACGTGGTACGCGCCATTTTAACTTGCTCTCCATGAAGTCTCACTCCTATTGAAAGCCACCCTTTCATTTCCCCACTCCAGGAAGCCACCCTTTCATTTCCACACTACAGGAAGCCACCCTTTCATTTCCCCACTCCAGGAAGCCACCCTTTAATTTTCCCACTCCAGGAAGCCACCCTTTAATTTTCCCACTCCAGGAAGCCACCGCTTTCATTTCCCCTCTCCGGGAAGTCACCCTTTCATTTCCCCACTCCGGGAAGCCATCCTTTAATTTCCCCTCTCCAGGAATCCACCCTTTCATTTCCCTTCTCCAGGAAGCCACCCTTTCATTTCCCCACTCCAGGAAGTCACACGTTCATTTCCCCACTCCAGGAAGCCACCCTTTCATTTCCCCACTCCAGGAAGACACCCTTTCATTTCCACACTCCAGGAAGACACCCTTTCATTTCCCCTCTCCAGGAAGCCACCCTTTCATTTCCCCTCTCCAGGAAGCCACCCTTTAATTTCCCCACTCCAGGAAGCCACCGCTTTCATTTCCCCACTCCAGGAAGTCACCCTTTCATTTCCCCACTCCAGGAAGCCACCCTTTCATTTCCCCACTCCAGGAAGCCACCCTTTCATTTCCCCTCTCCAGGAAGCCACCGCTTTCATTTCCCCACTCCAGGAAGCCACCCTTTCATTTCCCCTCCAGGAAGCCACACTTTCATTTCCCCTCTCCAGGATGCCACCCTTTTCATTTCCCCACTCCAGGAAACCACTGCTTTAATTTCCCCACTTCCCCACTACCGCTTTCATTTCCCCTCTCCAGGAAGCCACCGCTTTCATTTCCCCTCTCCAGGAAGCCACCCTTTAATTTCCCCACTCCAGGAAGCCACCCGTTCATTTCCCCACTCCAGGAAGCCACCCTTTTATTTCTCCTCTCCAGGAAGCCACCCTTTCATTTCCCCACTCCAGGAAGCCACCTTTTCATTTCCACACTCCAGGAAGCCATCCTTTCATTTCCCCACTCCAGGAAGCCACCCTTTCATTTCCACACTCCAGGAAGCCACCCTTTCATTTCCCCACTCCAGGAAGCCACCTTTTCATTTCCACACTCCAGGAAGCCATCCTTTCATTTCCACACTCCAGGAAGCCACCCTTTCATTTCCACACTCCAGGAAGCCACCCTTTCATTTCCCCACTCCGGGATGCCACCCTTTCATTTCCACACTCCAGGAAGCCACCCTTTCATTTCCCCACTCCAGGAAGCCACCCTTTCATTTCCCCACTCCAGGAAGCCACCCTTTCATTTCCCCACTCCAGGAAGCCACCCTTTCATTTCCCCACTCCAGGAAGCCACCCTTTCATTTCCCCACTCCAGGAAGCCAGTCTTTCTCAGTCTTTCAAGGGAACGTTCCCTTGTTGACCTTTTAAATGTTGGCAGTCATTTACTTGATCTGTTGCATCTTTCTTTATTGATTTTGCCCATTCACCCCGAGCAACAAGTTACTTGGCTATAAATGTATCTTTCAGAGCTTGTCATTTTTTATTTTAACATTGTACATTGATGAGCCAAAACATGATGCCCACAGTGGCAGGGCCACAAGGCTAAATAGTTATGACCAGACCATTGTGTCTAAGCAACTCTGAAGCAACTCTGAAGACAACGGAAGACAACTTGCCAGTAGAGGGAGTGTGATTCTCTCGGCGACGTTCTGTTATGAAACCCTGGATTCAAGCATTGTGGTGGACTTTGAAATAATGTTTTGTCTCATCAGTGTATATTCACAACCCACTAACAAAATACTAATATGATTTTCATCTCTTAGCTAAAAGTCACCAGTACTACCCTTTGGCAACTGCATTGAAATATCCAGAAAACATTTCAGAAAGTGAATTTAGCCCACATTTGAGCCCCAAAATGTCTTTATGGGTAATGCATGGCATTATGGGTATTGTTGGTAGATATCCTGTGGAGCTGCAGGATCAAGAAAAACACAAGTACTCCACTCTACTACTGATTAAAAATGCATTTCAATGTTGTTCACCCTCCTGTAAATAATAATACCATCAATCTATTCCAATATGCAGAACTGTGCTACTAAATGTTTACTGAGTTCAGAAGGCATCTCAATTAGAGACCCACATCATGTTTACTGAGGGCAGAAGGCATCTCAATTAGAGACCCACATCATGCTTACTGAGGGCAGAAGGCATCTCAACATTTTTTTGACACACACTCTTTCACTTTGCCAGGTCCTTTGGAGTTCTCTTATGGGAGATCTTCTCCCTGGGCTACATGCCCTATCCCAGTCGCAGTAACCAGGAAGTCTTGGAGTTTGTCACCAGCGGTGGAAGGATGGACCCCCCGAAAAACTGCCCAGGGCCTGTGTAAGTGCACCTCCTAAACCCAAACACATGGAGCAGGTGAGACTGCCCAGGGCCTTTGTAAGTGCACCTCCTAAACCCAAACACATGGAGCAGATGAGACTGCCCAGGGCCTGTGTAAGTGCACCTCCTAAACCCAAACACATGGAGCAGATGAGACTGCCCAGGGCCTGTGTAAGTGCACCTCCTAAACCCAAACACATGGAGCAGATGAGACTGCCCAGCGCCTGTGTAAGTGCACCTCCTATGTGGAGGGAGATTGAGATACAGGTATGTAGAGGGAGATACAGGTATGTAGAGGGAGATGGAGATACAGGTATGTAGAGGGAGATGGAGATGCAGGTATGTAGAGGGAGATACAGGTATGTAGAGGGAGATACAGGTATGCAGAGGGAGATACATGTATGTAGGGGGAGATGGAGATGCAGGTATGTAGAGGGAGATACAGGTATGTAGAGGGAGATACAGGTATGTAGAGGGAGATGGAGATACAGGTATGTAGAGGGAGATGGAGATACAGGTATGTAGAGGGAGATACAGGTATGTAGAGGGAGATGGAGATGCAGGTATGTAGAGGGAGATACAGGTATGTAGAGGGAGATGGAGATGCAGGTATGTAGAGGGAGATACAGGTATGTAGAGGGAGATGGAGATACAGGTATGTAGAGGGAGATGGAGATGCAGGTATGTAGAGGGAGATACAGGTATGCAGAGGGAGATACATGTATGTAGGGGGAGATGGAGATGCAGGTATGTAGAGGGAGATACAGGTATGTAGAGGGAGATGGAGATACAGGTATGCAGAGGGAGATACAGGTATGCAGAGGGAGATACAGGTATGTAGAGGGAGATACAGGTATGTAGAGGGAGATACAGGTATGTAGAGAGAGATACAGGTATGCAGAGGGAGATACATGTATGTAGAGGGAGATGGAGATACAGGGATGTAGAGAGAGATACAGGTATGTAGAGAGAGATGCAGGTATGCAGAGGGAGATACATGTATGTAGAGGGAGATGGAGATACAGGTATGTAGAGAGAGCTACAGGTATGTAGAGGGAGATGGAGATACAGGTATGCAGAGGGAGATACGGGTATGTAGAGGGAGATGGAGATACAGGTATGTAGAGGGAGATACAGGTATGCAGAGGGAGATGGAGATACAGGTATGTAGAGGGAGATGGAGATACAGGTATGTAGAGGGAGATGGAGATACAGGTATGTAGAGGAAGATACAGGTATGTAGAGGGAGATACAGGTATGTAGAGGGAGATACAGGTATGTAGAGGGAGATACAGGTATGCAGAGGGAGATGGAGATACAGGTATGTAGAGGGAGATATAGGTATGTAGAGGGAGATACAGGTATGTAGAGGGAGATGGAGATACAGGTATGTAGATGGAGATACATGGCATCCAATCAGCCTACCCGTAGCTCAACCTCCCGTCACCAAGTATTCTGTGTGGCCCAGCTTTGACCACATCAGTAAGTTCTGGCAAAACAAGTGATTCTTGCGTACACACCTAGAACTTTAGAATTGCATCACATTAGTCTTACTAATACACTTGCATGAATAATTGTTTTGCGCAAAATCTCCTTCAAACTCTCATAGCTGGTAGATGATGAAAATTCCGAGTTTCTCCTTCTGCCTTTTCTACTTTAACTGTAAAATAATATCAGTCTTCCTGTGGTTTATGAATCCCATGTGTGCAGAGACAGACTCAGAGCCGACACATCACTGTGCCACAGCATTTAACACTCCAGTAATGAGCCCAAATAAGCTAATTTAAAAACAAGTTTGATTTGACAATGTCTTGGTGGGGTACCCCAGGGTTTTGTTCAGCCCCCATTGACTTTTTAACCGTAATCACTGAAATTAGCAGGATGCTACACATCCGGAATGTTTTATACTTAGTCAGTCAAGTAGTACTTAGCATATTATGATGTGGAGATAATTTATTTAGAATAAATAAACATTTATGGCTGGTTTGTTTATGTATCAGAAAGCCAACATAAAGACAGACACAGATTAGAGACACACAAAAAACACATAACAGAACAGAAAACAAAGAACGTCTCTGGATACGTATGTAACCTTAGTTCCCTGAAGGGAACGAGACACTGTGTGAAAACGCTGTGGGAACGCTCTGCGTGAGTGCGTCATGAAATATGTGTGTAATCAGCCCAATGGCGAGACGGAACGTCACAGACGGGTGACGTCGCGACCAGGAAACCATAAAGCACCCCAAAACACAAGCTTATTAAGCTTCTGACAGGCTGAAGCAAGTGCACGGGCATGCTGGGAGTATGGCATAAACACGCAGCGTCTCGTTCCCTTCAGGGAACTAAGGTCACATAAGTAACCAGAGATGTTCCCTATCAGGGAACTTCGAGCTGCGTGTAAATGCTGTGGGAATGCCAATACCCACTTCGCCATACGAGCAAGTGTCCGTCGTGTAAAGTCAAAGCGCACATTCTGAAGAAAGCACCTGCACTCCTGGCGTGGAGCTAAAGTCAAGATGGTAAAACCTCCTGAACCTGCCGCACTACAAACGTCATGCAGTGAAACCTTGCCTGACAAAAGGGCTTTAGAAGCCGCCATACTCCTGGTAGAGTGAGTTTGAACAGCCAAAGCTGAAGGCTGGCCAGCCGACTCATAAACAACTGAGATGGTCCGAAAGCACACGAACAACTGTTCGGATCGCCTCCACAGGGCAGTTCTGTGGACTTAAGCGTCTAAGGCCCTCACCGGGCAGGAGGTTATGTTTCATCTGGTCCGATGTCAGAAAAGGAGGAGGACAGAAGGCCTGCAGCACAATAGGCCCAACAGTACTAGTTGGGACCTTCGGAACATAACCCGGACTAGGCAGGAGAAAGGCCTTAACCATGCCGGGTGAGAATTCCAAGCACGAGGGAGATACCGAGAGGGCTTGAATATCTCCAATCCTTTTTAAGGAGGAAAAAGCAAGTAGAAAGATCGTTTTGAGAGTAATGAACTTCTCAGCGACCTCCTCAATGGGCTCGAACGGAGAGCGGGAGAGACCCTCCAGCACAATGACCAGGTCCCAATATTGCACCCTCGTGCCGGCTGCTGGCCTCAGCCTCAAGGTGCCACGAAGGAAGCGTGATACCAGTGGCTGTATCCCCAGAGAAACTCCATTTAGAGGGACATGGCACGCGGATAAGGCCGTCACGTACACCTTCAGTGTGAACGGGGATAACCCTGTGGAGAAACGCTCCTGCAGGAACTCCAGTACTGCAAACCAGTACCTGTAAGGGTACATACCTGTAAGGGTACCAGCCTCTCGAGGCCGGCCTCTGAAATACTTGGAACTGCAGACACAGTGCCCTGTAATGGCACACCGGCAGGGGAACACTGGTTGGCAGCTCCGGACCACTCCTCGGAGGGGGCGAGCGCCCCTCGGGACAACACTCGCTGGGACCATCTACGCCCCGGCATAAAGGCAGGGTCAGTAGAATAGACCCCTGAGGCAACAAGATAAACTAGGCACCGTGTAATTAGGTGAACTCCTGCCTCTCCTGGTGGGGACCACCCCCGCTTTTATAGCGGGCATGAGCGCAGACCGCCCTGACGGTTAATGTAGACAACACCGATGTGTTGTCTGACCTGACAAGAACATGATGGCCCATCAGGTCTGGGAGGAAGTGTTTCAGGGCCTGAAACACTGTCAACATTTCTAGACAATGTATGTGCCAAGAGAGATGCTGGTCTTGCCACAGCCCCCGAGCTGGGCGACCACTCATGATCGCCCCCCCAGCCCGTGAGGGAGGCATCCGTCGTCAGCGTTACACGACGACAAGGGGCTCCCAGCACGGGCCCTTGGGATAAGAACCAAGGTTCTTTCCACATCACCAGGGCGCGCAGACAAAGCTGCGTGACTCTGATCAAGCGGAGCTGGTTTCTCCTCGGGGAGAATGCCTTGGCTCTGAGCCACCACTGCAACGGTCTCATGTACAGTAGGCCGCAAGGTATCACGTTGGACGCTGCTGCCGTCAGACCTAACAGTCTCTGAAACTGTTTCACAGTGAGTGACTGACCTAGCTTGGCCTGTTTGATAGCTGTGAGGATCGATGCCACATGAGCAGGGGACAAACGTGCTCGCATCGTGGTCGAATTCCAGATTACGCCCAGAAAAGTTGTCCTCTGCAACGGGGATAGCACACTTTTCCCGGAATTGAGTCTCAACCCCAGTTGTTTGATTTGAGCGAGAACAACATCTCGATGTCGAGCCACTTGAAGCTCCGAAGGAGCTATAATCAACCAATCATCGATATAGTTCAAAATGCGGATGCCCTGGAGTGCATCGGTGCCAGAGCAGCATCCACACATTTTGTAAAAGTTCGGGGAGAGAAAACTAGGCCGAACGGAAAAATAGACACATGGAAAGTAAGCGTCCCTTTGATCTATCGTGGTAAACCAGTCCTCGGATCTGATTTGTGATACGATCTGTTTGAGAGTGAGCATCTTGAAGCTGAGCTTCGCCACTGTACAATTCAACAGACGTAGATCTAGAATTGGACGTAACCCCCCATCCTTCATTGGAACTACAATGTACCTGACTCCCTGCTGGGCAGAAGAACCTGTTCTATAGCCTCCTTTCACTGAAGAGTCTGCGCCTCTTGTTCCATTACCAAAGCCTGCTCCGGGCCCACCACTGTCGGCAGGACCCCTCTGAATCGAGGCTGACGAGCCCTGAATTGGATGGCATAAACTTTCTCGATTGTCTGCAAGACCCATTGAGATATATTTGGAACAGTTTTCCACTCTTCCAAAAAATATATTAAGGGTACCAGCCTCTCGACGCCGGTCTCTGAAATACTTGGAACTACAGACACAGTGCCCTGTAATGGCACACCGGAAGGGGAACACTGACAGCTCTGGACCCCTTCTTGGAGGGGGCGAGCACCCCTTGGGACAACGCTTGCTGGGACCAACTGCGCTTTGGCAAGAAGGCGGGGCCAGTAGCATGGGCCCCTTAGGGCACCGAGAGAAAATGGGCACCGTATAGTGAGGTGAACTCCTGCCTCCCCTGGTGGGGACCGCCATGGCGTCAGGGTCTCTTAGATGACGCCTTCCTGGTGGTAACGACTGTCCTCGGATCAGCCCCACCAAGAAGACTTCGCCTGAGAGCGCCGATCCAGTCTCCCCGGTGGAGGAACACGAGACGCGACACTCTGCTTCTGCTGTGAGCTGTGTGCCGTGCTAGTCAACGGCCAGGGCTGCCCTCGTCCGGCAGTCCCCTGAATAAGCTTTGGCCACCAGTCCTGGTGGGCAATGCCGGTGTCTTAAAGGACGGTGCCGCGGGAGATAAATGGCTCGCCAGAATCTCCTACACTTTAGGCATCGTCCCGTAACCGTACATTTTAGCATCGGCAATGTTCAAATACATCGAGGTACGCGGATTAAACACGCAAGAAGACACCAGCCTTTTCCAGGACCTGGACACATCAGTGTGGAGGTCAGGGAAGAAAGGCAAACACTGGTAAGGAGAAATAACACGGGAAGGCAAAATCTTTCATCCACTTACTGGTTGAAGCAGACTCCTGCCTGTCACCGGCCACTCAATATTGAGCTTTCAATAGCTCGGGCAAGTATCTCCAACAGCTCCTCGCTCGCGGGCGACTGAAGTGATGCATCCCCAGTCTCCGCTCACAATGCTAATGTTATCCCCCTCGAGAGCTAACTAGGCATGTTGCACTACCGAACACACAACGCATAGTTGGTGTGTATCCCCACCCGTGAGAAAGCAGGGAAAAAACGCACTTCCTATAACGCTGCTTACTCGCCATAATCACGGCAGCGTTCTTATATAAAAATATACAAGAGAAACTTTATGCTTAGTAAACTAACGACAGAAAACCGCAAGGACTCTATGACACAACGCACTTGCTGAAGCTACAGAAGTTGAATAAGCTTGTGTTTAGGGGCGCTTTATGGTTTCCTGGTTGCGACGTCACCCGTCTGTGACGTTCCGTCTCGCCATTGGGCTGATTACACACGTACTTCATTGTTACGTTCCAGCTCCCTAAAGGGAGGGGAACCAGATAACCCATTGCTCAGGCCCACCGATGCCAGCAAAGGGGGTATGGTGTTGTGGTGCAAGAAAAGGACAACCACTAAAAATACCGTAAAAACAATGCTTTTATTTAGCCACGGTATTACGTAAATACTAAACAATACTAACGTTCTTGGGAAATTGGGGAGGGCTGGACAGACCAAAGCAAAGAAATAAACAAAACACAACCACTAACCTCCAAGCAACACAAACACATAAGAACCCCTATCTGGCACACGACCAAGGTGCCCTAAACAAACATACAGCTGGTGGTCCGCCCAGGTCTAGCTAGTGGTTCTAGACAGAAGTATACCTACGGGTGATGTATACCCCGGGGTAGCTCTAAATCTAATCCCCAACTCCCTAAAGAACAACAAAGGAGAGAAAGACAATTATTACAAATTATAATCACAAACAATCACCAAACAAAATGCTCCGTCCTGCCAACTGGAACACAAAACAGGGATAAACTAATACACACAAAACAAGGCCAAAGGTGCTAAACAAAAATGTCAGGGAATCCATCCCAAAACCATAAAGATCCCCACATGTTACAAACCAACCAGTCAGCAGGAACCGAGAGCGAACTGATCCAAACCTGGGCTTTTTAAAGAGCCCAGGCAGCTGCAGACACTGATGAAGGGGCGGAGTCCCAAGTCCCAATCACCAGTTGAACAACCCATCAGCTGCTGGATCAGTCTCAGAAGCCTTGTTCCCTGTGGGAAACACAAACACAACAACCACCAGCAACAAAACATTCCCAAAAAAACGAACCCAGAACTCTGGGGACGTAACACGCCCCCCCAAAAAAAAATTTGTGCAAACCACTGTTTGCACACAATTAACTCTGGTCCAGGGACACAAACAACGAGCCAGCGATGGAGGGAATACAGACAACACCTAAAGACAGAGGGATACAAACAACGAGCATAACGAGTCTGCGTCACCACAGACATGCCGAACTCTATCAAGAGCAGCGCCATAGAACGACCTCCCGCAAGAGCAGACACAGAACCGAGCTCCCGCAAGAGCAGACACAGAAGTAGCTCCCGCAAGAGCAGACACAGAAGTAGCTCCCGCAAGAGCAGACACAGAAGTAGCTCCCGCAAGAGCAGACACAGAAGTAGCTCCCGCAAGAGCAGACACAGAAGTAGCTCCCGCAAGAGCAGACCCAGAAGTAGCTCCCGCAAGAGCAGACACAGAAGTAGCTCCCGCAAGAGCAGACACAGAAGTAGCTCCCGCAAGAGCAGACACAGAAGTAGCTCCCGCAAGAGCAGACACAGAAGTAGCTCCCGCAAGAGCAGACACAGAAGTAGCCCCCGCAAGAGCAGACACAGAAGTAGCTCCCGCAAGAGCAGACACAGAAGTAGCCCCCGCAAGAGCAGACACAGAAGTAGCCCCCGCAAGAGCAGACACAGAAGTAGCTCCCGCAAGAGCAGACACAGAAGTAGCCCCCGCAAGAGCAGACACAGAAGTAGCTCCCGCAAGAGCAGACACAGAAGTAGCTCCCGCAAGAGCAGACACAGAAGTAGCTCCCGCAAGAGCAGACACAGAAGTAGCTCCCGCAAGAGCAGACACAGAAGTAGCTCCCGCAAGAGCAGACACAGAAGTAGCTCCCGCAAGAGCAGACACAGAAGTAGCTCCCGCAAGAGCAGACACAGAGCTCCCGCAAGAGCAGGCACAAACAGAGCTCCCGCAAGAGCAGGCACAAACAGAGCTCCCGCAAGAGCAGGCACAAACAGAGCTCCCGCAAGAGCAGGCACAAACAGAGCTCCCGCAAGAGCAGGCACAAACAGAGCTCCCGCAAGAGCAGGCACAAACAGAGCTCCCGCAAGAGCAGGCACAAACAGAGCTCCCGCAAGCAGGCACAAACAGAGCTCCCGCAAGAGCAGGCACAAACAGAGCTCCCGCAAGAGCAGGTACACAGAGCTCCCGCAAGAGCAGGCACACAGAGCTCCCGCAAGAGCAGACAAACAGAACTCCCGCAAGAGCAGACAAACAGAGCTCCCGCAAGAGCAGACAAACAGAGCTCCCGCAAGAGCAGACACAGAAGTAGCTCCCGCAAGAGCAGACACAAACCGAGCTCCCGCAAGAGCAGACACAGAAGTAGCCCCCGCAAGAGCAGACACAACAGAGCTCCCGCAAGAGCAGACACAACCGAGCTCCCGCAAGAGCAGACACAACCGAGCTCCCGCAAGAGCAGACACAACCGAGCTCCCGCAAGAGCAGACACAAACGAGCTCCCGCAAGAGCAGACACAAACCGAGCTCCCGCAAGAGCAGACACAAACCGAGCTCCGCAAGAGCAGACACAAACCGAGCTCCCGCAAGAGCAGACACAAACCGAGCTCCCGCAAGAGCAGACAAACAGAGCTCCCGCAAGAGCAGACAAACAGAGCTCCCGCAAGAGCAGACAAACAGAGCTCCCGCAAGAGCAGACAAACAGAGCTCCCGCAAGAGCAGACAAACAGAGCTCCCGCAAGAGCAGACAAACAGAGCTCCCGCAAGAGCAGACAAACAGAGCTCCCGCAAGAGCAGACAAACAGAGCTCCCGCAAGAGCAGACAAACAGAGCTCCCGCAAGAGCAGACAAACAGAGCTCCCGCAAGAGCAGACAAACAGAGCTCCCGCAAGAGCAGACAAACAGAGCTCCCGCAAGAGCAGACAAACAGAGCTCCCGCAAGAGCAGACAAACAGAGCTCCCGCAAGAGCAGACAAACAGAGCTCCCGCAAGAGCAGACAAACAGAGCTCCCGCAAGAGCAGACAAACAGAGCTCCCGCAAGAGCAGACAAACAGAGCTCCCGCAAGAGCAGACACAAACCGAGCTCCCGCAAGAGCAGACACAGAAGTAGCCCCCGCAAGAGCAGACACAACAGAGCTCCCGCAAGAGCAGACACAACCGAGCTCCCGCAAGAGCAGACACAACCGAGCTCCCGCAAGAGCAGACACAACCGAGCTCCCGCAAGAGCAGACACAAACGAGCTCCCGCAAGAGCAGACACAGAAGTAGCCCCCGCAAGAGCAGACACAACAGAGCTCCCGCAAGAGCAGACACAACCGAGCTCCCGCAAGAGCAGACACAACCGAGCTCCCGCAAGAGCAGACACAACCGAGCTCCGCAAGAGCAGACACAAACGAGCTCCCGCAAGAGCAGACACAAACCGAGCTCCACGCAAGAGCAGACACAAACCGAGCTCCCGCAAGAGCAGACACAAACCGAGCTCCCGCAAGAGCAGACACAAACCGAGCTCCCGCAAGAGCAGACAAACAGAGCTCCCGCAAGAGCAGACAAACAGAGCTCCCGCAAGAGCAGACAAACAGAGCTCCCGCAAGAGCAGACAAACAGAGCTCCCGCAAGAGCAGACAAACAGAGCTCCCGCAAGAGCAGACAAACAGAGCTCCCGCAAGAGCAGACAAACAGAGCTCCCGCAAGAGCAGACAAACAGAGCTCCCGCAAGAGCAGACAAACAGAGCTCCCGCAAGAGCAGACAAACAGAGCTCCCGCAAAGAGCAGACAAACAGAGCTCCCGCAAGAGCAGACAAACAGAGCTCCCGCAAGAGCAGACAAACAGAGCTCCCGCAAGAGCAGACAAACAGAGCTCCCCTGCAAGAGCAGACAAACAGAGCTCCCGCAAGAGCAGACAAACAGAGCTCCCGCAAGAGCAGACAAACAGAGCTCCCGACAAGAGCAGACAGACAAACCGAGCTCCCGCAAGAGCAGACACAACCGAGCTCCGCAAGAGCAGACACAACCGAGCTCCCGCAAGAGCAGACACAACCGAGCTCCGCAAGAGCAGACACAACCGAGCTCCCGCAAGAGCAGACACAACCGAGCTCCCGCAAGAGCAGACACAAACCGAGCTCCCGCAAGAGCAGACACAAACCGAGCTCCCGCAAGAGCAGACACAAACCGAGCTCCCGCAAGAGCAGACACAAAACCGAGCTCCCGCAAGAGCAGACACAACCGAGCTCCCGAGCAGAGAGCAGACAGACAAAACGAGCTCCCGCAAGAGCAGACACAGAAGTAGCCCCGCAAGAGCAGACACAACAGAGCTCCCGCAAGAGCAGACACAACCGAGCTCCCGCAAGAGCAGACACAACCGAGCTCCCGCAAGAGCAGACACAACCGAGCTCCGCAAGAGCAGACACAAACGAGCTCCCGCAAGAGCAGACACAAACCGAGCTCCGCAAGAGCAGACACAAACCGAGCTCCCGCAAGAGACACACAAACCGAGCTCCGCAAGAGCAGACCAAACCGAGCTCCGCAAGAGCAGACAAACAGAGCTCCCGCAAGAGCAGACAAACAGAGCTCCCGCAAGAGCAGACAAACAGAGCTCCCGCAAGAGCAGACAAACAGAGCTCCCGCAAGACAGACAAACAGAGCTCCGCAAGAGCAGACAAACAGAGCTCCCGCAAGAGCAGACAAACAGAGCTCCCGCAAGAGCAGACAAACAGAGCTCCCGCAAGAGCAGACAAACAGAGCTCCCGCAAGAGCAGACAAACAGAGCTCCCGCAAGAGCAGACAAACAGAGCTCCCGCAAGAGCAGACAAACAGAGCTCCCAAGAGCAGACAAACAGAGCTCCCGCAAGAGCAGACAAACAGAGCTCCCGCAAGAGCAGACAAACAGAGCTCCCGCAAGAGCAGACAAACAGAGCTCCCGCAAGAGCAGACAAACAGAGCTCCCGCAAGAGCAGACAAACAGAGCTCCCGCAAGAGCAGACAAACAGAGCTCCCGCAAGAGCAGACAAACAGAGCTCCCGCAAGAGCAGACAAACAGAGCTCCCGCAAGAGCAGACAAACAGAGCTCCCGCAAGAGCAGACAAACAGAGCTCCCGCAAGAGCAGACAAACAGAGCTCCCGCAAGAGCAGACAAACAGAGCTCCCGCAAGAGCAGACAAACAGAGCTCCCAAGAGCAGACAAACAGAGCTCCCGCAACAAACAGAGCTCCCGCAAGAGCAGACAAACAGAGCTCCCGCAAGAGCAGACAAACAGAGCTCCCGCAAGAGCAGACAAACAGAGCTCCCGCAAGAGCAGACAAACAGAGCTCCCGCAAGAGCAGACAAACAGAGGACCACGAGGCCTTACTCACACCCCAACACCACACCCCAACCACTGAGCATCAGGCGGTCTGAGCAACGGGCATCCAAATCCCGGACGAGCCCCCATTTGTTACGTTCCAGCTCCCTAAAGGGAGGGGAACCAGATAACCCATTGCTCAGGCCCACCGATGCCAGCAAAGGGGTATGGTGTTGTGGTGCAAGAAAGGACAACACTAAAAATACCGTAAAACAATGCTTTTATTTAGCCACGGTATTTTACGTAAATACTAAACAATACTAACGTTCTTGGGAAATTGGGGAGGGCTGGACAGACCAAAGCAAAGAAATAAACAAAACACAACCACTAACCTCCAAGCAACACAAACACATAAGAACCCCTATCTGGCACACGACCAAGGTGCCCTAAACAAACATACAGCTGGTGGTCCGCCCAGGTCTAGCTAGTGGTTCTAGACAGAAGTATACCTACGGGTGATGTATACCCCGGGGTAGCTCTAAATCTAATCCCCAACTCCCTAAAGAACAACAAAGGAGAGAAAGACAATTATTACAAATTATAATCACAAACAATCACCAAACAAAATGCTCTGTCCTGCCAACTGGAACACAAAACAGGGATAAACTAATACACACAAAACAAGGCCAAAGGTGCTAAACAAAAATGTCAGGGAATCCATCCCAAAACCATAAAGATCCCCACATGTTACAAACCAACCAGTCAGCAGGAACCGAGAGCGAACTGATCCAAACCTGGGCTTTTTAAAGAGCCCAGGCAGCTGCAGACACTGATGAAGGGGCGGAGTCCCAAGTCCCAATCACCAGTTGAACAACCCATCAGCTGCTGGATCAGTCTCAGAAGCCTTGTTCCCTGTGGGAAACACAAACACAACAACCACCAGCAACAAAACATTCCCAAAAAACGAACCCAGAACTCTGGGGACGTAACACGCCCAAAAAAATTTGTGCAAACCACTGTTTGCACACAATTAACTCTGGTCCAGGGACACAAACAACGAGCCAGCGATGGAGGGAATACAGACAACACCTAAAGACAGAGGGATACAAACAACGAGCATAACGAGTCTGCGTCACCACAGACATGCCGAACTCTATCAAGAGCAGCGCCATAGAACGACCTCCCGCAAGAGCAGACACAGAACCGAGCTCCCGCAAGAGCAGACACAGAAGTAGCTCCCGCAAGAGCAGACACAGAAGTAGCTCCCGCAAGAGCAGACACAGAAGTAGCTCCTGCAAGAGCAGACACAGAAGTAGCTCCCCTGCAAGAGCAGACACAGAAGTAGCTCCCGCAAGAGCAGACCCAGAAGTAGCTCCCGCAAGAGCAGACACAGAAGTAGCTCCCTGCAAGAGCAGACACAGAAGTAGCTCCAAGAGCAGACACAGAAGTAGCTCCCGCAAGAGCAGACACAGAAGTAGCTCCCGCAAGAGCAGACACAGAAGTAGCCCCCGCAAGAGCAGACACAGAAGTAGCTCCCCTGCAAGAGCAGACACAGAAGTAGCCCCCGCAAGAGCAGACACAGAAGTAGCCCCCGCAAGAGCAGACACAGAAGTAGCTCCCGCAAGAGCAGACACAGAAGTAGCCCCGCAAGAGCAGACACAGAAGTAGCTCCCGCAAGAGCAGACACAGAAGTAGCTCCCGCAAGAGCAGACACAGAAGTAGCTCCCGCAAGAGCAGACACAGAAGTAGCTCCCGCAAGAGCAGACACAGAAGTAGCTCCCGCAAGAGCAGACACAGAAGTAGCTCCCGCAAGAGCAGACACAGAAGTAGCTCCGCAAGAGCAGACACAGAGCTCCCGCAAGAGCAGGCACAAACAGAGCTCCCGCAAGAGCAGGCACAAACAGAGCGCCCGCAAGAGCAGACACAAACAGAGCACCCGCAAGAGCAGGCACAAACAGAGCTCCCGCAAGAGCAGGCACAAACAGAGCTCCCGCAAGAGCAGGCACAAACAGAGCTCCCGCAAGAGCAGGCACAAACAGAGCTCCCGCAAGCAGGCACAAACAGAGCTCCCGCAAGAGCAGGCACAAACAGAGCTCCCGCAAGAGCAGGTACACAGAGCTCCCGCAAGAGCAGGCACACAGAGCTCCCGCAAGAGCAGACAAACAGAACTCCCGCAAGAGCAGACAAACAGAGCTCCCGCAAGAGCAGACAAACAGAGCTCCCGCAAGAGCAGACACAGAAGTAGCCCCCGCAAGAGCAGACACAAACCGAGCCCCCGCAAGAGCAGACACAGAAGTAGCCCCCCCAAGAGCAGACACAACAGAGCCCCCGCAAGAGCGGACACAAACGCGCCCCCCCAAGAGCAGACACAACCGAGCTCCCGCAAGAGCAGACACAACCGAGCTCCCGCAAGAGCAGACACAAACGAGCTCCCGCAAGAGCAGACACAAACCGAGCTCCCGCAAGAGCAGACACAAACCGAGCTCCCGCAAGAGCAGACACAAACCGAGCTCCCGCAAGAGCAGACACAAACCGAGCTCCCGCAAGAGCAGACAAACAGAGCTCCCGCAAGAGCAGACAAACAGAGCTCCCGCAAGAGCAGACAAACAGAGCTCCCAAGAGCAGACAAACAGAGCTCCCGCAAGAGCAGACAAACAGAGCTCCCGCAAGAGCAGACAAACAGAGCTCCCGCAAGAGCAGACACACAGAGCTCCCGCAAGAACAGACAAACAGAGCTCCCGCAAGAGCAGACAAACAGAGCTCCCGCAAGAGCAGACAAACAGAGCTCCCGCAAGAGCAGACAAACAGAGCTCCCGCAAGAGCAGACAAACAGAGCTCCCGCAAGAGCAGACAAACAGAGCTCCCGCAAGAGCAGACAAACAGAGCTCCCGCAAGAGCAGACAAACAGAGCTCCCGCAAGAGCAGACAAACAGAGCTCCCGCAAGAGCAGACAAACAGAGCTCCCGCAAGAGCAGACAAACAGAGCTCCCGCAAGAGCAGACACAAACCGAGCTCCCGCAAGAGCAGACACAGAAGTAGCCCCGCAAGAGCAGACACAACAGAGCTCCCGCAAGAGCAGACACAACCGAGCTCCCGCAAGAGCAGACACAACCGAGCTCCCGCAAGAGCAGACACAACCGAGCTCCCGCAAGAGCAGACACAAACGAGCTCCCGCAAGAGCAGACACAGAAGTAGCCCCCGCAAGAGCAGACACAACAGAGCCCCCGCAAGAGCAGACACAACCGAGCCCCCCCAAGAGCAGACACAACCGAGCTCCCGCAAGAGCAGACACAACCGAGCTCCCGCAAGAGCAGACACAAACGAGCTCCCGCAAGAGCAGACACAAACCGAGCTCCCGCAAGAGCAGACACAAACCGAGCTCCCGCAAGAGCAGACACAAACCGAGCTCCCGCAAGAGCAGACACAAACCGAGCTCCCGCAAGAGCAGACAAACAGAGCTCCCGCAAGAGCAGACAAACAGAGCTCCCGCAAGAGCAGACAAACAGAGCTCCCGCAAGAGCAGACAAACAGAGCTCCCGCAAGAGCAGACAAACAGAGCTCCCGCAAGAGCAGACAAACAGAGCTCCCGCAAGAGCAGACAAACAGAGCTCCCGCAAGAGCAGACAAACAGAGCTCCCGCAAGAGCAGACAAACAGAGCTCCCGCAAGAGCAGACAAACAGAGCTCCCGCAAGAGCAGACAAACAGAGCTCCCGCAAGAGCAGACAAACAGAGCTCCCGCAAGAGCAGACAAACAGAGCTCCCGCAAGAGCAGACAAACAGAGCTCCCGCAAGAGCAGACAAACAGAGCTCCCGCAAGAGCAGACAAACAGAGCTCCCGCAAGAGCAGACAAACAGAGCTCCCGCAAGAGCAGACACAAACCGAGCTCCCGCAAGAGCAGACACAACCGAGCTCCCGCAAGAGCAGACACAACCGAGCTCCCGCAAGAGCAGACACAACCGAGCTCCCGCAAGAGCAGACACAACCGAGCTCCCGCAAGAGCAGACACAACCGAGCTCCCGCAAGAGCAGACACAAACGAGCTCCCGCAAGAGCAGACACAAACCGAGCTCCCGCAAGAGCAGACACAAACCGAGCTCCCGCAAGAGCAGACACAAACCGAGCTCCCGCAAGAGCAGACACAACCGAGCTCCCGCAAGAGCAGACACAACCGAGCTCCCGCAAGAGCAGACACAAACGAGCTCCCGCAAGAGCAGACACAGAAGTAGCCCCCGCAAGAGCAGACACAACAGAGCTCCCGCAAGAGCAGACACAACCGAGCTCCCGCAAGAGCAGACACAACCGAGCTCCCGCAAGAGCAGACACAACCGAGCTCCCGCAAGAGCAGACACAAACGAGCTCCCGCAAGAGCAGACACAAACCGAGCTCCCGCAAGAGCAGACACAAACCGAGCTCCCGCAAGAGCAGACACAAACCGAGCTCCCGCAAGAGCAGACACAAACCGAGCTCCCGCAAGAGCAGACAAACAGAGCTCCCGCAAGAGCAGACAAACAGAGCTCCCGCAAGAGCAGACAAACAGAGCTCCCGCAAGAGCAGACAAACAGAGCTCCCGCAAGAGCAGACAAACAGAGCTCCCGCAAGAGCAGACAAACAGAGCTCCCGCAAGAGCAGACAAACAGAGCTCCCGCAAGAGCAGACAAACAGAGCTCCCGCAAGAGCAGACAAACAGAGCTCCCGCAAGAGCAGACAAACAGAGCTCCCGCAAGAGCAGACAAACAGAGCTCCCGCAAGAGCAGACAAACAGAGCTCCCGCAAGAGCAGACAAACAGAGCTCCCGCAAGAGCAGACAAACAGAGCTCCCGCAAGAGCAGACAAACAGAGCTCCCGCAAGAGCAGACAAACAGAGCTCCCGCAAGAGCAGACAAACAGAGCTCCCGCAAGAGCAGACAAACAGAGCTCCCGCAAGAGCAGACAAACAGAGCTCCCGCAAGAGCAGACAAACAGAGCTCCCGCAAGAGCAGACAAACAGAGCTCCCGCAAGAGCAGACAAACAGAGCTCCCGCAAGAGCAGACAAACAGAGCTCCCGCAAGAGCAGACAAACAGAGCTCCCGCAAAGCAGACAAACAGAGCTCCCGCAAGAGCAGACAAACAGAGCTCCCGCAAGAGCAGACAAACAGAGCTCCCGCAAGAGCAGACAAACAGAGCTCCCGCAAGAGCAGACAAACAGAGCTCCCGCAAGAGCAGACAAACAGAGCTCCCGCAAGAGCAGACAAACAGAGCTCCCGCAAGAGCAGACAAACAGAGGGACCACGAGGCCTTACTCACACCCCAACACCACACCCCAACCACTGAGCATCAGGCGGTCTGAGCAACGGGCATCCAAATCCCGGACGAGCCCCCATTTGTTACGTTCCAGCTCCCTAAAGGGAGGGGAACCAGATAACCCATTGCTCAGGCCCACCGATGCCAGCAAAGGGAGTATGGTGTTGTGGTGCGAGAAAAGGACAACAACTAAAAATACCGTAAAACAATGCTTTTATTTAGCCACGGTATTTTTACGTAAATACTAAACAATACTAACGTTCTTGGGAAATTGGGGAGGGCTGGACAGACCAAAGCAAAGAAATAAACAAAACACAACCACTAACCTCCAAGCAACACAAACACATAAGAACCCCTATCTGGCACACGACCCAGGTGCCCTAAACAAACATACAGCTGGTGGTCCGCCCAGGTCTAGCTAGTGGTTCTAGACAGAAGTATACCTACGGGTGATGTATACCCCGGGGTAGCTCTAAATCTACTCCCCAACTCCCTAAAGAACAACAAAGGAGAGAAAGACAATTATTACAAATTATAATCACCAACAATCACAAACAAACAAAATGCTCTGTCCTGCCAACTGGAACACAAAACAGGGATAAACTAATACACACAAAACAAGGCCAAAGGTGCTAAACAAAAATGTCAGGGAATCCATCCCAAAACCATAAAGATCCCCACATGTTACAAACCAACCAGTCAGCAGGAACCGAGAGCGAACTGATCCAAACCTGGGCTTTTTAAAGAGCCCAGGCAGCTGCAGACACTGATGAAGGGGCGGAGTCCCAAGTCCCAATCACCAGTTGAACAACCCATCAGCTGCTGGATCAGTCTCAGAAGCCTTCTTCCCTGTGGGAAACACAAACACAACAACCACCAGCAACAAAACATTCCCAAAAAAACGAACCCAGAACTCTGGGGACGTAACATTCATAGCGCACTCAGGCAGAGCGTTCCCACTGCGTTTTCACGCAGCTCGAAGTTCCCTGATAGGGAACCCACAATACCCCAAAATATCCACTTCCCCAAATACTTGAGGCAATATTAATAAACTGTGTCAGAGTTTGTGTTTTTGTCTTTGATAGTAAACAGGTTCAAAGTTTAAAAGGAAACTTTTTTAATTTGCTTGATACACTGTGTCTGTTTGTGTGTCTGTCTGTGTGTCTGAATGTTTGTGTGTCTGTCTGTCTGTGTGTCTGAATGTCTGTGTGTTTGTGTATCTGGGTTTCTGGGTCTGTGTCAGGTATCGGATAATGACACAGAGTTGGCAGCATCAACCAGAGGACAGGCCTAACTTCTCCACCATCTTGGAAAGGATTGACTACTGTTTACAGGTGAGCATTTAGTCCACACCTTGTGCTAAACCATGCTTGAGTTTTAATTATGTCTGTCTGACTGCCAACAGGTCATTTTATTATGCATGACTGTTTTTAATCTGCTTGGCTCTGGTTAAATTCTGTGTTCCTTTAGTACAGCTTCTATCTTATCTGATTTCAATTGTTATGTTACAGTTAAACTTTAAGTGCTCAGCATTCAGTTTCAACTGGTTTTGGTACTGTTTGTTATGTAATTGCTGTATGCTTGTGTCATCACCACTGTGTCTGTCGTAGGATGCTGATGCTTGTGTCTGTCATAGGATACTGATGCTTGTGTCTGTTGTAGGATGCTGATGCTTGTGTCTGTCGTAGGATCCCGATGCTTTTGTCATCACCACTGTCTAACCCTAAACCTAACCCTACCCTAAACCTAACCCTAAACCAAACCCTAAACCTAACCCTACCCAAAACCTAACCCTGTCGTAGGATCCTGATGTTGTGACGGTTCCATTGCCTGTGGAATATGGGCCCATACCAGAAGAGGAGGAGCAGGTCCCAATGCGCCCTGAGGACCCTGCCACCTCCCCTTTGCTGGTGTCCACCCAGACGCCTAACAGGGAGAGCCCTGCTCCACCACCTTCCACCACGCACCCTGTCACGGACAACAGACGGGTTGAGCAGCCCCTTCACCTTACCGGCGGCCAGCCTCCTGAAACTGGCATGATCCAAGCGATGGCAACACAACCACCCCAGTCCTACCCACAACTCCACCTCCAGACGTTTGCCCAGACCGCCACCACCCCCACATCCATGGCTGCTGCTCCCTCTTCCTCTCTACAGCCCAACCCAGAGGGGGGCCACGTCAATCTGGCCTACACCCAGGGTCAGCCAGCGGATAAGGAGGGACACAATGGGAAAGCAACCAACCTGTGGAACCCCACCTACGGCTCCTGGTTTCTTCAGCAGCAGAGGACGCAGCATCAGCAAAAGCAGCAGCAACAGCAGGGCAGAGTGGGAGGCGGGGGAGTGGGAGGCGGGAGGGTGCCTGGCGAGGGGCAGGAGAACCAGGGTCGGACTGTGGCCGAGGCAGCAGGGGCTCTAGGTCTCCAGCAGCACAAGCAACAGTTTCAGCCACCTTATCCTTTCCATCCGCAACAGATGCAGCTTCAGCAGATTCAACTTCTGCACCACCAGCAGCAACAACAACAGCAACAACAACAACAGCAGCAACAACAACAGGCGCTCTGCAGGCCCCTTTGGCCCCCCCCACCCCCGCCACAGAACCTGGGTACCACTAACCCTGTTGCCTCCCCACTTCTGTTAGATTCAGCCGCCCTCCCCCCGGTCCCACTGTTCAGACTCCGGCGCTTCCCATGTGGAAACATCGGCTATGGCTATCAGGAGCAGGGGCTGCCTCTGGAGACGACCCCCCGCCACCCCAACCCTAACCTGCCTCTGGAGATGACCCCCCGCCACCCCAACCCTAACCTGCCTCTGGAGATGACCCCCCGCCACCCCAACCCTGCGTCAGTCAACCCCACTCCCCCGCCACCCCCTCCTCCGCCACCCGCCACCTCGCTAAGGGGAGTGGCAGGGGCTCAGCTGTCACTGGGGCGCACGATGGCCGGCAAACCTGAGGACAGCCGGCCGCTGCTGGTCACCATGGGGACAGTTCAGGACCCCAGGCTGCCGCAGATGGAGGGTCACAATGCCACAATCCTTTAACCCACTGTGGACTTCAAGCTTTGTTTTTTGGCTCCCGGCGTTCAGCCCACCGTGCAACACTGTGTCAGGACCTCCTTTATCCCCTGCCCCCCTTCACACGCACACACACCTTTCACACACACGCACACACCGGGGTTAACTTTTTTGGATTGACCACATGGCTTGATCCATGTTCACAAAACGTATGGTTGATTTGAAAAGGGGTTATTTCAAATGGAAATGAGTGTGGAAATAACTATAGGAAGTACTGAGTTTGGTCAGAGAACCGGAACAATGTACACTTGGCAACACTGGCTAAATGTAACCACTTATAGGGAATAAAGTAAGAAGACAATGGGCTGAATGAGTTCAGTTGTTTATGGTAGCCGGTTGAACTAGGTAACTTGTTGTTTGCAAGCTGACCTCCCATCATTGCAGCTCTGTAGAATGTCAAAACTGACTTTTATATGTCATGCTGAATCAAATCAAATGAACACACAGATGATATCTGTGAAAGGGTTTATTTAGGGCATTTGTTAACTCCTCTGGCTGTCAATAATTGTGGTTCATCAATTTAATCTGCAAATCATAATTTTTCTTTAGGACCTCAGACCTTGACAGTCAGTCATGAACCATTTTTTTTAAATAATATTGTGAGAATCGGACACAGGATTTGAGAAATTTTGTTTTTAAACCAGGAATAAAAAATGTGTTTGTTGATGTTTGCTTGCCTGCTCGTTTATTTATTAATTAGTTTATTTATTATTTGGGAGCTTTGTAAATTAATAATGGACACACTTCTGCCCCCCAACCTAGCAAAATTATTTTCAAATGATCTGGTTCAACATTGTTTTTGTTGGCAGGATTGAGTTCAACATGAAAGCAAATTACAAATATCCATTGTGAACAATGTAACTAAGTGTTGCTAGGAGTGACAAGGGATAATGATATCATTAGCGTGGGTTGTTTGAGTAGGTGGACTTCATCTGTGTGTGTGCGTGCGTGCGTGTATAAGTGTGTGTGTGTGTTTGAGAGGTGAACACAGTGGAGGAAAGAGATGGACAACATGTTCATATAGGCACAACAATATGGAGTTCACTTAAAATAGATCTCAAATGTTTATTCAAGCAGGTTCATCTCCCCCTTTCCAGGGTTTTTGGATATGTATATATTAAAGGAAAACAGAAATGACTGCTTCATGGAATGCCATGTATGGAGAGACATTTAATTGAAATGTTGCTTTTAAATAGGGAGATTTTTGCAAGTGTTTCTCTTTTTTTCAATAATCTTTTCTTGATTCATGGCCTGTAAAAATGTTTTTTCAATTATTTCTTTTTTGCCTTGCCCAGCATCTATATTGGACAGTGCTGAATAGGTCTTTACCCTGAAACTGCTATTTGAATTAATGTTCAAAAATTTGCATAATTTAGCTTCTCTATTTGAAGAAAGACTGTTGCAGAATATTAACTACCCAAAGTGAAAAGTTTTAATACAAAAATCTTCTGGTCCACTTGTGAATGAATCAACGGGAAATATTTTGTGAGGATCCAATTTCTTACAGCTATATTCAACGTGCAGAAGCTCAACACTCAGAAAAGTATGTTTTATACATTCAAAGAGAATAATGACGTCTGTGATTATCCATGGAAATGTGCAAACATCTGTCATTTGAAGTGTAATTCTAAACTGAGTGTTTACAGGTCTGGGGTCAGTTGTTTGTCTGACTGCCTGTTTGTCAAATTTTACTTGTAGATTCTGTTTCATAAAGTCTTACACACGAATAGAAACATGACATTTAATTATTTGACATGAAGTGACTTAAAGCGTTTTAAGCCAGACGGCTAGAGATTTCAAATAACATGTTGCACTATCGTCAGCAGCTGTGTCCAACTTATTTGTATTTCCTTTGAAGCAGCTCATCTCCATTGCTATTTGTGAAAAAAAACTAAGAAACTGCACCTGTAAAATGTTGTAATTATAAAGTATTGTACTATGACTCCAGTAAACATTGTTATTTGCCCTTCAGATGACATCTGCCAAAATGAATAAATTACTATATAATGACCACTGGAGTATTTTTACATTTTACATGTAGGTAGCTGTTTAACTTGGTGCATTTATTCAAACACACACATGCACACACATATATATATATATATATACCATTGACCATTGACACCTTGCACAAGCAAGCAAGCAAGTTTATTTATATAGCACAATTCATACATAGAAGCAATTCAATGTGCTTTACAGAGGAAAATAATAAAATGATAAAATACATGCTTTTATCAGAATAAAAATAAATAAAATACATGCATTTTATAACAATCTGTAATGCTTAAGTGACGGCATATGCAACCTAAGGCTCCCCTGTGGGAGAACGCTGGGCAGAGCCATCTACAAAATTACCACATGGGTCGCTACATTACCCCCACCAAACGGGAGAGCGTGTCCTCACGCTTCACTTGTCCAAAGTCCCTCACGGAGACACGCCTCTCCGATGGCCCTCTGCCAATCCCACACCAATGTAGCGTCCGGCGGGGGGAATTGTGCCCTACTTATTTATTCAAAAGGTCTTTAGAACCTTTCCAGGTCTTTAGAACTTTCTCTAGAACATCTAGGTCTTTTTGCTAAGGTATACATTACAGGTTTTCATTTATGCCATGCATCAGAATAAAAACAAATAAAAGCATAAAAAGATAATTAAAATAGACTTAACAGTGTGATAAAGTTTAAGCGCTCAGTCATATGCTTGCGAAAAGAGAAATGTTTTTAGCCTGGCTTTAAAAATGTATACATTTTGGGCACGTCTAAGATCTTCTGGTAATTTATTCCAGTTGCATGCAGCGTAACTGCTGAATGCAGCTTCACCATGTTTAGTTTTGACTGTGGGCTCCACTAGCTGTCCTGAGTTCAGTGATCTGAGTGCCCTGCTTGGTTTATAATCCTCAAACATATCAGAAATGTATTCAGGGCCCAGTCCGTTCGGAGATTTATAGACTACTAGCAAAACTTTAAAATCTATTCTGTAACTAACTGGAAGCCAGTGCAAAGATTTAAGAACCGGCGTGATGAGTTCTGTTCTCTTAGTTTTTGTTACACAAGGAGGGCAAGACACAAAAGGTCATTGCTAAAGAGGCTGGCTGTTCACAGAGCTCTGTGTCCAAGCACATTAATAGAGAGGCAAAGGGAAGGAAAATATGTGGTAGAAAAAAGTGTACAAGCAATAGGGATAACCGCACCCTGGAGAGGATTGTGAAACAAAACCCAATCAAAAATGTGGGGGAGATTCACAAAGACTAGACTGCAGCTGGAGTCAGTGCTTCAAGAACCACCACGCACAGACGTATGCAAGACATCGGTTTCAGCTGTCACATTCCTTGTGTCAAGCCACTCTTGAACAAGACACAGCGCCAGAAGCGTCTCGCCTGGGCTAAAGACAAAAAGGACTGGACTGCAGCTGAGTGGTCCAAAGTTATGTTCTCTGATGAAAGTACATTTTGCATTTCCTTTGGAAATCAAGGTCCCAGAGTCTGGAGGAAGAGAGGAGAGGCACAGAATCCACGTTGCTTGAAGTCCAGTGTAAAGTTCCCACAGTCAGTGATGGTTTGGGGTGCCATGTCATCTCCTGGTGTTGGTCCACTGTGTATTCTGAGGTCCACGGTCAACGCAGCCGACTACAGGAAGTTTTAGAGCACTTCATGCTTCCTGCTGCTGACCAACTTTATGCAGATTTCATTTTCCAACAGGACTAGGCACCTGCACACAGTGCCAAAGCTATCAGTACCTGGTTTAAGGACCATGGTATCCCTGTTCTTAATTGGCCAGCAAACTCGCCTGACCTTAACCCTATAGAAAATCTATGGGGTATTGTGAAGAGGAAGATGGGATACGCCAGACCCAACAATGCAGAAGAGCTGAAGGCCACTATCAGAGCAACCTGGGCTCTCATAACACCTGAGCAGTGCCACAGACTGATCGACTCCATGCCACGCCGCATTGCTGCAGTAATTCAGACAAAAGGAGCCCAAACTAAGTATTGAGTGCTGTACGTGCTCATACTTTTCATGTTCATACTTTTCAGTTTGCCAACATTTCTAAAACTCATTTTTTAAGTAATATTCTAATTTTCGGGGATACTGAATTTGAGATTTTCATTAGTTGTCAGTTTTAATCATCACAGTTAAATGAAATAAACATTTGAAATATAATGAATGAATATGATGTGTGTGTAATGAATGAATATAATATCGAAGTTTCACTTTTTGAATGGAATTACTGAAATAAATCAACTTTTTGATGATATTCTAATTATATGACCAGCATCTGTATATATAGGATAATTCAAATGTATTTGATTAGTTTTATTATTTGCAAAAATGTAGAACAATGAAGACAACAAACCTATGAAAGAAGATATTGAATCATGGAGCAACCAAAAACATGTTAAACAGAACAAAATAACATTTTATATTGTAGATATTTCAAGACACCTTTTATCTTGATGACAGCTTTGCATCATGAGGGCTCTCTGTCTGACATTACATCTGTCCCAATGTCCACACTCAAAGACTCATGGACTCCCAAGCACGTACTTGCTAGTCTGTGAGGGCTTAGGGCTGTCCCATCGTAAAATAGTCAAGTGCGTGAACCCACAAAAGCATGCAACCTGTTTCAGCAGTCATCAACGTAACGTGTTCATTTCACAAATAACTGTCCCATTTCTATCTACAGCATCTTGCCACTTTAGTCTATAAGGGCTTAGGGGGGACATTGAGATTGGGTCTTAAACTCTCTGTCCCTTCAAATTTACAGGTGTGCATTGTCCAACGTTAATGTGTTATTTCATTCCTTCTTACTGCGGTTGTCTTTGCAGGAATACAGAAGACCTTAACCAGAAGATCATAGTAGTACTGTAGAAGTGAATATCATGAGCACAGTTCAAATAACCAAACAGAAACAGCTCAACAGATCCTCTAACACAAGGAATAATTTAGTGTCAAAGAGGAACAGTTGGTCAGTAGTGTAGGAATATAATGGCATCAAAAAACAAGATTCTACATAGCTATAGAAAGCCTTGATACCTTAATTTTAGTTATGATAGATAATAGAAAAGTTCAAAGTGTTTATAAAGTGCAATACGCATGTTTAAATATGATTTGTTTATTACAGTGATTTTGAATTATCTAAATACAGAGGGCCTGATTTACTAAGACACGTGCAGTTTGCGCTGCGTCTGTTTTGCGAGTTCGCTAATAGCGCACGCTTCCACATTTTGCAAAGTATCTGCGCATACCCCGCCCACCATTAGCGCGCCTCTAAAAGCGCATACAATGGGCCGCATGTATTTACCATGGATAGAGCTGTAATCGGGCCTAAAAAGTGACACCCGACCCAACAGAATTCGGCCCGAGCCCGACCCAAGCCCGAAAGTTTTTAAAAGTCCGAAGCACGGACCCGTTTACAGCCCGACATTATTCAAATGTGCGCACGGACGCAGTTCTATTGCCTTTCGCCAAGAATGAGTCATTTAGCCTAAATATTTGTTTAAAACATTTATAATAACAAAACAATTAAATACTCTGTACAACATAATATCACTGGCTAAGTATAAATTCTAAATTAATATTGGGAGGGTAATAAGAGAAGGCTCCACTTGGTTCGCCAATACGGTGAACAGCAGCTGAAATTAAAAGAATAATGGCAACATTAGCCTATGTACTCTGTCTCCAATTTGCATTTAAGATTCAAATAATATTTATTTGAAAAACCTTTACTCACCAAGACTAGGCTACATGTTTTAGTGCGGGTAAGTATGTAATCCCCAGTATATGGGTTCAGCCAGTCCTGCTCTCTAATGGTGCGTCCAGCAGCACTGATTGGCCACTGGCAGATGTTGAACAAGTTAACATGCATGAGACAGGACACCGCTCGCTGCGTTCCGTAAATGCCTCCGCCGCCGCAGCGGCGCGTCCGGACGAGCCCAGCGGCTTCCCTTCCGTAGCGCAACTTTACACCCCCAATAACCCTCTCCCTTTCCAGCAGCCCCGAGCTCTGGCCCCAGGCACTAGCGCGCAGCTTCCGCAGCCAGCAGCTGTACAGGCTATCCCTCGACTCCAGTCCTTCTACCCAGGTGCCAACCCCGCCCACCAGCAGTGGCCCGCAGCCCCGCAGCTTCAAACAAGCGCGGGCCCGCCCCCGCTCGCAGCGCAAGCTCCCCCTTTTCCCTTCCAGCCTCCTTTTCCCCCGCCCAACTTCCCCCCCCTGCCGCAGCAGGTCCCCTAGGCTCGTTCCCACCGCCTACGTTCCAAGCTCCGGGGTACACCCTCCCCTGCGCCTCCACCCAATCCAAATCCCCATACTCCCTCTTCACAGCCACCCCGATGCCCGTGCCTTCTAACGCCGTCGCCATGGAACCCCCGCCGGTTCCCCAGCACATCCGCGCCCAGATCCTCTCAGGTGCGGACGCAGACCTTTCATCTCTGCTCTCTCTTCTTCCCGCAGCCGAACCAGAACGCCGGATAGACTGCGGGGAGTACTCAGTCACCCTAAGGAACACAACCACCCACTCATCTCGCGTTCTCTCCTTCCCCGAGTTCTCAATTGCCTTTTCCCGGTTCACCGAGATAATCTGTTCCGTTTTCCCCCAAAGGTGGCGCGAACTGAACGACTATCAAGCCATTATAGCCGAACTCGCGCTGTCCTACGGGGGGGGGGGCACTTCTACACCTACCACAAGCTCTTCTCCGCGAGTCGCACAGTGGAACCAGTGCCCCTACTGGGGCGCACTTGACCCAGACCTGCACAACAGGGTGTTCCTAGGCTGCAGGAACATCACTTGCGCAGTGTGCAGGTCCGCGGCGCACCCCACAGCCTCATGCCCACATGTTAACCCCTCCTCCCCTCCCCACACCAGTTCGAGCAAGCCGAAGTCTACCAGCTATGTACCGCGTACCGCAACCACCAGCGCAACCCAGGTCTCCGCTTTCGTTGAAGGCAGACAGCTCTGCGACAACTTCAACTCGGGCAGATGCCACAGAGCACGCTGCCGCTTCATGCACATTTGTAGTTTTTGCGGCGGCGCCCACGCCCGCCTCGTATGTCCAGTCTACATATCTGCAAATAAAACACCCAAAAATTACTTGACGACTCCTGTAAATATTTCGCGCAAGCATTTCGAACTGGCCCTCCACCCGGATGCCGAATTTACAGATTACCTACTATCAGGCTTAAAAAATGGCTTTAAACCAGGCTTAGAGTGCCCACTGTCACAAAACCTTATATGTAACAACCTGCTATCCGCCCATATAGAACCCGAAGTAGTAGACGAACTGATCAAAAAAGAGGTCGAGTCAGGCTTCATGATCGGCCCGTTCAACAAACCCCCATTCGACCTGTTCCGCATCAGCCCCATCGGAGTGGCCACAAGAAAATTCACTGGTAAAAAACGTCTAATTATCGACCTGTCAGCCCCTCACAATTCCCCGTTCCCAAGTATAAACAGCTTGATCCCTCTCGACGAATTCTCGCTTAAATTCCACGACATTGACCAGGCAATCGACATGATTAAAGTCGCGGGTCGGGGTGCCTGGCTGGCCAAAGTTGACGTTACCTCCGCTTTCAAAGTCATGCCCATCCATCCCGACTCATGGCATCTCTTTGGAGTCCGCTGGCTCGAGAAATACTATTTCGCCGTACGTCTAACGTTCGGGTGCAAAAGCAGCCCTAAGATATTCGACATGCTATCAGAAGCAGTCTGCTGGATCCTGTCAAACAATTACGCCATCCCCCATCTCATTCACCTGCTAGACGATTTTCTAATAATCTCGCCTCCCAACGCCATACCAGCCGCGCACCTCCTCTCAGTCCAAAACGTTTTCTCCGAGCTAGGAATCCCCCTTGCAGAGGAGAAAACCATGGGCCCCGCGACGTCCATCGAGTTTCTAGGGATTAATTTGGATTCTAGGGAATTCCAAGCATCCCTACCAAAGGAGAAAATCGACCGAATAATTCTCGTCTCCTCTACCTTCCTCGAGAAATCTTTCCTCTCGAAACGCGAACTCTTATCCCTGCTCGGCCATTTAAACTTCGCAATGCGCATCATCCCGCAGGGTCGCCCCTTTATATCGCATCTCCTCTCACTCGCGTCCTCGGTCCACTCGCTAGAGGACCCCATTTCCTTAACCCGTGCATGCCGCGACGAACTCAGGCTGTGGGTAACATTTCTGAAACAGTGGAACGGCCTATCGTTTTTCTACAAAAACCTCGTCGCGACCCCCACCGACATCCAACTGTTCACAGACGCCGCCCCCTCAATCGGGTTCGGGGGATTCTACCAAGGTCGTTGGTTCGCGGCTCCGTGGCCACCTCAGTTCCAGGAAATACCGCAATCCTCAGCGTTATTCGAGCTCTACCCCCTCGTAGTGGCAGCTTTCCTATGGGGAAAGGAATGGGCCTCTACAAGCATCCTAGTGCATTGCGACAATGAGGCTACCGTGCACGGCATTAACAGAGGCCGCTCCCACTCACCCGCTCTGATGCCACTCTTAAGGCGCCTCACCTGGATCGCAGCTTGCGACCAATTCATTATCATCGCTAAGCATATTCCCGGGTCAGAGAACCAAATCGCTGACTCCCTGTCTCGCTTTCTGTTTCAGAAATTCAGGACGCTGGCTCCGGAGGCGGACCATATCCCTACTCCGGTCCCTCGCTATTCAGAATTGGTATTCCCGTAAACCTGATGCACGGCGCTCCCTCCCCCGAAATAAGCAACCCAAGTGCCGCAGCACACCCGCCCCAGCCCAAGTGCCGCAGCACACACGCCCCAGCCCAAGTGCCGCAGCACACACGCCCCAGCCAAGTGCCGCAGCACACACGCCCCAGCCAAGTACCGCAGCACACCCGCCCCAGCCAAGTGCCGCAGCACACCCGCCCAAGTGCCGCAGCACTCCAGCCCAGCCAAGTGCCGCAGCACACACGCCCCAGCCAAGTGCCGCAGCACACACGCCCCAGCCAAGTGCCGCAGCCAAGTGCCGCAGCACACACGCCCCAGCCAAGTGCCGCAGCACACCCGCCCAAGTGCCGCAGCACACCCGCCCAAGTGCCGCAGCACACCCGCCCAAGTGCCGCAGCACTCCAGCCCAGCCAAGTGCCGCAGCACTCCAGCCCAGCCAAGTGCCGCAGCACACACGCCCCAGCCAAGTGCCGCAGCACACCCGCCCAAGTGCCGCAGCACTCCAGCCCAGCCAAGTGCCGCAGCACACACGCCCCAGCCAAGTGCCGCAGCACACCCGCCCCAGCCAAGTGCCGCAGCACACCCGCCCAAGTGCCGCAGCACTCCAGCCCAGCCAAGTGCCGCAGCACTCCAGCCCAGCCAAGTGCCGCAGCACACACGCCCCAGCCAAGTGCCGCAGCACACACGCCCCAGCCAAGTGCCGCAGCACACACGCCCCAGCCAAGTGCCGCAGCACACCCGCCCAAGTGCCGCAGCACTCCAGCCCAGCCAAGTGCCGCAGCACTCCAGCCCAGCCAAGTGCCGCAGCACACACGCCCCAGCCAAGTGCCGCAGCACACACGCCCCAGCCAAGTGCCGCAGCACACCCGCCCAAGTGCCGCAGCACTCCAGCCCAGCCAAGTGCCGCAGCACACACGCCCCAGCCAAGTGCCGCAGCACACACGCCCCAGCCAAGTGCCGCAGCCAAGTGCCGCAGCACACACGCCCCAGCCAAGTGCCGCAGCACACCCGCCCAAGTGCCGCAGCACACCCGCCCAAGTGCCGCAGCACACCCGCCCAAGTGCCGCAGCACACCCGCCAAAGTGCCGCAGCACTCCAGCCCAGCCAAGTGCCGCAGCACACCCGCCCCCGCCCAAGTGCCGCAGCACACCCGCCCAAGTGCCGCAGCACACCCGCCCAAGTGCCGCAGCACTCCCGCCCCGCCAATTGCCGCAGCACACACGCCCCGCCCAAGTGCCGCAGCACTCCAGCCCGCATTAAACCTATCCCTTAATTGGCATGTAAGTGCGAACTCGTGAAATGAGGATTACTAACAAGGTTCGGGAGGAGGACTTTCAGCTAATTAATTACAGGTGGAAGCTCTCAGCTATTAACGACTAGGGTACATATAGACTCAGCAGTCTTACCTCGCTCCGCTGACAGCTCGCAGCATCCCCCCACCACCCCTTCTCCGCTCAAATTCTAGTCCTAACCACTTACATGCGGGGGGGGTACTCTGGGTTCGGGCCGAATTCCGAGCCCGGAGCCCCGGGCCGGATTCCGAGCCCGGAACCCTCCCTCCGGACAGCACGCCAAATACGCATTAAACCTATCCCTTAATTGGCATGTAAGTGCGAACTCGTGAATAACTTGACAGGAATTGTATCCAATAGGTTCACAGCTCGCAACCTAATAAAAGAGCAACTTATGAACACCTGAACGATTAATATGACTGGATTAATCGAGGGTTTGGAACTGTTTTATGGCATTTTGTACCATGAAATGGTCTGTTCGACGGTAGCTGCGTATCTATTGTCTGCTCATCTAACGGGCACGATACACTAGGCACTCCACAAGCGAAATTCGCCGCCAATTCATTTTCAATTAGGTCACGTGACTGTGTTGAGCAAGGCATTGTGGGATACCTGGCGACGCGAAGACAGCGAGCGAAGCGTCGAAAGATAGGATCCATCCTATTATATGCAAATTGAATGCGATTTTCGCTCTTACACGCTTGGGCGATAGCCAATCACAAACGATGTGTCTGTGTACCTTCTATACGCGGCATCCAAAATGTTACTACGTTCAAAATGGAGGAACATTTAATAATGGCAGTTTCTGGATTTCAAGAACTGTACAATGTGTCCCTTTTTAATTATAGATTAAGAGACATTTAATTTTCTTTTTGGGCTATTTTTTATATGAAATAATGCTACAGTGCATGTTCATTTTGGAGTTGGCTGGCAAACAGCACAATTAAATGCTACTCATCATAGGCAAATAGCAATAAGTTAGGCTGGACTAATTGCTCTACGAAACCGGGTGTCCTGCCTCACAACCCAGAATCCCAATCTACTAAACTCGGCCTGGTGAGCCGAAAATAACCCTGGAACCAGGCATCGTCAAGGCGGAGTTCCTGTACAAGCCTATGGTACTCTTTCGTGGAATTATTTAAAGGGAAGACAGAGACTGTAGTTTCCTTTAATAATGAAAATGTATTTATTCAAGATTCATGGGCCTGGAGCAGTTAACAACACATTTACATGTCAAGTCAAATGCTCAACCATTATTAGGTTGACCTCTGCTATATATACGTCCAGTATAAACCCTCCCTCTCCCGTACAGGTTGTGATTTGTTTATCGGGACAAAATAATAGGGTTCACCGAAAGGAACGGTGCTGCCGGCGCAACACCCTGCAATGAAGCAGCAATGATATTGCAACAAGCCTCTTTCTCTCGTTATCCATGTTTGATATAGATATTTTTGTGTAAATCAATTTATATGCAATTATTTCCTCCACAAATATGTAATATGAGCGGGAAGTATGTTCATTTGTCAAGAATGCTTAAATAAAAATGCATATTGAGCAAACATAATGCGTCGTCATGACACAATCATAGTAACAACTACTGAAACTACTTTTTCACCCTGCTTATAGAAAATGTTAAATTTATTATTAATCTGGTCTATTTTCATCAACCTAATTCTTAGCAAAGGTGTGCATTGGAATAGTGAAGTGTAAACTTTCTGCGTCGCAACAAAAAAACATACACGCCCACAAGCAACCAGCGACAAGAGATTCAAGTTAAAATCCAAATGCCTAGTGTATCGTGCCCGTAAGTGTTGCATTCAAAAGTAACCCCCCCCGCTACAAAAGTGGGGACTCCCGGGACCGCTCATTGCATATTACAACACTGCATCTCTAAACAACATTAGGGGTTTAGTAGCCTTATATTTAATATGGGCTACATTTACATGGCTGGAAGTTCAACAAATCAGTAAAAATACTACTGTGATTGTAGTTAAATAAAAATATGTCATTCACATCGATTCATGCTTCACCTAATTTCATCATAACATATAGGTCTGCTCTACAGGAAAGAATAGTTTCTTTAATCTGTTTATTATTGTGTTGGTCATACTATACAAAAATGTATTGCTTGTGTTGGTTGATTAATACAGAAGATAAAGAGCTAAAGAATAAAAATAGATTTAAATAAATAGAAATAGATTGCAATCGCAATATCGATTTAAAAAAATATTACAATACGATTTCTTTCCAAAATCGTTTAGCCCTAGATGAGTTGTACCACTACTTTAAATAACTTTTCATAAAGCCCTTTTACAAACATGCAACCTGAATCCGACAGAGCACACATCAACAAGTTGAACAAGCTGAACACGGTGTTTTGTATTTTGATTTAACACTTTTTTGGAGTTACTAAATGATTACCTTCACTTTTTACTCCACTATATTCTAAAAAGTACAAGCATAAGACATTGCCTTGAATTATTACATTTTCTAACTTGTGGCTGGTATTGTATATACGTGAGGTGGTGAACCCCAGAACTCAATATAAATACAGGACATGAGGAGGTGAACCCCAGAACTCAATATAAATACAGGACATGAGATGGTGAACCCCTGAACTCAATATAAATACAGGACGTGAGGAGGTGAACCCCAGAACTCAATATAAATACAGGACATGAGGAGGTGAACCCCAGAACTCAATATAAATACAGGACGTGAGGGGGTGAACCCCCGAACACAATATAAATACAGGACATGAGGAGGTGAACCCCCGAACTCAATATAAATACAGGACGTGAGGAGGTGAACCCCCCGAACTCAATATAAATACAGGACGTGAGGAGGTGAACCCCAGAACTCAATATAAATACAGGACATGAGGAGGTGAACCCCTGAACTCAATATAAATACAGGACATGACGAGGTGAACCCCAGAACTCAATATAAATACAGGACATGAGGTGGTGAATTCCAGAACTCAATATAAATACAGGACATGAGGTGGTGAACCCCGAACTCAATATAAATACAGGACGTGAGGAGGTGAACTGCAGGCTAGAGCTGTCAAGCTTAATTATGTAATCAACAAAAAGAGTGTGATTTTTAAGTAATTTTTACACTTCTCACTTCTAAGATAATTCTACTCATTAGACATTGTCTTTTCAGTTGTTAACAGACAGTACACACACACACACACACGGGAGTTTTAGTGCAGGAAAGCAAGTGTGTGGAGAAACAATTGGTGAAATATAATAAAATCTTTATTCATTTGTGTATTTTACAAATACCATTTTTACACAATGTGCGCCTATTCTAAATTGCAACCCTTAAAATATACACACACTGTTCCAAATAAACACATTGGACAAGAGACTCACACTGTTCCAAATAAAACCATGGGAAAAGAGCGAGCACACACACACACACACACACACACACACACACACACACACACACACACACACACACACACACACACACACACACACACACACACACACACACACACACACACACACACACACACACACACACACACACACACACACACACACACACACACACACACACACACACACACACACACACACACACACACACACACACACAAGCTTCAATTGACAAACTGCTTACAAGTGCATTTTTACTAAGGCTTTGCAATTATGTCTGGTCTACAAAAACATTCTGAAACATACATAAACATTCTCAGAGAAATATAATGATTAACAAGCATGACAAACCTGACAGTCACATCATTAAATGTTACAGAAATGACAAGTCATAGTAACAGAAACGTCCTGCAACTAAGTGAAGAACAATGACCGGCCAGACATGTCAACTATCAACCTCAACAGTCCATCACAATAAACATTCAGAACAAATATCTGTGTCCTACCAATTCAATTGGGTCAAACAAGGCATTGTTGTCACAGGTTTTTTTCTGTTGCCAATGGACACAAAAAAGGTCAAAGTTGCAGACCTTTGGAAAGCTTTTATTACACCTCCCACAAAGCAGTTCCTGCTAAACATCACAATACATGTTTGTATTTGTGCCAATAGAAATGGAACTTATAGAAAATGTTAGTGTCCCACAGCCTAGCCAGACATCCAACCTAACCAACAGTTATGACAACCAGACATCCAACCTAACCAACAGTTGTGACAGCGTAGCCAGACATCCAACCTAACCAACAGTTATGACAGCGTAGCCAGACATCCAACCTAACCAACAGTTATGACAGCGTAGCCAGACATCCAACCTAACCAACAGTTATGACAGCCTAGCCAGACATCCAACCTAAACAACAGTTATGACAGACTAGCCAGACATCCAACCTAATAAACAGTTGTGACAACCAGACATCCAACCTAACCAACAGTTATGACAACCAGACATCCAGCCTAACCAACAGTTATGACAGCCAGACATCCAACCTAACCAACAGTTATAACAGCCAGACATCCAGCCTAACCAACAGTTGTGACAACCAGACATCCAGCCTAACCAACAGTTATGACAGCCTAGCCAGACATCCAGCCTAACCAACAGTTCTGACAGTCTAGCCAGACATCCAACCTAACCAACAGTTATGACAACCAGACATCCAGCCTAACCAACAGTTATGACAGCCTAGCCAGACATCCAGCCTAACCAACAGTTATGACAACCAGACATCCAACCTAACCAAGTTGTGTAGCATTCACAAACAAATGTCATGTGTGTATAAGACCATGTCAGCATGAACTGGCATCAGTTGACAGCATTTAAGCACAGCTGATGCGATATCGATTCACTATGGCTGAAGATGGACAGCGCTGCCTAAGGTGTAAAGGAACAGCAATTACAATTGGCTGTGATGGCGGTTACAGCTACAGGCCTAGACGCCATCAATGATTTACTGGTGATCCAAACCCAGTTCCCTTCTCTCAAGAGTCAGCTGTGAAGCCCAACACAATATAGCCCAACACATTATATAAAAAATGTCAGAAATTATGACGTTTATAGAAAAGTACTTTTCTTCCAAGCTTTAAATATCAAAACGTTGTCAAAGTGCTTCAGTTGTCTCAATAGCAGAGCAAATAGTTGTCTCAACAACAGAACAATTAGTTGTCTCAATAGCAGAACAATTAGTTGTCTCAACAACAGAACAATTAGTTGTCTCAACAACAGAACAATTAGTTGTCTCAGCAGCAGAACAATTAGTTGTCTCAACAACAGAACAATTAGTTGTCTCAACAACAGAACAATTAGTTGTCTCAACAACAGAACAATTAGTTGTCTCAACAGCAGAACAATTAGTTGTCTCAATAGCAGAACAATTAGTTGTCTCAATTGCAAAGGTATCATCATCATTAACAATCTATCAAAGTTCAAAGGGCATGAATAGGAAGGCAAAAGTTAATTGATAACAACATAAATCAACAAAGATAAGAACAATTTAAACACAAACAGAAATGCAACATTAAGTGCTGGTCCCAAATGTCTTGAGCTGAACAGATTCCCAACATTTGCAATAAACAAAACAACCATTTGTGTACACATTACTTTAAATCCTTTTAGTGAGTATTATTCCCATACCAAGACAATTTAACTGGACAGGTGTGGCATTAACTAGACGTTAATACTTCAGTTCAGTGTAGTTCCACGTGAAGGCTGGCCACAGAAACATAAAGCAGAAAATTAACTCTTAAAACTGTTAGATAATAGCTACGTAGGTAGTGCAGTTTTACAGGAAACATTACAAGCTGCTAAACAAACAAACCCCCCTTCAGCTGTTCTCATCCACCAGCTGAGCACCATTAATGCCCCGGTAGGTGACCCGACTGGGTCTCACCAGCACACCGTGACCCTGGCGACAGGTAAAATATCTTCGTCCGCCCACCTGTCCATTGTTCTTGCCCTGGGCTGTACGCAGCTCCAGTCCCAGCCACAGGCCCGGGGCAAAGTCTGTTTGGCCCACATAGCGGACCAGGGCCATCTCATTGATGCTGCTTAGAAGCACCTGCATGCCTACGTGGAGGTGCACAGAGCTGTCTGAGCCAGAGGATGTGGTGGTGGTGGCATTGGTTCCCCCTGTGCTTCCTGTACCACAGCCACTGCTCAGGTTGCTCCAGCGCCAACGGTGGGGGTTTGAACGTGACCTGATGGGAGAGAGAGGAGAGATGAATGGAGATATTGGATGGGAAAGGCAAGCAAGGAAAAAATGGTGATGAGCTCAAATTAAAGATGAGGATGAGGCAGCAGGCAAGAGAGGAAAGGACGAACGCTAAATGGCATGGATGTAAAGTGACACTGAAAGCAGTTCAGCGGGAGAAAGACATGAAAGAATAAGGAAGAGAAAGCAGAAAAATATATGTGAGAGACGTAGACTGGCTCTAAGGAAAGGGATTGATCGGATTCTGGTCCTTCTCATTACAAATCTCTTGCTGACTAATACCACGCATATACCTCGCTTAAACCTCGCTTAAACCTCGCTTAAACCTCACTTAAACCTCACTTAAACCTCACTTATAAGGAAATGGTTACCTGTTGATTGGAGCCTTCCGGCTTTGCTCCTTCTGGGCGGCAATAGCTGTTGACGTACTGAAGCTCCGCCGGATTCCTAAAGTAGTGACAAACATGTATGAATAGACATATTCATTAGACATATCTAGTAAGCAAACAAGTGTGAATGTGAATAGTGATGACAGGCTTTAGGACAGTTACACACTGTACACGCTGTGTACTCATGACAAGCCTTAGGACAGTTAAACACTGTACACGCTGTGTACTGATGACAAGCCTTAGGACAATTAAACACTGTACACGCTGTGTACTCATGACAAGCCTTAGGACAGTTACACACTGTACACGCTGTGTACTCATGACAAGCCTTAGGACAGTTAAACACTGTACACGCTGTGTACTGATGACAAGCCTTAGGACAATTAAACACTGTACACGCTGTGTACTGATGACAAGCCTTAGGACAGTTAAACACTGTACAAGCTGTGTACTGATGACAAGCCTTAGGACAGTTAAACACTGTACATGCTGTGTACTCATGACAAGCCTTAGGACAGTTACACACTGTACACGCTGTGTACTCATCACAAGCCTTAGGACAGTTAAACACTGTACAAGCTGTGTACTGATGACAAGCCTTAGGACAGTTAAACACTGTACATGCTGTGTACTCATGACAAGCCTTAGGACAGTTACACACTGTACACGCTGTGTACTCATGACAAGCCTTAGGACAGTTACACACTGTACACGCTGTGTACTCATGACAAGCCTTAGGACAGTTACACACTGTACACGCTGTGTACTGATGACAAGCCTTAGGTAACTTACCGGCCAAAGGACGGTTGAGTCGCGAAGAGGACAGCTCTGAAAGACAATCCATGGATCCATGTATCCTGTAACACAAAACCAAAGGATAAAAAACTCATTCCCTCACACTCACACTCAAACACAATTTGTAAGACTTTAATATGATTGTATGACTTGGAAAGCAGCCTGCTTTAAAAACTTCCGACACAATTGATAGATCTGTATTTCTTTGGGTGTGGGTCAATTTAATTTCACTTCATGGAGAATTAATTAAATTCTGCACATGAAAAGGGCAGTAAAGTCATTGTTTCATATAATGAACTTAATTTCCATTGTAGTCATTTATCAGAAACAGAGCAACTTGCAGTAGCGATAACATCTAAGTTACTCACTTAAGGGAAAACATATTTTCACTCTTGGATTCAGTTCTGTGTCCAGTTTGTTATAGCTTACTGTGCTAACCAGTTTGTTATAGCTTACTGTGCTAACCAGTTTGTTATAGCTTACTGTGCTAACCAGTTTGTTATAGCTTACTGTGCTAACCAGTTTGTTATAGCTTACTGTGCTAACCAGTTTGTTATAGCTTACTGTGCTAACCAGTTTGTTATAGCTTACTGTGCTAACCAGTTTGTTATAGCTTACTGTGCTAACCAGTTTGTTATAGCTTACTGTGCTAACCAGTTTGTTATAGCTTACTGTGCTAACCAGTTTGTTATAGCTTACTGTGCTAACCAGTCTGTTATAGCTTACTGTGCTAACCAGTTTGTTATAGCTTACTGTGCTAACCAGTCTGTTATAGCTTACTGTGCTAACCAGTTTGCCATCTTACAACCAAATTGACTATCTAGTTTAACCAATTACCCCTATCAGACACAGTGCAAAACCTTTAAATCTGCAAAATATATGAGGGGTCAGAAGAATAAAAAATAAATGTAAAGACATCAGGACCAAGTTAAATAATGAATTAATAATAATACATAATTAATCACCAATTAAATAATGGTGGGTTGGTGTAACTTAATCTCTGTCGTTTTGTGGATTCATTAATACTTCTGTTGTTTAACATTTGAACTACAAACATGGTTTATCGTCACTCACCCACAACCCATTTACCCATAAAGTAGAGAGATATCGTCACTCACACACAACCCATTTACCCATAAAGTAGACAGATACCGTCACTCACACACATCCCATTTACCCATGTAGTAGAGAGATACCGTCACTCACACACATCCCATTTACCCATGTAGTAGAGAGATACCGTCACTCACACACATCACATTTACCCATGTAGTAGAGAGTTACCGTCACTCACACACATCCCATTTACCCATGTAGTAGAGAGATACCGTCACTCACACACATCACATTTACCCATGTAGTAGAGAGATACCGTCACTCACACACATCCCATTTACCCATGTAGTAGAGAGAAACCGTCACTCACACACAACCCATTTACCCATGTATTAGAAATACCGTCACTCACACACAACCCATTTACCCATGTAGAAGAGAGATACCGTCACTCACATACAACCCATTTACCCATTGATCCATGTAGTAGAGAGATACCGTCACTCACACACAACCCATTTACCCATGTAGTAGAGAGATACCGTCACTCACACACAACCCATTTACCCATGTAGTAGAGAGATACCGTCACTCATACACAACCCATTTACACATGTAGTAGAGAGATACTGTCACTCACACACAACCCATTTACCCATGTAGTAGAGAGATACCGTCACTCACACACAACCCATTTACCCATGTAGTAGAGAGATACCGTCACTCAAATACAACCCATTTACACATGTAGTAGAGAGATACCGTCACACACAACCCATTTACCCATGTAGTAGAGAGATACCGTCACACACAACCCATTTACCCATGTAGTAGAAAGATACCGTCACTCACACACAACCCATTTACCCATGTAGTAGAGAGATACCGTCACACACAACCCATTTGCCCATGTAGTAGAGAGATACCGTCACTCCCACACAACCCATTTACCCATGTAGTTGAGAGATACCGTCTCTCACACACAACCCATTTGCCCATGTAGTAGAGAGATACCGTCACTCACACACAACCCATTTACCCATGTAGTAGAGAGATACCGTCACTCAAACACAACCCATTTACCCATGTAGTAGAGAGATACCGTCACTCAAAACCCATTTGCCCATGTAGTAGAGAGATACCGTCACTCACACACAACCCATTTACCCATGTTGTAGAGAGATACCGTCACACACAACCCATTTACCCATGTAGTAGAGAGATGCCGTCACTCACACACACAACCCATTTACCCATGTAGTAGAGAGATACCGTCACTCACACACAACCCATTTACCCATGTAGTAGAGAGATACCGCCACTCAAATACAACCCATTTACCCATGTAGTAGAGAGATACCGTCACTCACACACAACCCATTTACCCATGTAGTAGAGAGATACCGTCACTCACACACAACCCATTTACCCATGTAGTAGAGAGATACCGTCACTCAAATACAACCCATTTACCCATGTAGTTGAGAGATACCGTCTCTCACACACAACCCATTTGCCCAAGTAGTAGAGAGATACCGTCACTCACACACAACCCATTTACCCATGTAGTAGAGATACCGTCACTCAAACACAACCCATTTACCCATGTAGTAGAGAGATACCGTCACTCACACACAACCCATTTACCCATGTAGTAGAGAGATACCGCCACTCACATACAACCCATTTACCCATGTAGTAGAGAGATACCATTTACCCATGTAGTAGAGAGATACCCATGTAGTAGAGAGATACCGCCACTCACATACAACCCATTTACCCATGTAGTAGAGAGATACCGTCACACACAACCCATTTACCCATGTAGTAGAGAGATGCCGTCACTCACACACACAACCCATTTACCCATGTAGTAGAGAGATACCGTCACACACACACACAACCCATTTACCCATGGAGTAGAGAGATACCGTCACTCACACACAACCCATTTATCCATGTAGTAGAGAGATATGCATGCATACAAGTGGTAAACAAGGTTCAAAAGTGGTTAAGAATTATTTCCAGGTTGTTCTACATGAAACACACAACAAATCCAATCTTAATGAAATGATGCATTTATTTCTGCACTTGATTGAGTTCAGACTGAATTAACAATAAACAGTGATCCTGGGAGTCAGCTGTGCACTCAGTTTCGAGGTGACAGGATATACGAAGTGTTTCAACGTTCCAGCAGAATGTGCCGGTCTGACTGGAGGATGTGGTTGCCTAACCCTCTGTGTGCCAGCGATAATAGCTAGAGCATTGAAAGCCATTACCACAGAGGCAGGCGGAGTGGAGAAATGAGGAAAAGGAATCCTTATCTTGGCAAGCGGAAAAGGAGTGTAGAAGAGGCAGTGGAGGGGGGGGGTACTTGGATGTTTGTTTTCTTAATGGGTCCTGCTAGCTGCTGACAGGAAGAGAAAAGCAGAGCGGGGACAAGAACAGAGGAGCAGCTGTTCCAACATGGGCTGATGGGAGTGGAACGTGACAGAGAGATCTCCATTAGCCTAAACAACGCTTCTAGCTGAGCGTCCCGCATGCCCTGTGGGTTAATTTGATTTGAATAAAATAATGAAAAGAGGAGTGGGTGAGGAGTGAAGAAAAGAGGAGTGGGTGAGGAGTGAGGACAAAAGGAGTGGGTGAGGAGTGAGGAAAAAGGAGTGGGTGAGGAGTGAGGAAAAGAGGAGTGGGTGAGGAGTGAGGAAAAGAGGAGTGGGTGAGGAGTGAGGAAAAGAGGAGTGGGTGAGGAGTGAGGAAAAGAGGAGTGGGTGAGGAGTGAGGAAAAGAGGAGTGGGTGAGGAGTGAGGACAAAAGGAGTGGGCGAGGAGTGAGGACAAAAGGAGTGGGTGAGGAGTGAGGACAAAAGGAGTGGGTGAGGAGTGAAGAAAAGAGGAGTGGGTGAGGAGTGAGGACAAAAGGAGTGGGTGAGGAGTGAAGAAAAGAGGAGTGAGGACAAAAGGAGTGGGTGAGGAGTGAGGACAAAAGGAGTGGGTGAGGAGTGAGGAAAAGAGGAGTGGGTGAGGAGTGAGGAAAAGAGGAGTGGGTGAGGAGTGAGGAAAAGAGGAGTGGGTGAGGAGTGAGGACAAAAGGAATGGGTGAGGAGAGAGGACAAAAGGAGTGGGTGAGGAGTGAGGACAAAAGGAATGGGTGAGGAGTGAGGACAAAAGGAGTGGGTGAGGAGAGAGGACAAAAGGAGTGGGTGAGGAGTGAGGAAAAGAAGAGTGGGTGAGGAGTGAGGACAAAAGGAGTGGGTGAGGAGTGAGGACAAAAGGAGTGGGTGAGGAGTAATGCCAACACTCTTGTCACACAGTAGGAGTGAAAAGACAATGATGGGAGGAGAGGAAATGTAAAAATGAACAAGCAGGAGAATGGCTCTTTATAGATCCTTTAAAATAACAGAGGCACTAGAGACACTTGAACCAAACGATTGAAGTGAAGAATATTAGTTATGTTACCTAAAGCGCTCTAGCATCTGTAGAAGCATGGAAATATCTTCAACCAAAGAACTTTAACTTTCTTTGAACCCCATTTTCTCTCTACGAGGCAAGTAAATATATACAAGTGATGCTGCCATATCCTTCAACAGCCATATAAATCAATTTACGTACGTTATTTGACAGACTCTATTCATGTACGTTATTTGGCAGACTCTATTCATGTAAGTTATTTGGTAGACTCTATTCATGTACGTTATTTGGTAGACTCTATTCATGTACTTTATTTGGTAGACTCTATTCACGTACGTTATTTGGTAGACTCTATTCATGTACATTATTTGGTAGACTCTATTCATGTACGTTATTTGGTAGACTCTATTCATGTACATTATTTGGTAGACTCTATTCATGTACGTTATTTGGTAGACTCTATTCTAGTAAGTTATTTGGTAGACTCTATTCTAGTAAGTTATTTGGCAGACTATTCATGTACGTTATTTGGCAGACTCTATTCATGTAAGTTATTTGGCAGACTCATTTTACGTACATTATTTGGCAGACTCATTTTACAGACGTTATTTGGCAGACTCATTTTATGTACGTTATTTGGCTGACTCAATTTACAATGCATCCCAGAAAGGCCAAAACAACAAATTCAGACTCATCTGATCACAGGACAGATTTTCACTGGTCTAATGTCCTTTTCTTGTGTTTCTTGGCCCTTATTTGTGTCTTTGGGTAGTGGATTGTTATCAGCAATTAGAAAATAAAGTCTCCATTGAACAGTATATTAAGATGTTTATGTAACATAGCATTAGTTTGAGCTGTGATTGGCAGTGGGGTTAATTGGTGAATTCTAAGGCTGCTAAATCCTATCCATCCTTTCCTACATCTTCATCATAATTCTGATGATTTGGCGAATGCTCTTGAGGAAACAAAAGTTCTGGACATTTCTGGATTGACTGTCCAAAGTTGGATTGTAATGTTGGCCCGTTGCTTATTTGAGCTTTTACAGGGACACGCATGTTATATGTTATATGAAGCCATACTGGCAGTTCATATTGACCCAACACCTACTGGGACACACATGTTATATGAAGCCATACTGGTAGCTCATATTGACCCAACACCTACTGGGACACACATGTTATATGAAGCCATACTGGCAGCTCATATTGACCCAACACCTACTGGGACACACATGTTATATGAAGCCATACTGGCAGCTCATATTGACAATACACCTACTGGGACACACATGTTATATGAAGCCATACTGGCAGCTCATATTGACCCAACACCTACTGGGACACACATGTTATATGTTATAGGAGTGCCTGCAGTGTCTTTACCATACACGTGTAAATCAGAACACTCTGATAGCCGTCACAGGTCCAAATATTAAAATAAATTAAATAAATGATGGTACCGTTAAAACTATTGCCTAAACCTATTGTTGAGCATTAGCATTAGGAATTCTTGTTCCAGATTGAGTTTCATGATGTTGTTTACAAACCAGTGCAATTATACAAGAGTGGCTGTGGGAGGGTGAGGTGCCAAACCTTTGTACACGCGACGGTGGGGCAAAACCAGTGCAATTATACAAGAGTGGCTGTGGGAGGGTGAGGTGCCAAACCTTTGTACACGCGACGGTGAGGCAAAACCAGTGCAATTATACAAGAGTGGCTGTGGGAGGGTGAGGTGCCAAACCTTTGTACACGCGACGGTGAGGCAAAACCAGTGCAATTATACAAGAGTGGCTGTGGGAGGGTGAGGTGCCAAACCTTTGTACACGCGACGGTGGGGCAAAGACACCGTACATTGGAGGGCAGTTGAAGTAGGTCACACCGCCGACTGAACCATCATTTTTTCCACTTGGCATGTCCAGCTGGATCCCTAGCCAGAACCCTGAGAGAAATACGTACAGAGATACAAGATTAGTACAGGTAGAGACATACAGACAGAGATACAGGATTAGTACAGGTAGAGAAAGAGAGACATACAGAGATACAGGATTAGTGCAGGTAGAGACATACAGACAGAGATACAGGATTAGTACAGGTAGAGACATACAGACAGAGATACAGGATTAGTACAGGTAGAGAGAGAGACATACAGAGATACAGGATTAGTACAGGTAGAGACATACACACAGAGATACAGGATTAGTACAGGTAGAGACATACACACAGAGATACAGGATTAGTACAGGTAGAGACATACAGACAGAGATACAGGATTAGTACAGGTAGAAACATACAGACAGAGATATAGGATTAGTACAGGTAGAGAGAGACATACAGAGATACAGGATTAGTACAGATAGAGAGAGAGACATACAGAGATACAGGATTAGTACAGATAGAGAGAGACATACAGACATACAGGATTAGTACAGGTAGAGAGAGACATACAGACATACAGGATTAGTACAGGTAAAGAGAGACATACAGAGATACAGGATTAGTACAGGTAGAGAGAGACATACAGAGATACAGGATTAGTACAGGTAGAGACATACATACAGAGATACAGGATTAGTACAGGTAGAGACATACAGAGATACAGGATTAGTACAGGTAGAGACATACAGAGATACAGGATTAGTACAGGTAGAGACATACATACAGAGATACAGCATTAGTACAGGTAGAGACATTCAGAGATACAGGATTAGTACAGGTAGAGAGAGACATACAGAGATACAGGATTAGTTCAGGTAGAGACATACAGACAGAGATACAGCATTAGTACAGGTAGAGACATACAGAGATACAGGATTAGTACAGGTAGAGAGAGACACATACAGAGAGATACATGATTAGTGCAGGTGCATGGATCAGTTTGTTTACTGTGTCATAACCTGGGTTCTGTTGTAAATATTAGTACTATTATTTTTTAGATTAATTTAATAACAAACTTAACTCTTCCCTTCTCTATGTCTAATAAACAGATGCCTGTGAAGAAAATGGCCTCCAGGTAAGGGCACTCATATTTAAGACAGAACCTGGCCCATAAATGTCCATTGGACAGAACCTCACCTTGGAAATGACTGACGATAAAACTATAAACCTGTTCCAAAGATGGGCAGACCTTGAAAAAGCTTGGAGCTTTAATAATAATCACTAATAATGACAAAAACACACGACTAGTTTCGTTGTTAGCATATATAAAGGATTTCTATACTGGAGATAAGCGTTCAAAAACACATTCATCAGAGTGTTACTGTACATTCTTTCCTGTTCAGATATTATTTTCTTACTCATCATTCAGAAATTGCAGAATCCACATTGCTTATGCAGAGTTCAAGTGATACCACAAAAACCCAGGCTCACAAACTGAGATATATAGCCATATATCATATATTTACTCACATACTGAGATATATATATATATATATAGCCATATATCATATATTTACTCACATACTGAGATATATATAGCCATATATCATATATTTACTCACAAACTGAGATATATATAGCCATATATCATATATTTACTCACATACTGAGATATATATATAGCCATATATCATATATTTACTCACATACTGAGATATATATATATAGCCATATATCATATATTTACTCACATACTGAGATATATATAGCCATATATCATATATTTACTCACATACTGAGATATATATAGCCATATATCATATATTTACTCACATACTGAGATATATATATAGCCATATATCATATATTTACTCACATACTGAGATATCAATATAGCCATATATCATATATTTACTCACATACTGAGATATATATATAGCCATATATCATATATTTACTCACATACTGAGATATATATATAGCCATATATCATATATTTACTCACATACTGAGATATCAATATAGCCATATATCATATATTTACTCACATACTGAGATATCAATATAGCCATATATCATATATTTACTCACATACTGAGATATATATAGCCATATATCATATATTTACTCACATACTGAGATATATACAGCCATATATCATACATTTACTCACATACTGAGATATATATATAGCCATATATCATATATTTACTCACATACTGAGATATATATATAGCCATATATCATATATTTACTCACATACTGAGATATATATATAGCCATATATCATATATTTACTCACATACTGAGATATCAATATAGCCATATATCATATATTTACTCACATACTGAGATATCAATATAGCCATATATCATATATTTACTCACATACTGAGATATCAATATAGCCATATATCATATATTTACTCACATACTGAGATATATATAGCCATATATCATATATTTACTCACATACTGAGATATATACAGCCATATATCATACATTTACTCACATACTGAGATATATATATAGCCATATATCATATATTTACTCACATACTGAGATATATATATAGCCATATATCATATATTTACTCACATACTGAGATATATATATAGCCATATATCATATATTTACTCACATACTGAGATATATATAGCCATATATCATATATTTACTCACATACTGAGATATATATAGCCATATATCATATATTTACTCACATACTGAGATATCAATATAGCCATATATCATATATTTACTCACATACTGAGATATCAATATAGCCATATATCATATATTTACTCACATACTGAGATATCAATATAGCCATATATCATATATTTACTCACATACTGAGATATCAATATAGCCATATATCATATATTTACTCACATACTGAGATATATATAGCCATATATCATATATTTACTCACATACTGAGATATATATATAGCCATATATCATATATTTACTCACATACTGAGATATCAATATAGCCATATATCATATATTTACTCACATACTGAGATATCAATATAGCCATATATCATATATTTACTCACATACTGAGATATCAATATAGCCATATATCATATATTTACTCACATACTGAGATATATATAGCCATATATCATATATTTACTCACATACTGAGATATATATAGCCATATATCATATATTTACTCACATACTGAGATATCAATATAGCCATATATCATATATTTACTCACATACTGAGATATCAATATAGCCATATATCATATATTTACTCACATACTGAGATATATATATAGCCATATATCATATATTTACTCACATACTGAGATATCAATATAGCCATATATCATATATTTACTCACATACTGAGATATCAATATAGCCATATATCATATATTTACTCACATACTGAGATATATATATAGCCATATATCATATATTTACTCACATACTGAGATATATATATATAGCCATATATCATATATTTACTCACATACTGAGATATATATATAGCGATATATCATATATTTACTCACATACTGAGATATATATATAGCCATATATCATATATTTACTCACATACTGAGATATATATATAGCATATATTATATATTTCATAACTCATAATAGATATGTAAACTTGGGAATCCACACCAGCTGTTTGGGCATCTGATTTGGGCAACGTGACTGAATAAACAATGTAGAATAAATGGTGTGACACAGCCCTAAGACATGGCATGATGTAGAATAAATGGTGTGACACAGCCCTAAGACATGGTATTATGTAGAATAAATGGTGTGACACAGCCCTAAGACACGGTATTATGTAGAATAAATGGTGTGACACAGCCCTAAGACATGGTATTATGTAGAATAAATGGTGTGACACAGCCCTAAGACACGGTATTATGTAGAATAAATGGTGTGACACAGCCCTAAGACACGGTATTATGTAGAATAAATGGTGTGACACAGCCCTAAGACATGGTATTATGTAGAATAAATGGTGTGACACAGCCCTAAGACATGGTATTATGTAGAATAAATGGTGTGACACGGTCCTAAGACATGGCATTATGTTCCATACATCACAAACTCAAGATGTATTATTGCTATTTTAAACAACAATCAGTAGATTAGAAGCGATTTTGGAATAATATTTCACCTTTCAGACAAACAGTATTTTACACTACAGTATTTGATACTACAGTATTTGATGCTCCAGTATAATACAGCAAATAGGGTGCACGACCTTCAACCTGTACAGCAAATAGGGTCCACGACCTTCAACCTGTACAGCAAATAGGGTCCACGACCTTCAACCTGTACAGCAAATAGGGTCCACGACCTTCAACCTGTACAGCAAATAGGGTCCACGACCTTCTTTAACCTTAGACAGCATCCATTGTGGCACGTAACAGTTTGACTGTGCAGTTGTGTTATGTGTGTGTGTGTGTGTGTACGCAGTTATGTATGTGTGTGTATGCAGTTATGTATATGTGTGTGTGTGTGTGTATACAGTTATGTGTGTGTGTGTGTGTGTGTGTGTACGCAGTTATGTGTGTGTGTGTGTGTGTGTATGCAGTTTTGTGTGTGTGTGTGTGTGTTTGTATGCAGTTATTTGTGTGTGTGTGTGCACACAGTTATGTGTGTGTGTGTGTGTGTACGCAGTTATGTGTATGTGTGTGTGTACGCAGTTATGTGTATGTGTGTACGCAGTTATATGTGTGTGTGTGTACGCAGTTATGTGTGTGTGTGTGTACGCAGTCATGTGTGTGTGTGTGTGTGTGTACGCAGTTATGTGTGTGTGTGTACGCAGTTATGTGTGTGTGTGTGTGTGCAGTTATGTGTGTGTGTACGCAGTTATGTGTGTGTGTACGCAGTTATGTGTGTACGCAGTTATGTGTGTGTACGCAGTTATGTGTGTGTTTGTGTGTGTGTGTGTGTACGCAGTTATTTGTGTGTGTGTGTGCATGCAGTTATGTGTGTGTGTTTACGCAGTTATGTGTATGTGTGTGTGTGCGCAGTTATGTGTGTGTGTGCGTGTGTGCGCAGTGTATACACACACACTATACACCAGGAGGTTAAATTGGAACCAACCAGCCACTGAATAATTTCTAATGTATTTCAATCAAAGCAGAAAATACAAAACGGTGAGTGTGAGGGAATATCGTATTCCTAAACTGACTGTGCTATAAGGCCATTGGCAGTTAACCTAGCTGGGTATTGCTAAATCTGAAATCTCACAATAATGACCTTGTGTACAATTTATTTCCGTTGGTTGTAGGGGAGGGACGGATTGTACAGAACTGTGGCATATCTAGCAACGGTTGGGGAGGACAATTTGGAGACACTTAAAGTTGAGATAAAGTTAAGATCAGGTTAAGATAAAGTGAATGTGGCAGTAAGGCAAGTTGCTTCAAGGTTGTTATGATCACAGTTGTGTTGTGGGTTTTGGGGGTTACTGATTTAACAGACCTGGGGCAAAGTTAGTCTTTCCGTAGAAGCGGACTACCCCCGTTCTCTGGCCCACCACCAAGACTCTCTCCCCCAGTCGCACCTCGGGTCCCTCACACATCGAGCTCCTGGCCGACGTAATCTGGTTCTGGGGCACTGGAACATGAGATAGAGAGAGAATGACTGAAGTTTTACTAACACTGTTAGCAGCTGTAACATCAGGTAGAGAAATACATATAAATCATTGCAACGATCAAGAAAACCAAGACAGTCCTCTCCATTATCTTATATCACACCAACTTAATTATTACATTTTAGGTTTATCAGATGCTCTGATCTACGTTGATTTAAAGTAGTCAAACTTGTTATCATTCTAATCACCACAATGGTGATCATTTGCTTGTTTCATTAGTATTAGACAGATCATTAGAACTACTCCGTTACCGCTGACACTGTATCGCCACTATGACCACTATAACTTGGCAATAACGTCACTATTTAATCAAATTGATTCGCTAGAGAAAACAGTTGAACATCTGGAAGCCTCCAAGTGTTGTCTAGATGGACTACTAGAGGTGGCCTGAATACTTGGACTATTTGAGTATCCGTTCATGAAGTTGGTATTCAAATAGTTTTATAATACATTTATAATACATAAACATATACAGCATTTAGCTGGTTTTAAAGTATCATAATATGCACCTATAATATAGATAGATATTAGATAAGAGCTGATATTATTAATATTTTATTATATATAAACATATACAGTATCTAGCTGGTTTTAATGTATCATAATGTGCATAATATAGATATTAGATAGAGCTGATATTAGTAATATTTATAATATATAAACATATTCAGTATCTATGTGAGAACTCCCTCAGAAGCCAGTCTACCGCCACCTGCGGGCAGGCTTCGGCGGTCGTCCTCCCCGGTCTTCTGAGCCGTCATCGTTATCTCCTCCCCCTGCACACCTGGTTCAGTCTCGTCATCACTACACCTGGTGTCCATTACCTCATTAGAGGACTATTTAAGTCCCTGTGTGTCGGGTTGTCTTTGTGTGGAATTGTTTCTATGTTACGTGTATTGTTCCCCACGACGCTCATTGCGAGGTCGTGGTTTCATGATACTCCAAGTGAGAAGTTATATTTATATATATATATATATTGTTGAGTGTGCTGCGTCGCATCTTTCTATGTTGTGTGCGTTTACGCTACACCGAGTACCAGGAGTTGTGTCCAGTATATTAAAAGGGATTATAGAACGCTCTCCGTGGTCCTGACTGGCATTCATCCTTCCATCCACTCTAAACACCGGGACAATCTAGCTGGTTTTAATGTATCATAATGTGCATAATATAATATAGATATTAGTTAGAGCTGATATTATGAATATATAAACATATACAGTATGCTATTGTCTATAGACAGGCACTTTGCCCAGCATTGTCTTCGGTTTGGTTTATTTGTCCAAGAACGTCAGATTATTAACACATTTGGCACCATTTATCTTGGCTTGTTTTTTGTTATGACCATCGTGTTTTCAAACACACAACTATTGGTTAATACTGCCCTACTATTCTGTTCAAGTTTGTTTAATTTGTGGACAAAAAAACGAGTTAAAACATGACTGGGTGTTGTTATAATCTTTTAAAACATCCGGCAACACGTTCCATTATTTTGTGCTCAAACCTGTGCCTGTTTGACTATTTAGTTCAATTTAAGTAATTTTGTAAGCCTCTGGGGAAGACAATGATCTGCGTAAACACCGGTAGGCTATACATTCTTTATTACAGCCACCTTTTATGTTAAATGAGACATTCATTGTTGATGGCTTTTAATGGCGTTTTTAGAAGTATTCGATTCCGAAGTACTCGTTCGGAATTACGAAGAGTATTCGAAGCCAGTAAAATGGTAGTTTCTAGGGCTTGCCCGAATACTATAAGACTTGTTTTTAAAACTATTTACAACTCCATAACAAGGGACCTGCAGCAAATAGTTAATAGCTCTCAATCAGGCATCACAAAACACTCCTGGACAGGCTGGAAAATTGTCTCTCTGTTCCAGTCCTTAGATGTAACCATTGGCAATCATGAATCTGATAAGGTGTCCATGACATGTGGAATTCCCCAGGGATCAGTTGTCAGACAACTTCTGTTCAATCTCTATATGTTACCTCTGGGCCAAATTATACACAACAACATTACCTACCCCATAGTTATGCAGATATTCAAATATATATGGTTATCTAACTGTATGAATACAGCTCAATAGACTCACTGGGTCACTGTATAGAGCACACATGCCTGCAATAATCAAAACAGAGATTATTGTGTTTGGCAACAAAGTTGAAGGATTAGTATTACAGCACATTGAATTGCTTTTATGTATGAATGGTGCAGAATAAATACACTTGCTAATGAGATTAGTCATCTCATCCCAACAAAAACACAGACTCATGGTCATTGCAAAAGTAAATTCATTATTGCCAATTCGGCTTGACAACTCACTAGTCTATGTGACTCAATTTCTATTATATCAAAGCAGTAATGAGATTGGAGCATCGTAAGGGCACCTCTACCATTAATAGACCTGTCACTCAGGCCATTAATAAAATTTCATTGGCCAGACATGACAAAATGTAGTGTGCATTACCAATGAGGCCAGAGTTGGGATTGGTGCGGACTGGAGGGGGAGTGGCTCGGGAGCCAGACGGGTGCCGCTCCCGGCGCTGCCTCGTGGGAGGCCGTTGTCTTGGTAATGGCTGCGGACCAGCAGTCGGCCCAGTTTTGGAGTCCAGGGATGACGAAGAGGATGAGGGGGAACGAGAGACAGCACCTGGGGGGAAGAGATGGGGGGAATATTCCACGTGAAAGTTCAAGTAAAAACCCACTACACGACATGAACAGAAAGATGTTTCCAGAAAACCGGTGACCAGACAATGAACAGAAAAGACAATGTTCAGATAAATGTAGCCAGGCCTTGAGGACAAACGCCACCATCAGTCAGCCCTGAGCTCCTTACCATTCTCCGAGGGCAAAAAAAAACACCTTGGTGCACTTCAGCAGCTGCTTCAACAGATCGACATTGAATCAATTGAATGTGTCGACAACCCTTTCTTGGCTCGTCTTGGGTCAAATCAGCATTCTAATTTCCCCGGACTGTAACCAATGAGATGTCAGGGCGGGTCATCTAAGTTGACTTTTAATAGACATTTTGGAAGCAGCACCTCATTAACTTTCAACTTTTATAGACCTTCAAAGGCTGAGAGTTCATTAGTTGTTTAAATTAAAAGGAACTAATTGATTAACCCCGCCGCAAAGAATAATTTTAAGTCTACACACCCATGTTAAAATGCCTGGTTTTGTGATGGGGAAAAACCGAGACAAACATAAATTACGTCAGAACCTTTTCCATCTTTAATGTGACCTATAAAGTGAACAATTCAACAATTTTACAACAAACAAATCTTTGAGGGGGAAAAATAAAAACCTCACAATAAACTGGTTGCATAAGTGTGCACACCCTCTTAAAACTGGGAATGTGTGTCACGTAGATGTAGGTGGCGGAAGGATGGAGCCAGACAACCCACGGATATACTCTAGAGTCGTTTAATGCCGGACGGAAGAAACCCGTCGTATTATTCACCGCCACACAGGCAAAGTAGAGGATGCGACACAGCGCATAAAACAACCACTCCTCACACGGAGGTATAATAAACGAAGAGCCCGAGCTCACAACAAGACTCGGGCTGCACAATAATCACACGTAACATGTAACAATTCCACACAAAGACAACCAATACAAAGGGAGTTTATATAGACCTCTAATGAGGTAATGGACACCAGGTGAGTGATGACGAGACTGAACAAGGTGTGCAGGGAGGAGGAGCTTCGGTGACGACTAATAGGCCGGGGAGGACGACCGCCGAATACCGCCCGCAGGTGGAGCTGCCGCTTCTCCCGTAGGAGTCATGACAATGTGGCTGTGTCCAGAATTAACCAATCACATTCAAACTCATGTTAAATAGAAGTCATTACACACCTGCCATCATTTAAAATGACTCTGATTAATCACAAATAAAGGTCAGCTGTTCCAGTAGAATTTTTCCTGAAATTTTCTTAGTTGCATCTCAGAGTGAAAGCCATGGTCCGCATGGAGCTACCAAAGCATCAGAGGGATCTCATTGTTGAATGATATCAGTCAGGAGAAGACTACAAAATAATTTCCAAAGCATTAAATATACCATGGAACACAGTAAAGAGAGTCATCATCAAGTAGAGAAAATATGGCACAACAGAGACATTATCAAGAACTGGACGTCTCTCCTACAGCAACATTAAAGGAGCTGCAGGAATTTCTGACAAGTACTGGCTGTGTGCTACATGTGACAACAATCTCCTGTATTCTTCATATGTATGGGCTATGGGATAGGGTGGCAAAATGGAAGATTTTTCTTAAAAAGAAAAACATCCAAGCCCGACATCAAGTCTCCCAAAAGCATCTGGGAAAATGTGTTATGGTCTGAAGAAATCCAGGTTGATATTTTTGGCCATAACTCCAAAAGGTGTGTTTGGCGCAAAAACAAAACTGCACAGCCCCCAAAAAACATTATACCCACATTGAAGCATGGTGGTGGCAGCATCATGCTTTGGGGTTGTTTTTCTTCAGCAGGAACCGGGGCCTTTGTGAGGGTGGAGGGAATTATGAACAGTTACAAATACCAGGCAGTATTGTCAGAAAACCTTCAGGCTTCCATTAGAAAGCTGTAGATGAAGAGGAAGTTCACCTTTCAGCACGACAACGACCCAAAGCACACAAACAAATCCACAAAAGCATAGGTTTACCAGAAGATCATCAATATTTTGGAATGGCCCAGCCAGAGCCCAGAACTGAATCCAATTGAACATCTGTGGGGTGATCTAAACATCAGCCAGGAAGCATAGGAACTGAGGCATGTATTGTATTGGGCATGTCTTGCTAATTGCCTATAACTTCCACCTGTTGTCTATTCCAATTGCACAACACCATGCGAAATTGATTGTCAATCAGTGTTGCTTCCTAAGTGGACAGTTTGATTTCACAGAAGTGTAATTGACTTGGAGTTACATTGTGTTGTTTAAGTGTTCCCTTTATTTTTTTGAGCAGTGTATTTCACATAGGAGGACAGACATTATATTTCACATAGCAGGACAAACAGTATATTTCACATATGAGAACAGACATTATATTTTACATATGAGGACAGACATTATATCTTACATATGAGGACATACATTATATCTCACCAATGAGGACAGACATTATATTTCACATATGAGGACAGACATATTTCACATAGGAGAACAGACATTATATTTCACATAAGAGAACAGACATTATATTTCACATATGAGAACAGACATTATATTTCACATAAGAGAACAGACATTATATTTCACATATGAGAACAGACATTATATTTCACATATGAGAACAGACATTATATTTCACATATGAGAACAGACATTATATTTCACATATGAGAACAGACATTATATTTCACATATGAGAACAGACATTATATTTCACATATGAGAACAGACATTATATTTCACATATGAGAACAGACATTATATTTCACATATGAGAACAGACATTATATTTCACATAGCAACTCGTGTGACCGTTTCTACACATTGTATAATCACAACTGTGTGAAAAACACATTACATTTTGAATCATTCTTATATTTAATGTCTGATGTTTCTATGAAATACATTTGTATACAGTGTTTTTATAAATGATTGTTCACCTGCCAGATGCAGAGGGAAATTAGCAGTCTCTGTACTTCAGTCAACTGAGACTTATATTGTACCTTTACCGGTTTTAAATTAGTAAATTATCAGTAGTTATCTGTGACTGAGCTGACCCATTTGTACCTTCAATATGCACTTTATTTTGATCCAGGGTAGCTGGTTAGTGGCAGTAGAAAATAAGAAAGCTTGAAGAAGTGGAATATACTTTTAAAGTGTCTCTTCAATTAACATGATAATCCCACCCAAATGGATTTCAGAGATGTCATTACTTCTCAGTGCCAGTAAAACCCACAGCCCATTACAATGTGACTGCAGTACCTGTCGTACTGTCGAAACATTTATGCCCTGTTCAGGAACTGGAGAGTGTTTTTGTTTATCAGGAGATTTTTCCAAGGCTACAATACCTTTTACCACACACATCAACAAAGAGTCACATTCAAAAAGAAAAACAAAATGTGAATGAATAAACGAGAACATAGGCAGTTGACAAACTAGAAAGAAAAAAGAAAAACAGTAAAACAGGAGATGAAAGTTGACAGTGGAGAAAACAGAACAACTCCTAACCGTAGATGACTGAGGAAGGAGGGAGCTTCACAATGACATGAGGCAAGAGACACAAAATGAGGCAATAGAGAGAATTGTTGAAAACTGACAGAGAAAACTGCAAATTCAATTAAGTTAAGGAAAGTGTGACAATGCAGTGTTGGACTATGGAACGCACAAGATAATTGATAAATCTAACTCAAAGGCTACACTTGTCCGGAGAGGTTTATGTGTATGCAATTACTGATAAACCAAGGCCCTCACAGAGATTCCAAAAAAGTGGATGAGGTTGCTTGCGGACAGAAACCGCAATCAAAACCGGATCTGCCCCTGGACAGTGGCGGCTGACAATTGTTGTTAAAAGACAAAAGAATATGATTTTAACACAATGCAGCGGTTCTCCTAAATGGAGCCTTCGGGGTTCCAAGGCTAAATGGTTTAATATAATGTCTGACTAGATACTCATTACAAGATAACGCAGTATTTCATTGTAATTAGGCATAACGCTGCAGGTAAATTGAAGGTATTTAAGAGGTTACTGGCCTAACTTCTTGTTCTTTTACAACTCTGGTAATGATAAGTAACGTTTAAGAGCCCAGTTCATCAGGGATCTTTACAAAGTTCAATGAACATTATGCTATCTCTAGCCATTTCCATAACCCTTAGCCTAAAACCAATTCCACACCTCACCCTAACGATAGCTAGCATTTGGTTCATTTTCAATAGTTGATAGATAGTACAAATATAGATAAACAATAGATGCTAATCCTTAGTACTAATATAGAGAAGCTATAGATGCTAATCCTTAGTACAAATATGTAGAAGCTATATATGCTCATCCTTAGTACAAATATAGAGAAGCTATAGATGCTAATCCTTAGTACAAATATAGAAAAGCTATAGATGCTAATCCTTAGTACAAACATAGAGAAGCTATAGATGCAAATCCTTAATACAAATATAGAGAGCTATAGATGCTAATCCTTAGTACAAATATAGAGAGCTATAGATGCTAATCCTTAGTACAAATATACAGAAGCTCTAGATGCTAATCCTTAGCACAAACATAGAGAAGCTATAGATGCTAATCCTTAGTACAAACATAGAGAAGCTATAGATGCTAATCCTTACTATTTAGATATTAATTAACAAGTAAACAAGCACAAAAGGCAATGGGCCATATTCTTCAACCGTTCTTAAGAGGAAATTCGTTCTTAAAACCCACTTATGCAGTTTCCACGAAGATTCTGACATTCACCAATGTTTTCTTATCTGGAATTTGTTCTTAGGAAAAAACAGAATCTACGCACAGTGAAAAGCACTCTTACGCAGATTTGCGCGCTGACATTTTCGTGACAAATCATTAGTCTCTGCGTTTTCATCAATTGTACAGTGCTGTAAATATTATGAAGATTAACATTATGAATAATTTAAAATTATTTCAAATATTTGCATATATTTAACACTTTTCTGTGGATAGCACACCCGAGATTGCGGCTGTAATCGGGCCTAAAAAGTGAGGCCCGACCCGGCCCGTCCCCGAAAGAATTAGGGCCGAGCCCGATCCGAGCCCGACAGTTTTTAAAAGCCAGAAGCCCGAACCCGTTTACAGCCCGACATTATTAAAATGTGCGCACGCATGCAGTTCTATATGGTTCTACGGTGAACAGCAGCGGAAATTAAAATAATAATGGCAACATTAGCCTATGTACTCGGTCTCCAAATTGCATTTAAGATTTAAATAATATTTATTTTAAAAACCTTTACTCACCAAGATTAGGCTACATGTTTTAGTGTAGGATAAGTATGTAATCCCCAGTATATGGGTTCAGCCAATCCTGCTCTCTAATGGTGCGTCCAGCAGCACTTATTGGCCACTGGGAGGTGTTGAACAGCTTAGATCAACATGCCTGTACAGCCCTGTCATTTTGCTGTAATATTTTAAGAGACTGTACATTTTTTTGCATTTGGCATAACCCACCGGCCCGTCGGGTTCGGGCAAAGATCTTACCAACTCTAATTCCGATTATGTCCCCGATGCGCTCGATGCGCTGGTCCAGCTCAGTAAGGACAGTGCAAGCCTTTCCCCCTCCTGTGGTCAGCATCTCTCATTTGTGTTTGGCAATACTTTTTTAGCCTCAAACTTCATGTCAAACCATTTCTTTTTTATGTCATCAGTGGTGCGCCCTTCCCCTGACACAGCGTTTTTTTCTGTTGGCGTCTGATCCTCTACTGTCTTTACATTTTCGTTTCGGCATTTTTACGATGAGTTTCCACTCGCCCTGCAGTTTAATGCCCTTTAATGGGAAATACCGAGGCGTTTACCTATGCTAATTAGGAACAACTGACACGCGCTTTCCATTTACGAAGACGTGGTATTCATCATTATAGTAACGTAGGTGCGAACAATTATGCAATTTAAGAACACGTTCGTGAATTTGAGTAACACTTTTCTTAGGACCTTTCTTATTTACAAATTTAAGAAATAACTTAGGAAAACATTGAAGAATATGGCCCAATGTACCTTCAATTAGCTAGATAACTATCTCATCTCTCATCTCATCTTCAACCGCTTATCCGGGGTCGGGTCGCGGGCGTAGCAGCTCTAGCAGGGGACCCCAAACTTCCCTTTCCCGGGCAACATTAGCCAGCTCTGACTGGGGAATCCCGAGGCGTTCCCAGGCCAGTGTGGAGATATAATCTCTCCACCTAGTCCTGGGTCTTCCCAGAGGTCTCCTCCCAGCTGGACGTGCCTGGAACACCTCTCTAGGGAGGCGCCCAGGTGGCATTCGTACAAGATGCCCAAACCACCTCAACTTGCTCCTTTCTACGCAAAGGAGCAGCGGCTCTACTCCGAGTTCCTCTCGGATGACTGAGCTTCTCACCCTATCCCTAAGGGAGAGGCCAGCCACCTTTCTGAGAAAAACCCATTTCGGCCGCTTGTAACCGCAATCTCGTTCTAGATAACTAGTGTAGTAATAATTGATCACAATTAGAGTCAAAACTGCCTTGGGTTATGGTAGCAGCTATCCAGAAAGGGTAAATGTGTCATATACTCAAGATGTTCCACATATACATCCTAAATGTAATCCCTTAGTTGGAAATAAACATTTTCCTCACGGAGACTTGCAAAATGTCCATATCAATGTACAATTTCTCGGTTTTGCAAACCCTGCAGAGATATTTGGTGATCACAAACACACACAACGTAAACCCAATACAAATTGCCTCAAAACGTTTTAAATTCAAAGTATGGTGTTTGTACCCAAGCTTGTGCAAATGAAAACATGATGACAGTCTATTGGTGATGTCAAACGGCAATCAGCAATGGCAACGACATCCCGCAAAAAAACCTTTTCTATACTTTAAATTGAATTTCACAGCTAACGTCAGCACAAGCCGGGTTACAACAAATGGCCTATTTTATTTATTTCCCCATATAGTTCAAATACAGAATGTTTGATCATATAGCAAATGCAAGACAACAATAAAGATTGTAGAATAAGGAACATATAAGTGTTGCAAGCAGAACAAAATGCAGAATTTGGTAAGGTTATTTTATCAAAATCATAAATCTTTTGGACTAATGTTATGTTAAATTATGTTATAATTTATTTTCTTTGAAAAATAAGAGAATTTCTTAAACTCTGATACATCTATTTTCTAAATGGCTGTGAGAAAATTCCTTTGTCAAAGCATTCATTGTATACTGCAAGACAAGTGAAAATAAGAGATTAAATTAGAAGTGTCGAACAGGTTTATATACAGTTAAGGAAGAAAGTATTTGATGCAGATTTTGTACGTTTGCCCACTGATATGATCAGTCTATACTTTTAATGGTAGGTTTATTTGAACAGGGAGTGACAAAATAACAAACAAACAAAATCAGCAGGGGATCAAATACTTGTGTCCTTCACTGTATATAATACACTGCTTAAAGCTGATTACTGTGTGTTAATTTATCCATCACATTTGAATGGCTACCGCCTGGTAGCACTGACCTCCATCATCACGGACTGCTTCGAGGGGTTTATCAAATATGAGTCTAAAATTGTGTGGACGTAATTGAGAGACGTGCTAGCAAGCTTATCGTCGCAAAGTCGAACATTTAGTTTTAACTGGACTTAACATAACTTCCTAGCTCTCTGACATGCTCCTGTAGCAACAGGCTACCTGTAAATACATGGTTTATAAATAACAAAGCTGGGACCAGATTATCCACATTGTCAGCACAAACTGCTGTCACTGGTTAAGGCCTGGCTCACGCTGTAATTGAGGGAAGCCTTGTTAGCTAAGCGGGAGAGGCTGAAACCTGTGTAGCTATAAAGAGGCTGAAACCTGTGTAGCTATGGAGAGGCTGAAACCTGTGTAGCTATGGAGAGGCTGAAACCTGTGTAGCTACGGAGAGGCTGAAACCTGTGTAGCTACGGAGAGGCTGAAACCTGTGTAGCTACGGAGAGGCTGAAACCTGTGTAGCTATGGAGAGGCTGAAACGTGTGTAACTACGGAGAGGCTGAAACCTGTGTAGCTATAAAGAGGCTGAAACCTGTGTAGCTATGGAGAGGCTGAAACCTGTGTAGCTATAAAGAGGCTGAAACCTGTGTAGCTATGGAGAGGCTGAAACCTGTGTAGCTACGGAGAGGCTGAAACCTGTGTAGCTATAAAGAGGCTGAAACCTGTGTAGCTATGGAGAGGCTGAAACCTGTGTAGCTACGGAGAGGCTGAAACCTGTGTAGCTACGGAGAGGCTGAAACCTGTGTAGCTACGGAGAGGCTGAAACCTGTGTAGCTATGGAGAGGCTGAAACGTGTGTAACTACGGAGAAGCTGAAACCTGTGTAGCTATAAAGAGGCTGAAACCTGTGTAGCTATGGAGAGGCTGAAACCTGTGTAGCTACGGAGAGGCTGAAACCTGTGTAGCTATAAAGAGGCTGAAACCTGTGTAGCTACGGAGAGGCTGAAACCTGTGTAGCTATGGAGAGGCTGAAACGTGTGTAACTACGGAGAGGCTGAAACCTGTGTAGCTATAAAGAGGCTGAAACCTGTGTAGCTATGGAGAGGCTGAAACCTGTGTAGCTATAAAGAGGCTGAAACCTGTGTAGCTATGGAGAGGCTGAAACCTGTGTAGCTACGGAGAGGCTGAAACCTGTGTAGCTACGGAGAGGCTGAAACCTGTGTAGCTACGGAGAGGCTGAAACCTGTGTAGCTATGGAGAGGCTGAAACGTGTGTAACTACGGAGAGGCTGAAACCTGTGTAGCTATAAAGAGGCTGAAACCTGTGTAGCTATGGAGAGGCTGAAACCTGTGTAGCTATAAAGAGGCTGAAACCTGTGTAGCTATGGAGAGGCTGAAACCTGTGTAGCTACGGAGAGGCTGAAACCTGTGTAGCTATAAAGAGGCTGAAACCTGTGTAGCTATGGAGAGGCTGAAACCTGTGTAGCTACGGAGAGGCTGAAACCTGTGTAGCTACGGAGAGGCTGAAACCTGTGTAGCTACGGAGAGGCTGAAACCTGTGTAGCTATGGAGAGGCTGAAACGTGTGTAACTACGGAGAAGCTGAAACCTGTGTAGCTATAAAGAGGCTGAAACCTGTGTAGCTATGGAGAGGCTGAAACCTGTGTAGCTACGGAGAGGCTGAAACCTGTGTAGCTATGGAGAGGCTGAAACCTGTGTAGCTACGGAGAGGCTGAAACCTGTGTAGCTACGGAGAGGCTGAAACCTGTGTAGCTATAAAGAGGCTGAAACCTGTGTAGCTATGGAGAGGCTGAAACCTGTGTAGCTACGGAGAGGCTGAAACCTGTGTAACTACGGTGAGGCTGAAACCTGTGTAACTACGGTGAGACTGAAACCTGTGTAACTACGGTGAGACTGAAACCTGTGTAACTACGGAGAGACTGAAACCTGTGTAACTACGGAGAGACTGAAACCTGTGTAGCTATGGAGAGTCTGAAACCTGTGTAACTATGGAGAAGCTGAAACCTGTGTAACTACGGAGAGACTGAAACCTGTGTAACTATGGAGAGACTGAAACCTGTGTAACTATGGAGAGACTGAAACCTGTGTAACTATAGAGAGGCTGAAACCTGTGTAACTATGGAGAGGCTGAGCTGAGTCATGCAGACACGTACCGGCAGACGGGAGAGACTGAAATGAGCGATAGGTGTTCTGAAGTGTGCTTTCCTTGAGAACGGCTAAATCATAAATTACACCTAGTGCAGAATAGGTGTGTGGCGCACACACACACACACACACAACTCGTAATGAATGACTGGCCGGCCATTCATTCAGTCCGTCTGTGGCTTGGTTATTAAATCGGCTTAATTAGACTATCAATCAACGGGAACAACGGAATTCCAAGGAAGGGACACACGGACATCCCCTTATTCGAGCTACGGCTCGAGTGGCAACCAAGGGCACAGCATATTTCACCACGTAAAAAAAGATATGTAACATAAACTGTCAGAGGAAAGAGAATGCATTTTCTATTCTCATTGACAGTGAGTCAACACTGTCTCGAGGCATTTGTCACATAGCGTTGAACTTAAATTGCCATGGTTAGTACCAATAAGTGTGTTCTTTACTAGACTAAGGCCCTGTTGCCATCAATAGCTTTGGAAAAGGTCCGTCTAAAGGGACAAGAAGTGGCTAGCATTAGCATCCTGCATACCACTGCTAGCCTGGCCTGATAAGATAACAGGAGTAGAGGTGGAGGTCATTATAGGACATGATAGGACTAGAGGTCATTATAGGACAAGAGGTCATGATAGGACTAGAGGTCATGATAGGACTAGAGGTCATTATGGGACTAGAGGTCATTATGGGACTAGAGGTCATTATAGGACTAGATAGAACTAGAGGTCATGACAGGACTAGAGGTCATGATAGGACTAGAGGTCATGATAGGACTAGAGGTCATTATAGGACTAGAGGTCATTATGGGACTAGAGGTCATTATGGGACTAGAGGTCATTATGGGACTAGAGGTCATGATATGACTAGAGGTCATTATGGGACTAGAGGTCATTATGGGACTAGAGGTCATGATGGGACTAGAGGTCATTATGGGACTAGAGGTCATTATAGGACTAGAGGTCATTATGGGACTAGAGGTCATTATAGGACTAGAAGTCATTATGGTACTAGAAGTCATTATGGTACTAGAGGTCATTATGGGACTAGAGGTCATTATGGGACTAGAGGTCATTATGGGACTAGAGGTCATTATGGGACTAGAGGTCTTGATGGGACTAGAGGTCATTATGGGACTAGAGGTCATTATGGGACTAGAGGTCATTATGGGACTAGAGGTCATTATGGGACTAGAGGTCATGATAGGACTAGAGGTCATTATGGGACTAGAGGTTATTATGGGACTAGAGGTCATTATAGGACTAGAGGTCATTATAGGACTAGAGGTCATTATGGGACTAGAGGTCATTATGGGACTAGAGGTCATGATATGACTAGAGGTCATTACGGGACTAGAGGTCATTACGGGACTAGAGGTCATTACGGGACTAGAGGTCATTACTGGACTAGAGGTCATTACTGGACTAGAGGTCATTGTAGGACTAGAGGTCATGATAGTAGGGGTAGAGGTTGTAATTGTCTCATACTCACCTGCTTCCCAGGGGTACATATACACATATAGACTAGAGATAAGCAAATGTCCACACTTTTGAATAGTTAGGACCAACATAATCCCATGACTAACTGGCCCTGCTGCACAATTGGGTTAGCAGACTTATGTTGGCTAGTTCACCATAAGTGGTGGGAAAACAACAAGTGTGAAACGGGTCAAACCCAGTGTCAAAAAACAACAAGCGTGAAACGGGTCAAACCCAGATCAAAACCAGGGCTGTGCAGGTTTGTATGTGTGTACAGGGCTGTAAAAAACAACAAGTGTAAAACGGGTCAAGCCTAGTGTCGTAAAACAACAAGCGTGAAACGGGTCAAGCCCAGTGTCGTAAAACAACAAGCGTAAAACGGGTCAAGCCCAGTGTCGTAAAACAACAAGCGTAAAACGGGTCAAGCCCAGTGTCGTAAAACAACAAGTGTGAAACGGGTCAAGCCCAGTGTCGTAAAACAACAAGTGTAAAATGGGTCAACCCCAGTGTCGTAAAACAACAAGCATAAAACGGGTCAAGCCAAGTGTTGTAAAACAACAAGCGTAAAACGGGTAAAGCCCAGTGTCGTAAAACAACAAGTGTGAAACGGGTCAAGCCAAGTGTCGTAAAACAACAAGCGTAAAACGGGTCAAACCCAGTGTCGTAAAACAACAAGTGTGAAACGGGTCAAGCCCAGGGTTGCACATATGGAAAGATCATTAGTCCAAGTATTGTGGGAAAACAGGATAAACAAACGGGCAAAAAAAAGAAATACAGTGTGAAAAGGCCTCATAAGTACTAAATGTATGCAATTTAGCATCTGTCCATCTGGGAGTCAGCTAAATTACAAACATGTAAATACTGGCCACCACAAAAGACAATCCAATCAAGGCCACAGGAGCATCTGTGGTAATCTGTTTAGCCCAGATCACAACCCCTTTGAAGCCGGATATCACTTTTCGTGGGATTCATCACAAGCTTGTCCGCTGTTTTCCAGAGCCCTCCCTGGAGCAGCTCGGAGATGGAGAGGTGGTGGATTCTATTAGTGTCTGTATCATGGCTTCTGTTTCGGATACCCCCAAGTGAATGAATGTCAGGAGTTATGTCTCATTCAGTGGAAGCATATTAGAGCGCGGGGGTCAGACGTTGCATCCCAAACTCATGTCATTATTCCCTCGCTTCGGAAGGAGGGAGAGGTGGCGAGGTGTGTGCGTTTCCATGGTTTCCTGTGATGAGCAGTCTCTAATAAAGCTTTAATGTGCAACGGTCTCCGGAAACAAGTCCTCGAGGGAATGTGATGAGATAAGCAGTGACACGTGAGAGATGGCTCTACTTATTTTATGCTGTCCTACATCTTCTGACTTCGGTTACTGCGTCAGATGTGAATTCCTCAAACCTTCGGGCTCAACAGTTTTTTTGTGTTTTTATAATGACACAGAGTTTTCCTACGTAGGAAGTTGCTTCTTAATTTTGTTCCCAGTCCATTTATCTTTGTGGCCTTTCGGAATGTAGCTACCCAGCTATCCTTTACGCTGTACCCAATACAAACATGAATCCAGAAACCCAGGGCCACAAATATTTGATGTCTCTGTCAGAGTAATAGATTACCTGTATTAATTCTGGAGGTGATACGGGATAGGTCAATGTACCGAGGGGGGCGGCGAGGGGTGGAGCTCCTCTGGGGTTGGACTTTGTGACGCTCATTGTGTTTGCTGATCTTGGACAGGGGGGCGAATATTCCTGTCAGGTGGATGAAAATGTAAGAGAGAGAAAAGTAAGAACAATATTGTAAAAGTCATTAAAAAATTAACCCAACATTTGGGAGAATAGCAATTGCCAGGAAGTCATACAGACACAACTATGTAATTTATGTGTTCAATAGATCTAAAACATTTAGGACAAAAATGAATATAGATTGGGTCCAAGATCCACTCCAGTAGTTCTAGTGGACATACCATGCTTGGTTCTAAGATCCACTCCAGTAGTTCTAGTGGACATACCGTGCTTAGGTCTAAGATCCGCTCCTATAATTCTAGTGGACATACCGTGCTTGGGTCTAAGATCCACTCCAATAGTTCTAGTGGACATACTGTGCTTAGGTCTAAGAACCACCCCAATAGTTCTAGTGGACATACCGTGCTTGGGTCTAAGATCCACTCCAATAGTTCTAGTGGACATACCGTGCTTGGGTCTAAGAACCACCCCAATAGTTCTAGTGGACATACCGTGCTTGGGTCTAAGATCCACTCCAGTAGTTCTAGTGGACATACCATGCTTGGGTCTAAGATCCACTCCAATAGATCTAGTGGACATACCATGCTTCGGTCTAAGATCCACTCCAATAGATCTAGTGGACATACCGTGCTTGGGTCTAAGATCCACTCCAGTAGTTCTAGTGGACATACCGTGCTTGGGTCTAAGATCCACTCCAGTAGTTCTAGTGGACATACCATGCTTGGGTCTAAGATCCACTCCAATAGATCTAGTGGACATACCATGCTTCGGTCTAAGATCCACTCCAATAGATCTAGTGGACATACCGTGCTTGGGTCTAAGATCCACTCCAGTAGTTCTAGTGGACATACCGTGCTTGGGGCGGCAGGTGAAGTACTGGACTCCTGCAACAGATCCATCGTTCTTCCCCTCGGCTTGATCGAGTTCCACTCCGGCCCAAAGACCACCGGCAAACTCGGTTCTACCACAGAACTGTAGTATGCCCACCTGAATACAAAAAGGGTCGCTCCAGTTTGTTGTGCTAGTCTAAACAGAAAGTGGCTTAAACATTTTTGTCATATCTGCTCTTCAGATGCAGAGAGAGATGAAAGTGATTGTGTTTTTTCGGTTAGGGCAGCCCACTCTATTCAGAACCTGCTGTATAAAAAGGCAGAACAGTGACAATAGGATTGTGATCTGGAATAAATGAATACCTTCCAGTGTGATTTTGCTCGATATGGAAACTCTTTAACGGTTTATGCTTTGAAGGTGCCCTGGTCTCATTAGCATCTGTGTGCGTCTATATTTATATAAAGGGTCTGTATTTATATTAAGGGTCTGTATTTATATAAAGGGTCTGTTTTTTTTTTAAGGGTCTGTATTTATATAAAGGGTCTGTATTTATATAAAGGGTCTGTATTTATATTTAAATGGTCTGTATTTATATTTAAATGGTCTGTATTTATATAAAGGGTCTGTATTTATATTTAAAGGGTCTGTATTTATATTTAAAGGGTCTGTATTTATATAAAGGGTCTGTATTTATATTAAGGGTCTGTATTTATATAAAGGGTCTGTTTTTATATTTAAAGGGTCTGTATTTATATAAAGGGTCTGTATTTATATTTAAAGGGTCTGTATTTATATAAAGGGTCTGTATTTATATTTAAAGGGTCTGTATTTATATAAAGGGTCTGTATTTATATTTAAAGGGTCTGTATTTATATAAAGGGTCTGTATTTATATTTAAATGGTCTGTATTTATATAAAGGGTCTGTATTTATATTTAAAGGGTCTGTATTTATATAAAGGGTCTGTATTTATATTTAAAGGGTATGTATTTATAAAGGGTCTTCAGGAAAAACACATGTCAAGTCCTTCAATTCTTAAATTCATCTGTGTTTGGTTATGCAGCTGAAAGTTTACCTTTTGACCAGCAATGATGACGCGGTCGCCCAGCTGGATGCCTAAAGTGGTGAGTTGGGCCCGGGCCTTGTCAGAGAGACCTGGGGGTGCCCTAACAGGGAGGGGGGACGGTAGAGGGGCACAGGGGCGTGGCAGGGCCTCCCGTAACAGGACCCTCAGCTCCTTGGCCAGAGCAGCTGCGTCTGCCATCTCCAGAGGCATGTCCAAGGGTTCGGGCACCACGTCAGCTGGACACTGACCCATCTCATTCTGAAGAAAGACAAAGGGAGATGATAGGGATAATGAATAATAATAAATAAATAACAGACCAATACTGCTGCAGGTCTCATGAGTATGATGCAGGCATGCAAGTGGCTTTGACAAAACAGTTTTTAAATGTCCTAGTAGCTGAATCAAGTAATTTATTAATGCAATACAGACTGGTCCTTCAGCCAGACCAACATAATGCAAAGATTGGCACATTACCTATGATTTACCTGAGCAGTTTTAACTTGAGATATTTGGAAATAGTCTATAGTTAAATAATTTTGTAAAGCTCGTAGAATGGTTAGTTAAAATCAATGTATTGTTGTTTCCAAGTGTCATTTCCATTTTCTTAGGCTCACAACCTACTGTGTGTGTGTGTGTGTTTATATGTATATCATTCAGTGTGTTGAGAAGCCCTCATAGTGACCAATAGATGTGTGGGTGACTGGCACAAACTCTATAAAACAGTTCACAATTTAAATCCTGCCCATGTAGAACCTCTGGAAATCACTGTACAAGCTGGACAACTAGTTTGCTGCTTTAACTGCCAACAGGTGTTAAGGAGATTTAATGGACCAATTAGCATGTTAAGACATTTTCAAATGGCATAATTTAGTGCTCAGAGGAGAAGTGAAACACTGATCCGTCTATAATCACTACTGATATGCAGCTTGGTAAAGTAAGATGCCATTACAGTTGTGTTTATCCCACCTTAACATGTCTGAAAATAAGAGTAACAAGCAAAACATATAGTTTATTATCTACATGTGTGACTGAAAGCAACAGTTGTTGTGGGGGTGGCCTAGGTGAAACGAATTGGTTACCCAGGTACGTGAAGAAATACAAAGGATTGTGGTCAGCTGACTAATCTGACACCCTATCGTGAACCGTTATAAGAATGTGAGAGAACAATCCCCGGCAGCCATTTATAAAGACAATTCAATAGGCTTTTCTAATAGTGAATAAAAACAAAGACTCAAGATAGCAATTTCAAGTAGACTTTGACCTGAATCCTGTGAACAGTTTCCGTAATATTATTTTCAGTTGAATGATGACTAGTTCATCTATTTTAAAGAGCTCATATGAGGGAGGGATATTTACACAAAAAACAAAAGGGACTATTTTATCATTAGAGTGAGGTGAAAGCTGGTGTGAAAAGGCTTAGGGCAGATAAAGGAGCTGCATGGAATGTATGTTTCAAAATACAAAAACGCTTTCAATTAATTCTACAACATTACCCCTCCAAACCACAAATCACTTATTTCAGAATGTTCAGATTTTGATAGCAGTCTGCAATACATTTATGCCACAGTAGAGGCAGTCTGCAATACCTTTATGCCACAGTAGAGGCAGTCTGCAATACCTTTATGCCACAGTAGAGGCAGTCTGCAATACCTTTATGCCACGGTAGAGGCAGTCTGCAATACCTTTATGCCACAGTAGAGGCAGTCTGCAATACCTTTATGCCACAGTAGAGGCAGTCTGCAATACCTTTATGCCACAGTAGAGGCAGTCTGCAATACCTCTGCATTACCTTTAAGTCACAGTAGAGGCAGTATGCAATACCTTTAGGTCACAGTAGAGGCAGTCTGCAATACCTTTATGCCACAGTAGAGGCAGTCTGCAATACATTTAGGTAACGGTAGAGGCAGTCTGCAATACATTTAGGCCACGGTAGAGGCAGTCTGCAATACATTTAGGCCACGGTAGAGGCAGTCTGCAATACCTTTAGGCCACGGCAGAGCCATAGAGAGAAAGAGTTGCGACACTCCCATTCGGCACCGTTGTAATGCTTTTTTGCGCCCACTTCCGGGTTATGGAGCTTCCAATAGTTCCAAACACGCCATTCAACGCCATTCATTTCCATTGGCATCGAGTAACTTTTGAGGTATGTTGACCGAATTCCTGCATTTTTTAAATTGTAATCTGTCTATATTTTATCAGAGGCCCTCTGTGATGCATATGCTGATCTTTATTTCTATTTGCACAGCGTAATTATATATAGAGGCAGTCTGCAATACCTTTATGCCACAGTAGAGGCAGTCTGCAATACCTTGAGGCCACAGTAGAGGCAGTCTGCAATACCTTTAGGTCACGGTAGAGGCAGTCTGCAATACCTTTAGGTCACGGTAGAGGCAGTCTGCAATACCTTTAGGCCACGGTAGAGGCAGTCTGCAATACCTTTATGCCACAGTAGAGGCAGTCTGCAATACATTTAGGTCACGGTAGAGGCAGTCCCTTTAGGTCACGGTAGAGGCAGTCTGCAATACCTTTAGGCCACAGTAGAGGCAGTCTGCAATACCTTTAAGCCACAGTAGAGGCAGTCCCTTTAGGACACGGTAGAGGCAGTCTGCAATACCTTTAAGCCACGGTAGAGGCAGTCCCTTTAGGCCACAGTAGAGGCAGTCTGCAATACCTTTAGGTCACGGTAGAGGCAGTCTGCAATACCTTTAGGCCACGGTAGAGGCAGTCTGCAATACCTTTATGCCACAGTAGAGGCAGTCTGCAATACATTTAGGTCACGGTAGAGGCAGTCCCTTTAGGTCACGGTAGAGGCAGTCTGCAATACCTTTAGGCCACAGTAGAGGCATTCACCTTAGGCCACGGCAGAGCCATAGAGAGAAAGAGTTGCGACACTCCCATTCGGCACCGTTGTAATGCTTTTTTGCGCCCACTTCCGGTTATGGAGCTTCCAATAGTTCCAAACACGCCATTCAACGCCATTCATTTCCATTGGCATCGAGTAACTTTTGAGGTATGTTGACCCGAATTCCCCTGCATTTTTAAATTGTAATCTGTCTATTTTATCAGAGGCCCTCTGTGATGCATATGCTGATCTTTATTTCTATTTGCACAGCGTAATTATATATAGAGGCAGTCTGCAATACCTTTATGCCACAGTAGAGGCAGTCTGCAATACCTTGAGGCCACAGTAGAGGCAGTCTGCACACTAGGTCACGAGAGGCAGTCTGCAATACCTTTAGGTCACGGTAGAGGCAGTCTGCAATACCTTTAGGCCACGGTAGAGGCAGTCTGCAATACCTTTATGCCACAGTAGAGGCAGTCTGCAATACCTTTAGGCCACAGTAGAGGCATTCTGCAATACCTTTAAGCCACAGTAGAGGCAGTCCCTTTAGGTCACGGTAGAGGCAGTCTGCAATACCTTTAAGCCACGGTAGAGGCAGTCCCTTTAGGCCACAGTAGAGGCAGTCTGCAATACCGTTAGGCCACAGTAGAGGCAGTCTGCAATACCTTTAGGCCACAGTAGAGGCAGTCTGCATTACCTTTAAGTCACGGTAGAGGCAGTCTGCAATACCTTTATGCCACAGTAGAGGCAGTCTGCATTACCTTTAAGTCACAGTAGAGGCAGTATGCAATACCTTTAGGTCACAGTAGAGGCAGTCTGCAATACCTTTAGGCCACGGTAGAGGCAGTCTGCAATACCTTTATGCCACAGTAGAGGCAGTCTGCAATACATTTAGGTAACGGTAGAGGCAGTCTGCAATACATTTAGGCCACGGTAGAGGCAGTCTGCAATACCTTTAGGCCACGGCAGAGCCATAGAGAGAAAGAGTTGCGACACTCCCATTCGGCACCGTTGTAATGCTTTTTTGCGCCCACTTCCGGGTTATGGAGCTTCCAATAGTTCCAAACACGCCATTCAACGCCATTCATTTCCATTGGCATCGAGTAACTTTTGAGGTATGTTGACCGAATTCCTGCATTTTTTAAATTGTAATCTGTCTATATTTTATCAGAGGCCCTCTGTGATGCATATGCTGATCTTTATTTCTATTTGCACAGCGTAATTATATATACTTTTAGCTTTGTAGAAGACCAACTCCCTGCTAGTTCATTAGCTTGACCTGATCTCCAGTAACAAATTCAATATATATCTTCACAGCGTAATTATTTATTTTTATTTGGTTATTGATTAGATTAGAATATCTAGGATCATTAAGTTTTTTTAAGGACCGGTTTTATCTAGGTTTTTGTCAGCTGCTCGTCTGATGCTATAGGCTAACTAGTAGAAATAAGTTTGCGTTTGTTTAATTATACCATTGAAGGGCTGTTGGATTATATGAGTACAAATGATTCCACACAAAAAATATAATATGCCAAAATGAGGTTTAAATTATTTTTACTCAGACAGTGGGGAGACTAATTTCTTTCCAAAATTTTACAGCCTGGGTGTAATTTTGGAGGTGACTGCTGCTGGTGGCTGAGGCTGGCAATGGTGGCTGGTTGAAAAGATGGTGCCTGGTGCTAACGATGAATGCTGCTGCTGGATGCTGCAGATAATGCTGCTGTACATAATTGTCTACACTTGCCCTTTGAAATGCTACCAACTGATGTCCCTGCTGTGAACGTTACTTACATTACATAGTTTTTTACTGTTGCTGGACCCTGTCATTTTGAAGTTTTGACGGCTGACCATTGCTATCCATCTCTTCCTACGCTCTTGGTCCTTAGGGAACACAGAACATCACAATATGCATCGCTGTTTCTTTACTATGTTTTCCAGGTAGATACACATACTCTCGTTGTCTCATTCATTGTTTAATAAAAACAATACTTTATTTCATTCATCCTAGCATAATGAGTTATTATTCTTTAATATTTTGGATACTTTGCATCATAAATCGTATCTGATTTAAAAAAAGGTAAGGTAAAATGTAAGGTTAAGCCACCATACGCTAGCAGCCTAGTGCTAATGCAATTCAAGCTAACATGAATGTGAAGCTTCTAACATAGCTTTTCGTTGTCACCTTACCGCTCCAAATGTAAAAATGACATTAACAAATATGCAATAATGCAATAACAGTCCATCAAGTACTTGGGTATGTGTTTTCATTTATTTTTACCACTAAATAGCGCAATCGATGCTAACAGTTCCGTTGAAATAAATGGGAGCTCACGGTTTGTTTGGAACTATTGAAGCTTACATGAACCACCTGACCACCCCGCTAGAGACATCAAAGAGTGTCGCAACTCTTTCTCTCTATGGCTCTGGGCCACTGTAGAGGCAGTCTGCAATACCTTTAGGCCACAGTAGAGGCAGTCTGCAACACCTTTAGGCCACAGTAGAGGCAGTCCCTTTAGGTCACGGTAGAGGCAGTATGCAATACCTTTAGGCCACAGTAGAGGCAGTCTGCAATACCTTTAGGCCACAGTAGAGGCAGTCTGCAACACCTTTAGGCCACAGTAGAGGCAGTCTGCAATACCTTTAAGCCACGGTAGAGGCAGTCCCTTTAGGCCACAGTAGAGGCAGTCTGCAATACCTTTAGGCCACAGTAGAGGCAGTCTGCAAAACCTTTAGGCCACAGTAGAGGCAGTCTGCAAAACCTTTAGGCCACAGTAGAGGCAGTCTGCAATACATTTAGGCCACAGTAGAGGCAGTCTGCAAAACCTTTAGGCCACAGTAGAGGCAGTCTGCAAAACCTTTAGGCCACAGTAGAGGCAGTCTGCATTACCTTTAGGCCACAGTAGAGGCAGTCTGCATTACCTTTAAGTCACGGTAGAGGCAGTCTCCAATACCTTTAGGCCACGGTTGGTTACAATACACCTTCACTAATAAAAGGCTTACAGGAGTAGGGAAATTATTAGACAGACATTATTGTACTATTTGCATTAGCAGACCTGTTGCTCATACATCAACATCTGGAGTTTATTCGTGATCAAAATGAGATTGCTCTTTTACCATCTGAACTTAAATGTTCATGGGATTAAAGCACTCGTTTTTGAAGTGTGCTTGTTACAGAGTGCTAAAAATAATATAACTCTATAATTCAAGTTACAATCTCTGAGAGAGATGTCAAGCATTTACAATGGCATGAATAGTGCAGAAACTGAGATCCAAGAGAGCTTTCACATGGTAGATGGTCACGGTCTGTCTGGAAACTGGAAAGTGCTGACTGAGAATATTACTGAGCAATCTGTAGATGCTCAATAACCTTTAGCCTCATACAACATCATTATGTTAGCTACACCCTCAGATAAACACACACGGATAAAGTCCACAAAACGTGCACAAACCCAGAGCGGACATCAGTTTAAAGAGCAGACAAATCTGTGATCGTTAGGACGCAGGCTAACTAGTTGATGGTCTGTACCAGTCAATGTGATGCGGCACAAATTTCACAGAGCGCTGACAAAGCTCTAATAAACCTTCATGAAGAACTACTAACCCAGACCTTAGACATGTTGTATAAACTAACAGTCAATACACTAAAAGACAGAGCAGGGCAAATGGATAACGACACATGTTTAGTTAGTAGCCCTCCTGGCTCCACATTTCATTACATTCAGTCGAGAATAAACACAGACAGGTAAATTAGGGATAAAGCATGTTGCTTTTCTGGGCTTCCCTTTCACGCTTACAGGTTAACTTGGAGATTAATGTTCATATATTCTGGCAGTGGCATAGTCGTTACACTCCAAATCACACATCATTTTCTCCACTGAGCTGTCTTGTTGTAGAAGAAGCATTAATATTTTTAGATAGTGCTCTGATGCCCTCTAGTGGTTGAATGTAGTACACCCACAAAAGTGAAATGGACACAATCACAGGAAGTCAAATTCACTTGTGTAAAAATACGGCTAACACTGCATGAGGATGTGAATTAATGACAAAGTCTGTATTAAAAGTAAATGTCAGAGTTGAGTAAGGCAGCTGCTGAGAAGCTCTCATATGCTCTGCAGAGATCCTACATTCAGATCCTACATAAGGAAATAGACAGAGAGCTTCACACTCAGATCCTACATAAGGAAATAGACAGAGAGCTTCACACTCAGATCCTACATAAGGAAATAGACAGAGAGCTTCACGTTCAGATCCTACATAAGGAAATAGACAGAGAGCTTCACACTCAGATTATATTCAAAATCGAAATTGTATTGCCTTTGTCTTTTAGATATGTCAGTATATTTTATTGACAGAGACAGTGATTTATCAATGGGTAACCACGACACATTGAAATAGCTGGCTTCTCAAAGGCACAGTTACAGAAAAAATAAATGAAAAGAAGTTTCCAGTTCAAAAAAAATACGACTTGTCATTATCATTTACAGGTATGCTAATAAAAGTAGCATACTGTGTCATGAAACTATTCTACACAACATAGTTTAAGTGTCAATGTGATGGCTGTGAAAAGTGCAATCAACATTTTTAATTGAACAATAAAACATTGACTTGAACATTCTCCTAAACTGTCAACTCAACTTTAAAACCCAAACAGTATGTGAAACAACCAAAATGTTCAAAGGCTCTACTTGACACTACTTGGTCCACCTCTGGGCCAACCATGCTTAAGGAAGGATCCTGGGTTCAAGACTTCCCTGGCATTTGAGCAGGGGTAAATAACATCAATAATTACAATTCATGCTACCCGAGATATCTGCCAAGTTGCCTCACGTGACCTGTGTGTGTTGTGTTCTCCTTCAATCCTGTTTAGGAGCTAAATTAGCGTGGTTTAATATGCAGAAAAATCGAGCAGGAGAGGCTGAATAAGTGGTTCCGGGTTGGGTAAGCAGAGAGCGACTCAGATGTGGGTAAAATGTGAGACATTTAGTGGGGAAGAAGTGTCTGTTTGGCAGAGTTCCAAATAGAGCGTAAACCTAAGGAGTATGATTTAGTGAAACCTGGCAGGGAGTGTGAGGGTTTGGGTGAGGGTTTGAATGAGGTGTGTGGTGGGAATATTAACATACTGTTGCAACCACGGTTGAGTGAAATTGAGAACATCCACAAGTCCCATTTAATTTGAATGAGAAGTCATGTGAGTGTATATTTGGGTGCGTCCTGTGTGTTAATTACACGTGTGACGTGCATATGTCAATCAAAGCCTAGTGCTTGCACGTAAATCACACGTTACACCCTAACCAATGGCAACATTGGTCCATGTAAACATTAATCGTTCAAGTCTAAATATCCCAGCTGACCTATTTAGTGGTTGGCCAACAAAATGAGCTGATATTATCATTTCACAGATACACAATATAGCCAAAAGTATGTGGACAGCCAACAATCACAGCTTGTGTGTGGGTTAAAAAAGTAGACTCTAAGATAGAGGAGTCTAGTGAATTTGAGCTAGCTAAGATAGGAGGAGTCTAGTGAATTTGAGCTAGCTAAGATAGGAGGAGTCTAGTGAATTTGAGCTAGCTAAGATAGGAGGAGTCTAGTGAATTTAAACTAGCTAAGATAGGAGGAGTCTAGTGAATTTAAACTAGCTAAGATAGGAGGAGTCTAGTGAATTTAAACTAGCTAGCTAAGATAGGAGGAGTCTAGTGAATTTAAACTAGCTAGCTAAGATAGGAGGAGTCTAGTGAATTTAAACTAGCTAAGATAGGAGGAGTCTAGTGAATTTAAACTAGCTAAGATAGGAGGAGTCTAGTGAATTTAAACTAGCTAAGATAGGAGGAGTCTAGTGAATTTAAACTAGCTAGCTAAGATAGGAGGAGTCTAGTGAATTTAAACTAGCTAGCTAAGATAGGAGGAGTCTAGTGAATTTAAACTAGCTAGCTAAGATAGGAGGAGTCTAGTGAATTTAAACTAGCTAGCTAAGATAGGAGGAGTCTAGTGAATTTAAACTAGCTAGCTAAGATAGGAGGAGTCTAGTGAATTTAAACTAGCTAGCTAAGATAGGAGGAGTCTAGTGAATTTAAACTAGCTAGCTAAGATAGGAGGAGTCTAGTGAATTTAAACTAGCTAAGATAGGAGGAGTCTAGTGAATTTAAACTAGCTAGCTAAGATAGGAGGAGTCTAGTGAATTTAAACTAGCTAGCTAAGATAGGAGGAGTCTAGTGAATTTAAACTAGCTAGCTAAGATAGGAGGAGTCTAGTGAATTTAAACTAGCTAGCTAAGATAGGAGGAGTCTAGTGAATTTAAACTAGCTAGCTAAGATAGGAGGAGTCTAGTGAATTTAAACTAGCTAGCTAAGATAGGAGGAGTCTAGTGAATTTAAACTAGCTAGCTAAGATAGGAGGAGTCTAGTGAATTTAAACTAGCTAGCTAAGATAGGAGGAGTCTAGTGAATTTAAACTAGCTAAGATAGGAGGAGTCTAGTGAATTTAAACTAGCTAGCTAAGATAGGAGGAGTCTAGTGAATTTAAACTAGCTAGCTAAGATAGGAGGAGTCTAGTGAATTTAAACTAGCTAGCTAAGATAGGAGGAGTCTAGTGAATTTAAACTAGCTAGCTAAGATAGGAGGAGTCTAGTGAATTTAAACTAGCTAGCTAAGATAGGAGGAGTCTAGTGAATTTAAACTAGCTAGCTAAGATAGGAGGAGTCTAGTGAATTTAAACTAGCTAAGATAGGAGGAGTCTAGTGAATTTGAGCTAGCTAGCTAAGATTAGGATCCCTAGCCATTTTTGATTTTCTCCTAGCGCCATAACTTTTCTGAAGTACATTTTATGACAGAATTACTATGTTAATTACGTATTTACTATGCTAATTACATTCAACTAAATGTGTTCATACTTCAGCAATATTACCACATTACCAACCCTGCGTAGTGTAATTTAAACAAAACTTTAATAAGCCGTTTCTGCGGCGACCCAAGAACGCACATACCCTCAGCTGCACGCAGGTTGGATACCAGCGTACTATCTGAAAAAAGCATGAAAATGCACCAAAGAATATCTAAAACCCAATTTAATTAGTCAAATTATTATCATTAGCCACTGTTCAGATTTTCGGATTATATCATGTGTAGAATGTTGGTGACATCGTTAAACACATTAATTTAAATAAACATATTTGTAAGAGAGTAAATAAATGTGGTTTCAATATGACAACATAAGATATGGATAACTAGCTGTCAGGTTATAATTAAGCACTGAGCATCTGATGCTCCATAGATATATGGGTTGTGATGGGATGGCTGCATCCATTACGGTCAGACTAGTCAATGTGGTTAGTCCAGTAGGTGGCACCAGGTAGCTACTAGTTGTGCTGAATAAACTTTAAGAGCATAAGGTGCATGTGTAATGTTTAAGAGGCTGGCATCCAGGATAATCATTCGATTCGTTTGACAGAAAACACATACCCTGAAGACGGGGTTAGCTCCCAGCTCAAGTAGGCACTTAACCGCAGAGGAGCAAAGGTTAGCAGCTGCGATGTGCAGGGCGGTGCCAAAGTCAAAGTCACTGCAGGTGGCATCTACCTCTGAAACCGTTTAAATAGAATGCTGAAACAGCTTCAGTTTGCACTGCGTCATAATGCTTCATTATCACAGGAAAAGACAATGGTAAAAGCAGAAAAAACGGTCACATCCTGATAGTCAGAAAATTGTGTACTACAATAACAGTACTTAGTACTCTATATTTAAACAGGCAAGTATTTATTATTTGTGTCTGACAATAGCAGTGTTTACTCCATGTCATTGCAAGCAGTTGCCACCCGACATGTGTTTGTGTGAGGGGCCTGTACTGAACACTAGAATTAAGGTATTTGGATAATATTATTGGCATACATCTAGTGTCATTTCACATTGTCTTCTGGAAACCCATTGGAGGAGAAAGCCATAGGTCTCTCCAATCAGACTAGGGCTGCTCGATTATGGAAAAAATCATAATCACAATTATTGTAGTCAATATTGAAATCACGATTATTTAAACGATTACTCATTGATTTTGGAACAATGTTGCATTTATTAAATTAAAAACAGTGAAACAAAACAACAGTGCAAACTCCTTGAACTGAAAAACACTTTTTAATAAAAATATTTTCAAACTTTTAAATAGTATTAAATAATAACTGTTGCAGTGCTCTTACACAATCTTTTATAAAGTTGTAATAAATATAATACAAATATATTTGTATATATTTCTAATATGCTGACACATGTATTGAACATTTTGTCAAACTAAATTTAACAAATTCCAGTCAGTCATGATAAAATAAAAATGGTTCGGTATTGGGGCACATGTCTTTGGCCAGAAAGTATGCCACCGCGTCTGTTAATTTGTAATGCCTCACCGAGGTAGACTGATAAAATGTAGCCATATTAAATGCGTCTTTTATTGACGAATGTGTTGCAGTTGGGGTTGTTGCCCTGCTGTTCTCGTTTAGATTTTGTACTTTTGGTTTGTCATAGGTGACTTTGTGGTTAATTTTTAGGTGGTTGAAAAGATTTGTGAATCGTGGTATTACCTACTGGTGCAGACACCACCGTGAAGCAAATCTTGCATATTACTTGTTTCTGCTCCACGTCGGATTGCTCAAATCCGAACATTTGCCATAAAACGGAATTTACTCTGCCCTTTTTGTTTACCGAATTATGCTTTTCTCCCTCTGCCATCTTCACTCGTGTAGATTTTTTTTAAATGACACGTGTAGCATGCTCGTGTAGATATATCATGAGTGAAAGATCACACCGAACGTAACTTATACAACCGCGTTTAATCTTAGCATTCATCAACTGCCAGCCGATACCGACAGGAGATACTAGTTCCCCCCGACCACCTGATTGGATGCCACAACACAGTACGGTGGCTTGTAATAGACAAACTGCATCATCATTAACCAAACACTCTACACACCAACAGACACCTTGCTGGCAGTGTTGGCTGCGTGAGTTTAGCCTTCTGGAACTAGCGAAAATGCGCATTTGCGTCATTTGACCACGGGACAAAACAGTTTACTGGCAAAACGTAATGTGGAAAATAATCGATATTCCTCAATTATACTGTTTGCATAATCGTTAGGATGCGAAATCGAAATCGAATTGAAATTTCGATTAATTGAACAGCCCTAAATCAGACCATCTTCTCTCCAATGGGATACGAGGAGACAAGGAAAGGACACAATACCTTCATTGCTAATATAGTTCCTCTGCATCTTCCCTCAACACCCTCCAACATTTCCTCCTTCCTTACCCCCGGGTTGAGAGGCATTCAGAACCACCCTGATGAGCTCAGGCACGTCAAAGTAGGCGGCGTAGTGCAGGGAATTCATGTTTGTCCAACATGACCGCAGGCTTGGCTTTGCCCCCAGGGACAGGAGATGCCGGGCAAAGCTGGCAGCTATGTCAGGGTCACCTAAGTAGAAGGTCCACCGCTCAGGGATCAATAACTAAACTTTACGTTAATCTTACAGTTCCACACACAGTTGCACTTGATTAAACCAACATACTTTTCATTCTTCTTACCTATGCCAGGTGCTCCAGCCTTGCAACAGTAATGTAGAAGACTCATGTCAGTCAAGCCATCTCGGTCGTTAACACCACAGCCTCTCTTTAAGATCTAAAAGCAGAGCAACGATAAGCATCATGGTTTTCAAACTCAGCAACCTCCCAAACAATGAGGAAACACCATAACTGCCAAAACATTTGACAGATTAGAACATTCTAACTCTAAAGATGGTTATCCCTTTTGTGGTGAGGAAGTATTGTTTGCTATGAGGAAAAACCGCCATAAGAAATACATGATAACCAAAAATGTTGTTCTGGCCTTCATTTATTGGCCTTCAAACTGCTCAGTCTGACGATGTGGGTGTTAGGAAACCAGAATGTTTAGAGAACATTGACCTAATTTATTGACTAACACAGCTGGCTGGAAAGTCGTTGGTGTATTTTAGTCAAATCAGCTTTGCGACATGCAGTTAGAGATCTAAACAGCTTAAATGTGACAAATGGTGCTGTGGCGTAGTCAGAGTTGCTTTATCTGGAGCAGAACATCCACAATATGAGGCAGGAGTACCTAACAGGGACATTTTAGCGCACCTTTGTCACACTCAGCTATGAAATAAAGTCATTTCCAAATGTTGTTTTGGTTCTTTACCAAAAAAGTGCATATTTGATACAAGTGTGAAAATGCCATCATGACAAAATGGAAAAATACCTATATACCCTAACCCTAACACAGCCCAAAACTGGACAAAGACCAAAACTTTTCGGCTGGCCCATATATGGTGGGAATAAAGATCACCTCGTTGCCAATTAAGCTGATATTTCTTTGGACCTGGGGCACCCACTGCCTGAGAACAGCGAACAGCTCCGGTGCTGTGGTGCTGGGATCCAGTAGCACCTCTCTGCACTGGGGATCATCTGGGTCAAAGAAGGAGAACTCTGGAGGGAATGACAGCAAAGCAGGACATAACAGTTGTCACTGGCAAACATGTTTTTATTTAGGTTGGATGACAAAACGAAAACACTAGTTTCTGTCACAGACTAATAAAATTGAAGCGTTTTAAGTGTTTGCAATAAATATGATATACTTATGTTGATGAAACCTAAAACTAAAAATAAAGAATCAGTATTTACAAAAATGTTCAAATTCTTTGCTTCCATTGTTTGTGTCCAATTTGCAACTATGACCTTGCCTCACAGAAAAATAAAGACATTTCCTCATGGCATATTCCGCCAAAATGCCAGGTTATTTTTTTATTTAATTGGTAGACACATTGAGAATCCCAACAACCAAAATGTAGCTTGTAGACACATTGCATTTAAGGGATGTGACAAATTGAAAAAATGTAAATTTTAAACAAGAACAATTTGTCGACCAACTGCACATCACTGATAAGGCAAGCTTATGATCCATGAGTCTCACATTTGTTTCATTCGAGATATCTGTGTCGGTTAGGGATGTCAACTTTAGTCATTTAGTCGACTAATCGGTCGAAGCCGTCTTGGTCGACTGACATTCTCATTGGTCGAGCAGTTGCATATTTTTTTTTTTTACACCAATAAAGACATTTTCATTGATTTACTCCTTGATATTTATTCCTTTATAAGCAGTTATATATTACTGTATTCTAAATATAATTAGCCTATGTTTTATCCCCAACTTTAAATGCTTTAATTTAGGCTGTTTTGTAACAGCGCCACAGTTTAGCGCACCGCGTAGAACACTCGGGAACCGCACGCGGCTGGCTGCACTGCAGCTTTTTGTAGCGTGTGGTGTAGAGGTCTGCACGGGCTTTAAACTGAAGCCTGAACCCGGCCCGTACCCGCAATCATTTAACCCGATCCGACCCGACAGTTACATTTACATGTTAAGCCCGAACCCGACCAGAACCCGACCTGACCCCGAGGTCCACTCTGTTTCTTACATCAAGAAACATTTTTGCAATATGTTTTATTTAATGATTGCTTGACACGGTAAACAAATAACGTTACATAGAGAGAGAGAGAGGGAGCACCTGTGTCTGTGTGTAGCCTATGGCTTGCAGTGCACATTGCACATCTGCGCACGCATGTACTTTCTCTGTCTCGTCTCGCGTGCCGGTCACCACAACAAACCATAGCAAACAGGCAAAGCACACGGTGACGGCACGCAAACTATATATAGCCTTTTTAGTTTTTCTTACTTACAAACCCGAGGCTGTTCATTAAACATTAACCCGAACCCCGAACATTTTTCGGGACCCGTCGGGCTCGGGTCGGGTAGCAGACCTCTAGTGTGGTGTGGTCAGGTGCGCGATTGTGACTGCCTCTATAGACCTAGGACAGAGCTCCTCACTTTTGCAGTTAATAACAATCACTTAATTTTTTTTAATTTTTTATTATTATTATTATAGTTTTATGTATTATTGATGTTTTTTCGTTGTTGTTTTATAAAAGCTCTATGACAATTGTTTTATAAATGTTCAATCAAAATGCAAAACATTTTGTTTATTTTTAGTCGACTAATCGTTGCGCAGGAGAAGACTTTGGTCGACTAAGCATTTCTTTGGTTGACTACAGCCCTAGTGTCGGTATGTAAACTGCTAAATCAACATGTTTTGCATCCTGTCGAGCACAGCGAGCCCCTCCACACGCGGGAGATGGATCCAGTGATTGAAGTAGGTGGTGTACTCCGCGAACGACATTAAACAATGGACCAGTTGATGCCAAAGTCTATGTCTTTAGCAAAACACTAAATTGATGCTACATTGGCTAAACTTATTGCCACCAATATCCAGCCGTTTTCGATCGTGACGGACAGAGGTTTTGAGATTATAGCAAGTCTAAATTTAATGTACAAAATTCCAAGCAGGAGTATGATTTCATTTCATAATTTCATTACAATATAATGTTATTGCAAACTGTTTGAATAAAAAAATATGCGTTTTTGTTTTGTCGTTTGGGAGCCAAAAGAGGGGGCTCACCGAAGAGACAGAATGGCCATCACAAGTTATCTGTTTACCAACACAACAGGATAATGTCATTGCAGTTACTCCGTTAGTCCGTTACTCCGTCAATCCGTCAATCCGTTACTACGTTACTCCGTTACTACGTTACTCCGTTACTACGTTACTACGTTACTCCCTGTCGGTGGGAGGAAATACGAGGGGAGATAGTGGTTCACACTCGCAAAAAAGAGTGTTTGATGTAAGAAGATGAATGACTCACATTATTGCTCAACCAAATCATGAAATCACGATGTTCTAAATTAAAAATCGTACACAAAACACCAAGGAAAGGATTACAAAATCAATCATTTGGTAATAGTGTGAAGACAGTTTTAATCCAAATTAACAGATCAGTGTCCTTACCACAGTTGGTTGGCATCGGGGCCGACGCCACCTGGTGGATGGTGGGCCGTTCTACACTAACATGGGAACCTCGTCCCAGAACCAACTCCTCCTCTGAAGACTCTGGCAGCGGAACAACCTCTTTGGTCATTTCCCCTTCAGGGCCTACAGATGGTTGGAGGAAAAGGCATAGAGTAGGCAATTGAACGGTATACAGTAGGCAATTGAAAAGCATACAGTAGGCAATTGAAAGGCATACAGTAAGCAATTGAAAGGCATACAGTAGGCAATTGAAAGGCATACAGTAGGCAATTGAAAGGCATACAGTAGGCAATTGAAAGGCATACAGTAGGCAATTGAAAGACATACAGTATGCAATTGAAAGACATACAGTAGGCAATTGAAAGGCATACATCACCAGTGGGCTAAACATTCTTTAATACTAAAAATGTTATATAAAGTGTTGCCAAAGGTATTCGTACACTTCCACTTTCCAAAAATAAAGAACATTTGAAATTAACCACAATATATTTGTTATTATTGGAGAACCTAACATCCTTTAAAATCCCCCCAAAATAAATGGTATTAACAAAATTGAGCGTATGGAGTTTTGTAGCACTGCAATCATGCACAATCAAAAGCTATAGATAGACAAGTCAATTGTTTTTTTAATGCTTCCTATCCTATAAAGATGTTCAGCTAAATTCGGTTTCAAAGTCAAGGAATGGCATTGAGAGGCGACAGGCTTACTGACAATGCTAAAGCCAATGTCTTTTGGTGGTTTCTATATTGAATAGCCTCCAGGCAAATTACTTGTGTACTGATCTGCAGTGTGCCATGCTGGTACCTTTACTGCTGCTTGACTAAACACAGATGGGTATTACACATCGCTATGCGAACTACTGAGAAGTTCTGCTTCATTGACGTCAAGGACAAGTGTGCTTTGATGAACAGTCTGAAACCTCATGATGGTGAAGCCCCTCAGTTTGATCAGCAAACTGCCTTTGCATTGGCCTTCATCTTCATGATGACTGGTCAAGCCAAACCAACAGAAACTTTAGTCCTGTACAACACTTCAAATGAGACATTAGGAGCCCATTTATATTCACTGCTTCAGGTGGTGATGGGTTGGATTCATTAATATGGTATAGACTCCAGAATTCTCCTATTCTGCAACAGGGCCTCTTTCACTCACGCTGCCAAACTTGTCCTGGTGAATATGACTATTATACCAATGTTTGACATTGGGGAAGTAATTTATAGAACAGCATCAAACTCTCTCATGAAAAAACTGGATGTGGTTTATCACAGTGTTATATGTTTGGTTACCGCTGCCCCGTACGACACCCACCACTGATACAACACCCACCACTGATACAACACCCACCACTGATACAACACCCACCACTGATACGACACCCACCACTGCCCCATACGACACCCACCACTGCCCCATACGACACCCACCACTGCCCCATACGACACCCACCACTGATACAACACCCACCACTGCCCCATACGACACCCACCACTGATACAACACCCACCACTGCCCCATACAACACCCACCACTGATACAACACCCACCACTGCCCATACGACACCCACCACTGCCCATACGACACCCACCACTGCCCATACGACACCCACCACTGTCCCATACGACACCCACCACTGCCCCATACGACACCCACCACTGCCCCATACGACACCCACCACTGCCCCATACGACACCCACCACTGCCCCATACGACACCCACCACTGCCCCATACAACACCCACCACTGATACAACACCCACCACTGCCCCATACAACACCCACCACTGCCCCGTACAACACCCACCACTGCCCAATACAACACCCACCACTGCCCCGTACAACACCCACCACTGCCCAATACAACACCCACCACTGCCCCGTACAACACCCACCACTGCCCCATACAACACCCACCACTGATACAACACCCACCACTGCCCCGTACAACACCCACCACTGCCCCGTACAACACCCACCACTGATACAACACCCACCACTGATACAACACCCACCACTGATACAACACCCACCACTGATACAACACCCACCACTGATACAACACCCACCACTGATACAACACCCACCACTGATACAACACCCACCACTGCCCCATACGACACCCACCACTGATACAACACCCACCACTGATACAACACCCACCACTGCCCCATACAACATCCACCACTGCCCCATACAACACCCACCACTGCCCCATACAACACCCACCACTGCCCCATACAACACCCACCACTGCCTCGTACGACACCCACCAATACCCCATGCAACAATTTCTTCTCAACCAACTACCTCATTAAATAACGGTTAAATAAACAATAGAAAAGACAAAATAACAACAACTTCAATTTCACTGGCTGCCTCATGCAAATTCAATAGCATTGGAAATTGGCGTTTATGAAAATGTACTGGATAAAAGTAAAATTGCGTAAGTTGTGTAATGAACCAGGGCACAGAAAGACAATAAAAGCAAAATAAACACAAGTAAACATAAAATGGCATAATTTAAACCTAAAAAAAAGTCACCCAGTTCTTTGTCCTCAACCAACAATCACTCACTGTGCACTTGGCATTGGGACTCTTGACAACTCTTGTCCATAATAACTTCCTTCTTCGAAGTCCAGAGTTGAATAAACAGAGAGATCCTTACAAATGGCCATGTCCAAAAGAGGTACAGCAACCAAACACAGGTCCAAAAGTGGTACAGCAACCAATCACAGGTCCAAAAGTGGTACAGCAACCAATCACAGGTCCAAAAGTGGTACAGCAACCAATCACATGTTAGCACACCCAACTGGCCCCAGTCTCTAGGTTATTCTCTACCCTGTAATCTAACTAGTTAAGTCATACAGCTATTTGTAGCCCTGACACTCTGGCGGCCTGCCATTCCTGGCTCCACTCTCACTTACTCGCGACCGGAACATACTCCCATGTCAATCAACTGCAAAGAATAATAACCCCTCACCCTGCTGTCTATGGAGGACCAAGTCTGCCAGAATTAAAAAAGTATTTTTACATCAAAATATACGTAAAAAATTAAATTATCGAATTAAAAATGTATTAATCTGTCGTTTTCTCTTATTTATTTCCACAATGATTTATTTCTGTAATTATTTATTTCTGTAAGTATTTATTTCCGTTTATATTTATTTCCGTTTATATTTATTTCTGTTCATATTTATTTTCACAATCATTTATTTCTGTAATTATTTATTTCTGTAAGTATTTATTTGCGTTTATATTTATTTCTGTTTAAATTTATTTCTGTTCATATTTATTTTCACAATCATTTATTTCTGTAATTATTTATTTCTGTAAGTATTTATTTGCGTTTATATTTATTTCCGTTGACATTTATTTCCGTAAGTATTTATTTCTGTTTATATTTATTTCCGTTGAAATTTATTTCTGTTCATATTTATTTTCACAATCATTTATTTCTGTAATTATTTATTTCTGTAAGTATTTATTTGCGTTTATATTTATTTCCGTTTAAATTTATTTCTGTTCATATTTATTTTCACAATCATTTATTTCTGTAATTATTTATTTCTGTAAGTATTTATTTGCGTTTATATTTATTTCCGTTGACATTTATTTCCGTTTATATTTATTTCCGTATATATTTATTTCTGTATTTCCTCAACCTTATGCAAATGAGGAGGGTGTCAACCATAGTACGTCACAGTGGTATCAGTAATCCTATTGGTTAACCGGTGTAGGAGTTCCAAGATCGACTTTATAAGTCTAGACTGCTATAACTACGGAATTAATGCACAGGCTATGGCGTTTAAATTTCTTAAAATCGAATAAATGAAAATCCATCAAACTGTATGTCCTATTTTGATGTAGTGCTAAAACATTTTAGATCACAAGCGACGTGCACAATCAAATGATTTGCGCATGATTGGCCGATAAACGAATCTATGTATATGTATCTCTCGGTCCACAGTCGGCTCACAGCTTTAGTTGTTTGTGTCCTGAGCAGGACACGCAAACTAAACCAGTTACATTGCGCACAGTGTTCATAACAGACCAAAACGGGTCCATAGATCGGACTAAAACCAGTCCAGTTAGATCAGACCAAAACGGGTCCATTTTCATATAGATTGACCAAAACCACATATTTAGGAAAAGTCATGGAAGGATGAGGCTGTAGCTTGTCAACGTTACATATTTATTTTAATTACTAACTGCACCGCCCGCGGCCGCGGGGTGTTGGCGCTCCTAGTTTAACGGCAGTTGGTGGTTTCAACTTTCGAAGTGCATTGCCACCCCTGCTGTCCTGAACGTTTACATCTGTTTCACCATCTGCGCTTGATTGCTTTGGTTGAACGATTAAGTCCCGCCCCCTCATTTGCTTACGGTTGTGGAAATTCAGAAATAAATATATACGGAAATAAATATAAACAGAAATAAATATGAACGGAAATAAATGTAAACGGAAATAAATATAAACGGAAATAAATACTTACAGAAATAAATAATTACAGAAATAAATATAAACGGAAATAAATATAAACGTAAATAAATATGAACGGAAATACATTTTAACAGAAATAAATATAAACTGAAATAAATACTTACAGAAATAAATAATTACAGAAATAAATGATTGTGGAAATAAATAAATAGGAGAAAACGAGAGATTAATTTAATTTTCTTACGTATATTTTGATGAAAAATACTTGTACTTATGCTTTTATTCATTTATTTTTAATTCTGGCAGACTTGGTCCTCCATAGCTGTCAAGGAGAATAATGCATCTCAGGTGACGAACACTGTGTGGACCAAACACTGTGTGGACCAATCACTGTGTGGACCAAACACTGAGTGGACCAAACACTGAGTGGACCAAACACAGAGTGGACAAAACACAGAGTGGACCAAACACAGAGTGGACCAAACACTGAGTGGACCAAACACTGTGTGGACCAAACACTGAGTGGACCAAACACTGTGTGGACAAACACTGAGTGGACCAAACACTGAGTGGACCAAACACTGTGTGGACCAAACACTGTGTGGACCAAACACTGTGTGGACCAAACACTGTGTGGACCAAACACTGTGTGGACCAAACACTTAGTGGACCAAACACTGTGTGGACAAAACACTGTGTGGACCAAACACTGTGTGGACCAAACACTGTGTGGACAAACACTGTGTGGACAAACACTGAGTGGACCAAACACTGAGTGGACCAAACACTGAGTGGACCAAACACTGAGTGGACCAAACACTGAATGGACCAAACACTGAATGGACCAAACACTATGTGGACCAAACACTGTGTGGACAAACACTGTGTGGACAAACACTGTGTGGACAAACACTGTGTGGACCAAACATTGTGTGGACAAACACTATGTGGACCAAACACTATGTGGACCAAACACTATGTGGACCAAACACTATGTGGACCAAACACAGACTGCTTGAGATGGACAGAAATACTGTAGTGAGGTGAACGCTGCCTTAAGTGTATAGTCTAAAGGTGAAAAGATACAATCTCTTAAGGAAGGTGATAGTGTGTCCGTGCGAGCGTGTGTGCGTGCGGATATGTGCGAGCGAGCGTGTGTTTGTGCAAGCACGTGTGTGCGTGCGTGAGCGTGTGTGCGTGAGCGTGTGTGCGTGTGCGAGCACGTGTGTGCGAGCACGTGTGTGCGAGCACGTGTGTGCGAGCACGTGTGTGCGAGCACGTGTGTGCGGGCGTGTGCGTGCGTATGTGTGCGAGAGTGTGTACGTGTGTGTGCATGTGTGAGCGCGTGTGTGTGTTTGCGTGCGTGTGTGAGTGAGAGCGTGTGCGTGCGAGTGTGTGTGTGTGCGTATGTGTGAGAGCGTGTGTGTGCGTGTGTGCGTGCGTGCGCGTGTGTGCGTGTACGTGCGAGCGTGTGCGTGCAAGCGTGTACGTGCGAGCGTGTGTGTGCGAGCGTGTGCGACCGTGCGTGTGTGTGCAAGCGTGCGTGTGTGTTTTCATCACTTTCCTCACGCTTAAAGGAGAGTCAGGAATTTCCTCAGATCATGTGCCTCAATCGACCTGCTTTGACACAGATTAAGCAAACATTTGGCACGGAGGCCTGATTGCATGAAGCAGCCTAATTTCTCAGATCCCTTCATCAGCAAAGCTGTGCCAAAAAAACAGCAACAAAAATGTATGATGTTATCATTAGACAAACTCACTAGAAGTGCTGCACATTCCGTTCTCATCGGATAAACGTAACATAGAATACTTACATTGGAGACAGACAACTCATTAGTACATCTACGTTAGGTTAGTGCTTACTACATTACAAACTTGCCAAAAACATTGGACATGATGTGAATTTTAACAGAATTCTGAGTTTTTCTTTTTTTTTCTAAAAAATCATGCAGCAAAGGCTGAGAAGTGCAGTGCCAGTAACCAAGAGCCAGTAACCAAGAGCCAGTAACCAAGAGCCAGTAACCAAGATCCAGTAACCAAGAGCCAGTAACCAAGAGCCAGTAACCAAGAGCCAGTAACCAAGAGCCAGTAACCAAGAGCCAGTAACCAAGAGCCAGTAACCAAGAGCCAGTAACAAAGAGCCAAGAGCCAGTAACCAAGAGCCAAGAGCCAGTAACCAAGAGCCAGTAACCAAGAGCCAGTAACCAAGAGCCAGTAACCAAGAGCCAGTAACCAAGAGCCAGTAACCAAGAGCCAGTAACAAAGAGCCAAGAGCCAGTAACCAAGAGCCAAGAGCCAGTAACCAAGAGCCAGTAACCAAGAGCCAGTAACAAAGAGCCAGTAACAAAGAGCCAAGAGCCAGTAACCAAGAGCCAGTAACCAAGAGCCAGTAACCAAGAGCCAAGAGCCAGTAACCAAGAGCCAGTAACAAAGAGCCAGTAACCAAGAGCCAGTAACCAAGATCCAGTAACCAAGAGCCAGTAACCAAGAGCCAGTAACCAAGAGCCAGTAACCAAGAGCCAGTAACCAAGAGCCAGTAACCAAGAGCCAGTAACAAAGAGCCAAGAGCCAGTAACCAAGAGCCAAGAGCCAGTAACCAAGAGCCAGTAACCAAGAGCCAGTAACCAAGAGCCAGTAACCAAGAGCCAGTAACAAAGAGCCAAGAGCCAGTAACCAAGAGCCAAGAGCCAGTAACCAAGAGCCAGTAACCAAGAGCCAGTAACAAAGAGCCAGTAACAAAGAGCCAAGAGCCAGTAAACAAGAACCAGTAACCAAGAGCCAGTAACCAAGAGCCAGTAACCAAGAGCCAAGAGCCAGTAACCAAGAGCCAGTAACAAAGAGCCAAGAGCCAGTAACAAAGAGCTAAGAGCCAGTAACCAAGAGCCAGTAACCAAGAGCCAGTAACCAAGAGCCAAGAGCCAGTAACCAAGAGCCAAGAGCCAGTAACCAAGAGACAGTAACCAAGACCCAGTAACCAAGAACCAGTAACCAAGAGCCAGTAACCAAGAACCAGTAACCAGTAACCAAGAGCCAGTAACCAAGAACCAGTAACCAAGAGACAGTAACCAAGAGACAGTAACCAAGAGCCAGTAACCAAGAGACAGTAACCAAGAGACAGTAACCAAGAGACAGTAACCAAGAGACAGTAACCAAGAGCCAGTAACCAAGAGCCAAGAGCCAGTAACCAAGAGCCAGTAACCAAGAGACATTAACCAAGAGCCAGTAACCAAGAGCCAAGAGCCAGTAACCAAGAACCAAGAGCCAGTAACCAAGAGCCAGTAACCAAGAGCCAGTAACCAAGAGCCAGTAACAAAGAGCCAGTAACAAAGAGCCAAGAGCCAGTAAGAGCCAGTAACCAAGAGCCAGTAACCAAGAGCCAGTAACCAAGAGCCAGTAACCAAGAGCCAAGAGCCAGTAACCAAGAGCCAAGAGCCAGTAACCAAGAGCCAAGAGCCAGTAACCAAGAGCCAGTAACCAAGAGCCAGTAACCAAGAGCCAGTAACCAAGAACCAGTAACCAGTAACCAAGAGCCAGTAACCAAGAACCAGTAACCAAGAACCAGTAACCAAGAACCATTAACCAGGAGCCAGTAACCAAGAACCAGTAACCAAGAGCCAGTAACCAAGAGCCAAGAGCCAGTAACCAAGAGCCAGTAACAAAGAGCCAAGAGCCAGTAACAAAGAGCTAAGAGCCAGTAACCAAGAGCCAGTAACCAAGAGCCAGTAACCAAGAGCCAGTAACCAAGAGCCAAGAGCCAGTAACCAAGAGCCAGTAACTCAGAGCCAAGAGCCAGTAACCAAGAGCCAGTAACCAAGAGCCAGTAACCAAGAGCCAGTAACAAAGAGCCAAGAGCCAGTAACCAAGAGCCAGTAACCAAGAGCCAGTAACCAAGAACCAGTAACCAAGAGCCAGTAACCAAGAGCCAGTAACCAAGAGCCAGTAACCAAGAACCAGTAACCAAGAGCCAAGAGCCAGTAACCAAGAGCCAGTAACCAAGAGCCAGTAACCAAGAGCCAGTACCCAAGAGCCAGTAACCAAGAGCCAGTAACCAAGAACCAGTAACCAAGAGCCAAGAGCCAGTAACCAAGAGCCAGTAACCAAGAGCCAGTAACCAAGAGCCAAGAGCCAGTAACCAAGAGCCAGTAACCAAGAGCCAAGAGCCAGTAACCAAGAGCCAGTAACCAAGAGCCAAGAGCCAGTAACCAAGAACCAGTAACCAAGAGCCAGTAACCAAGTGCCAGTAACCAAGTGCCAGTAACCAAGTGCCAGTAACCAAGAGCCAGTAACCAAGAGCCAGTAACCAAGAGCCAGTAACCAAGAGCCAGTAACCAAGAGCCAGTAACCAAGAGCCAGTAACCAAGAACCAGTAACCATGAACCATTAACCAGGAGCCAGTAACCAAGAACCAGTAACCAAGAGCCAGTAACCAAGAGCCAAGAGCCAGTAACCAAGAGCCAAGAGCCAGTAACCAAGAGCCAGTAACAAAGAGCCAAGAGCCAGTAACAAAGAGCTAAGAGCCAGTAACCAAGAGCCAGTAACCAAGAGCCAGTAACCAAGAGCCAGTAACCAAGAGCCAGTAACCAAGAGCCAAGAGCCAGTAACCAAGAGCCAGTAACCAAGAGCCAAGAGCCAGTAACCAAGAACCAGTAACCAAGAGCCAGTAACCAAGTGCCAGTAACCAAGTGCCAGTAACCAAGTGCCAGTAACCAAGAGCCAGTAACCAAGAGCCAGTAACCAAGAGCCAGTAACCAAGAGCCAGTAACCAAGAGCCAGTAACCAAGAGCCAGTAACCAAGAACCAGTAACCATGAACCATTAACCAGGAGCCAGTAACCAAGAACCAGTAACCAAGAGCCAGTAACCAAGAGCCAAGAGCCAGTAACCAAGAGCCAAGAGCCAGTAACCAAGAGCCAGTAACAAAGAGCCAAGAGCCAGTAACAAAGAGCTAAGAGCCAGTAACCAAGAGCCAGTAACCAAGAGCCAGTAACCAAGAGCCAGTAACCAAGAGCCAGTAACCAAGAGCCAAGAGCCAGTAACCAAGAGCCAGTAACCAAGAGCCAGTAACTCAGAGCCAAGAGCCAGTAACCAAGAGCCAGTAACCAAGAGCCAGTAACAAAGAGCCAAGAGCCAGTAACCAAGAGCCAGTAACCAAGAGCCAGTAACCAAGAGCCAGTAACCAAGAACCATTAACCAGGAGCCAGTAACCAAGAACCAGTAACCAAGAGCCAAGAGCCAGTAACCAAGAGCCAGTAACAAAGAGCCAAGAGCCAGTAACAAAGAGCTAAGAGCCAGTAACCAAGAGCCAGTAACCAAGAGCCAGTAACCAAGAGCCAGTAACCAAGAACCATTAACCAGGAGCCAGTAACCAAGAACCAGTAACCAAGAGCCAGTAACCAAGAGCCAAGAGCCAGTAACCAAGATCCAGTAACAAAGAGCCAGGAGCCAGTAACAAAGAGCTAAGAGCCAGTAACCAAGAGCCAGTAACCAAGAGCCAGTAACCAAGAGCCAGTAACCAAGAGCCAGTAACCAAGAGCCAGTAACCAAGAGCCAGTAACCAAGAGCCAGTAACCAAGAGCCAGTAACCAAGGCCAGTAACCAAGAGCCAGTAACAAAGAACCAGTAACCAGTAACCAAGAGCCAGTAACCAAGAGCCAAGAGCCAGTAACCAAGAACCAGTAACCAGTAACCAAGAGCCAGTAACAAAGAACCAGTAACCAGTAACCAAGAGCCAGTAACCAAGCGCTAGTAACCAATAACCAAGAGCCAGTAACCAAGAGACAGTAACCAAGAGCCAGTAACCAAGAGCCAGTAACCAAGAGCCAGTAACCAAGAGCCAAAAGTGAGTAATAAAGCACACGCAACATGAAATCTAATAATACAGGGAGTAATAAAGCACACGCAACATAACATCTAATAATACAGGGAGTAATAAAGCATACGCAACATGACATCTAATAATACAGGGAGTAATAAAGCACACGCAACATGAAATCTAATAATACAGGAAGTAATAAAGCACACGCAACATAACATCTAATAATACAGGGAGTAATAAAGCATACGCAACATGACATCTAATAATACAGGGAGTAATAAAGCACACGCAACATGACATCTAATAATACAGGGTGTAATAAAGCACACGCAACATGACATATAATAATACAGGGAGTAATAAAGCACACACAACATGACATCTAATAATACAGGGAGTAATAAAGCACACGCAACATGACATCTAATAATACAGGGAGTAATAAAGCACACGCAACATGAAATCTAATAATACAGGGAGTAATAAATCACATGCAACATGACAGGTAATAATACAGGGAGTAATAAAGCACACACAACATGACATCTAATAATACAGGGAGTAATAAAGCACACACAACATGACATGTAATAATACAGGGAGTAATAAAGCACACGCAACATGACATCTAATAATACAGGGTGTAATAAAGCACACGCAATATGACTTATAATAATACAGGGAGTAATAAAGCACACGCAACATGACATCTAATAATACAGGGAGTAATAAAGCACACGCAATATGACATCTAATAATACAGGGAGTAATAAAGCACACGCAACATGACATCTAATAATACAGGGAGTAATAAAGCACACACAACATGACATCTAATAATACAGGGAGTAATAAAGCACACGCAACATGAAATCTAATAATACAGGGTGTAATAAAGCACACGCAACATGACATCTAATAATACAGGGAGTAATAAAGCACACGCAATATGACTTATAATAATACAGGGAGTAATAAAGCACACGCAATATGACTTATAATAATACAAGGAGTAATAAAGCACACACAACATGACTTATAATAATACAGGGAGTAATAAAGCACACGCAACATGACTTATAATAATACAGGGAGTAATAAAGCACACACAACATGACATATAATAATACAGGGAGTAATAAAGCACACGCAATATGACTTATAATAATACAGGGAGTAATAAAGCACACGCAACATGACATCTAATAATACAAGGAGTAATAAAGCACACACAACATGACTTATAATAATACAGGGAGTAATAAAGCACACGCAATATGACTTATAATAATACAAGGAGTAATAAAGCACACACAACATGACTTATAATAATACAGGGAGTAATAAAGCACACGCAACATGACTTATAATAATACAGGGAGTAATAAAGCACACACAACATGACATATAATAATACAGGGAGTAATAAAGCAAACGCAATGACTTATAATAATACAGGGAGTAATAAAGCACACGCAACATGACATCTAATAATACAAGGAGTAATAAAGCACACACAACATGACTTATAATAATACAGGGAGTAATAAAGCACACGCAATATGACTTATAATAATACAAGGAGTAATAAAGCACACACAACATGACTTATAATAATACAGGGAGTAATAAAGCACACGCAACATAACATCTAATAATACAGGGAGTAATAAAGCACACGCAACATGAAATCTAATAATACAGGGAGTAATAAATCACATGCAACATGACATGTAATAATACAGGGAGTAATAAAGCACACACAACATGACATCTAATAATACAGGGAGTAATAAAGCACACACAACATGACATGTAATAATACAGGGAGTAATAAAGCACACGCAACATGACATCTAATAATACAGGGTGTAATAAAGCACACGCAATATGACTTATAATAATACAGGGAGTAATAAAGCACACGCAACATGACATCTAATAATACAGGGAGTAATAAAGCACACGCAATATGACATCTAATAATACAGGGAGTAATAAAGCACACGCAACATGACATCTAATAATACAGGGAGTAATAAAGCACACACAACATGACATCTAATAATACAGGGAGTAATAAAGCACACGCAACATGAAATCTAATAATACAGGGTGTAATAAAGCACACGCAACATGACATCTAATAATACAGGGAGTAATAAAGCACACGCAATATGACTTATAATAATACAGGGAGTAATAAAGCACACGCAATATGACTTATAATAATACAAGGAGTAATAAAGCACACACAACATGACTTATAATAATACAGGGAGTAATAAAGCACACGCAAAATGACTTATAATAATACAGGGAGTAATAAAGCACACGCAATATGACTTATAATAATACAGGGAGTAATAAAGCACACGCAACATGACATCTAATAATACAGGGAGTAATAAAGCACACACAACATGACATCTAATAATACAGGGTGTAATAAAGCACACGCAACATGACATCTAATAATACAAGGAGTAATAAAGCACACGCAAAATGACTTATAATAATACAGGGAGTAATAAAGCACACGCAAAATGACTTATAATAATACAGGGAGTAATTAAGCACACGCAATATGACTTATAATAATACAGGGAGTAATAAAGCACACGCAATATGACTTATAATAATACAGGGAGTAATAAAGCACACGCAATATGACTTATAATAATACAGGGAGTAATAAAGCACACGCAACATGACATCTAATAATACAGGGAGTAATAAAGCACACGCAAAATGACTTATAATAATACAGGGAGTAATAAAGCACACACAACATGACTTATAATAATACAGGGAGTAATAAAGCACACGCAATATGACTTATAATAATACAAGGAGTAATAAAGCACACACAACATGACTTATAATAATACAGGGAGTAATAAAGCACACGCAACATGACATCTAATAATACAGGGAGTAATAAAGCACACGCAATATGACTTATAATAATACAGGGAGTAATAAAGCACACGCAACATGACATCTAATAATACAGGGAGTAAAAAAGCACACACAACATGACATATAACACACTGTAATAGACTGCAGATACCTGGGCTTCCTATGGTAATCGGATCAGACGCGCTATTTGTGTCTCTGTTTTGCTCATGTTGATGATAATAAATTCCACTGCTCCTGTCAATGCCGACTGCTGAGAAACACTTATTTTGTTGGCTTTTCCGGTGATCAAATGCCGACGTTAATATAGCATTACCGCCACCTACGGGACGGATGACCAACTATAAACATTTAACGAGAATATACTTTTTATATCGCACAATAATGTCACAGTATTTTAATAAATGATTTCACAATAATACATGCTCCTGATTTCGGAATAAAATATCCTTAAGGAACCTAGCGTTTATGAGCATTATTGTCCAGTAGGCCAGCATATGTCCAGATACAAATCCTAGTGTCTTCATGGTGAAACATTAGTTCTTGTGTCACCAGATCATAGCTGCTAAAGTTAATGGCCAACTAACATTATGACATTTGGTCCAAAACAAAAAACGTTTAATTGTTTATTTTAAAACTGGTAGAACCTGGATGGAGAGCAGCATTCTGATCTGTGTTGGATTGGTCGTCAGTCACAACTTAGTTATTTGTACTTAGTTATTTTGTAGTTAATTCCATCAACACGTGTCTTTGCCCCCTCATAAAAAATATGTCACGTTCATGTTGCTGTCCCGATCTTCTTGTGTGTTATTGCTTAATTTGGCATTAGATAGAAATGTTTACATATTGTTAAATTCTCAGATAAAACCAAATAAAGTGCGTTTGGAAAGTATCCTTTCATTTTTCTAAATTGTTTCCCCTATTAACCTACCCACAATGTTTAGAAAAAAATGGAAAATTAAAAACCCATCCTGTTCCAATAATCAAGCTTGATATGTGTCAATACTGCAGTCAATCTGTGGTAAAATTCAGTTTATTGGACATCATTTAAGTCTCACACCTGTTTATATAAGTTCTCAAAGTTGAGAATAAATGTCAGAGCAAAATCCAAGCCATTTGGTTGAAGCAACTGCCGTAAAGTGCATACAAGATTATTCAGAGGGACGGACTTAGAGATGGGTACCAAAGTGTAGGCAATGTGAAAGGTCTCTATTAACACAGTGGTCTCCATAATTCTCAAACGAAAGCTTAAAAAACACCTTCCTACAGCTGGTCACCAGATCTAACTCAGTACTTGGGAGAGAAGGAAGAACCTGATGGTCACTCTGACAGAGTGCCAGAGTTCATGAGATGGGGAAAACCTTCCAGAAGAACAACCAGCTCTGGAGAACACAACTTACCAGACCTACAGTTGAAACCAGATAATTACATACACTTCAGAAAAAAAACACAGAAAACGTTTATTTCTTTACTGTCATACATTAAATCAGAGTAAACTTTTTCTGTTTTAGATCGTACATATTAACATATTTTTTGCATTTGTTAAAAGTCACAATCGAGCATGGGAGAATTTTCATGTATTTTTTTATCACTTTCATCAGTCAGAAGTAAAAGGCACATGAGAATTTACACCCAGCTTGGGGTCTGACAAAAGCCACCTAAAAACCTCTAAGACTATTTGAAACTAGATACTTTGGTCTAAATGTCAACAACACATGTGAAAGGAAACAGTCAGCATTCAGGGATGCTTCTCAACAGGGACTGGGACTTTAAACCCTACAGATGTTTTTGCTTAAAAGCTTTTTTTAAAGTTGGTGAAATCTTAATAACTGCTTGAAATGTTTCAAAAAAATGTTTACTTTAAAATGGTAAGGATTTTGAAGATGATTTTCTAAAAGCACTGTAGAGGAAACAATTCTTTGTTGTATTTTCCTTGTTAGATCGGCATATTGTGGCATTTACCATCTGGGTACCTCTGTAACTTAGTTGCTGAATGTTCCTCCCTGTTTCTTTCACATGTTAAAAGGTACTATTGCTACATAACACGGATTATATGTGCTAGATGCAGGCACTGGTTGGACAGGTTGGAAGTTCAGGTGGCATTCCAAAAGTAAACACTACTACTTCCTCATCAAATGCGTGGGCATATTTTCCTAGTTGATTCTGAGGTTACATCAGGAGTCTTCTGGGTTTCTGGCTTCTAGTCTATAATAATAGACTACAATCAGCACTATAGTCTATAGGTAGGCTAGTAGGCTAAAACAGCACTATTGTCTATATGCTAATAGGCTACCATCAGCACTATTGTCTACAGGCTAGTATGCTAAAATCAGCACTATTGTCTATAGGCAGGCTAGTAGGCTAAAACAGGACTATTGTCTATAGGCTAGTAGGCTACCATCAGCACTATTGTCTACAGGCTAGTATGCTACCATCAGCACTATTGTCTATAGGCAGGCTAGTAGGCTACCACCAGCACTATTAGCTATAGGCAGGCTAGTAGGCTAAAATCAGCACTATTGTCTAAAGGCAAGCTAGTAGGCTAAAATCTGCACTATTGTCTATAGGCAGGCTTGTAGGCTAAAATCTGCACTATTGTCTATAGGCAGGCTAGTAGGCTACCATCAGCACTATTGTCTACAGGCTTGTAGGCTACCATCAGCACTATCGTCTATAGGAAGGCTAGTAGGCTACCATCAGTACTATTGTCTACAGCCTAGTAGGCTACCATCAGCACTATTGTCTACAAGATTGTAGGCTACCATCAGCACTATTGTCTGTAGTCAGGCTAGTAGGCTCCCATCAGCACTATTGTCTACAGGCTTGTAGGCTACCATCAGTACTATTGTCTACAGGCAGGCTAGTAGGCTACCATCAGCACTATTGTCTACAGGCAGGCTAGTAGGTAATAGTAGCAGCTCCCTTCGATGCCAATCTTCGCCATCTACAAGCAGGCTTCAGCATTCGTCGTCATCGGTCTTCTAGCTCCTCCTCCTTCCTTCCTTCTACACACCATTGCTTGGATCGTGACACCAAATTTTGCATGGTCTTAATGCACTTTGTCCTGGAATGTTTTGAAATCCATAACTATTGGTTAATACTGGATTACTGTTCTGTTAAAGCTTGCTTCATTTGTGAACAAATAAAAACGAGGTCAATAATAACTGGTGTTGCTATTTAATCATTTCAAATATTGCACATTCCAGTTCGTTTGCGCTCAATCCCTTGCCCGGACGTCGTCTTAATTTACTTTTAGTAGTTTTGCCAGCTTTTGGTGAAGAGATTAATTTGAGTGTTCAGCGGTTGCCGCCGAAAATAAAACATAAATTGTTGAGTCTTTTTAATGGTGTTTGTGAGAACTTCGGGCCAGTCCTAGTATATTCTCAATCAGCAATGTTTATCATATTGATCAGATCACTTCCCACGTACATTGAACTACATTTTATTCATATAATTTCTACATCCATGTTTCCAATTTCAGCAACTAGAGGGTCTTAAAGGGTTAAACCCTGCCCTGAAAAGTGGAAAAAAACATCAACAAAACAAAAACAAAATTCTCACAAGAATAGTGAATGAGCTATTGTATTTGACATACAAAGAAGATTGTTTGTGTTGAAAAAAGATTGGTTCCAGCCTGCAACTTGGACTAAATATGCAACCTGATATCTTTAAGGACCACACTGCCAATTCTTTACTGCTGCATTATTTAGGTCAACACTGTAAGAAAAGCTGTGAACAACTAGAGTTTATGTAGTGAGACCAAATGTTTGTACTCTAGTTATTTTACCATCAGTTTTTCACATATGATAAACTAAGCAATGGTACAGAGCCTAAAAAGGTGAAGTTTAGATCAAACATCTGAATAAGTAATCTGCTGTAGATTAAAACATTTTTCTAACCACATTTGATTTATTAGATTGTCTTTTCCTGTGCTGCCAGAGATCAAGCAGACTACATAAGCAGAGGAGTGGCCCTGATGAGTTCAGAAAGTGTTGCCTAGCGTACCGATCGAATCCTCCATGCAATATGGTCCCTATAGTGTATCAGGATGCCCTGGGAGTGTTATTTGTGTTGGGTCTGGGGTCATGCTGCCATGTTTCTAGAGCAAATTGTGGAGCTACGGCTTTAGGTGACATCCTGATCGGAGTACTACAATCCTGTCACTCAAAAGTGGAGAACCAAAACCAAAGTATAGACCCTCAGGGTTTCAACTGCACAACGTAAGTTATGACAAAATACATTTTTGAAAATGTAATACACGTAATTATGTGACATTTTTCCACATTGTTCGTTTTAGTTTACATTTAAGTAATTTTGCTGAGGATCTTTTCCAGAGTGACCGGTAATATTCGAAAACGTTAATGAAAGAAGTATCAACTAGTTCATGATATTTTCACTGTTTTTGTTTTGCGTGCACACCCTCAGAACACCACTCCTACAGACGGCCACACCTACAGACCACCACACCTACAGAACACTACATCTACAGACCGCCACACCTACAGACCACCACTCCTACAGACCACCACTCCTACAGACCGCAACGCCTACAGAATGCAACACCTACAGACCACCACACCTACAGACCACCACACCTACACACCGCCACACCTACAGACACACCTGCAGACCGCCACATCTATAGACCGCCACACCTACAGAACACCACACCTACAGACCGCCACTCCTACAGACCACCACACCTACAGAACACCACACCTACAGACTGCCACATCTACAGACCACCACACCTACAGACTGCCACATCTACAGACCACCACGCCTACAGAATGCCACACCTACAGAACACCACACCTACAGACCGCCACTCCTACAGACCACCACACCTACAGAACACCACACCTACAGACTGCCACATCTACAGACCACCACACCTACAGACCACCACACCTACAGACCGCCACACCTACAGACCGCCACACCTACAGACACACCTACAGACACACCTACAGACCACCACACCTACAGAACACCACACCTACAGACCGCCACACCTACAGACCACCACTCCTACAGACCACCACACCTACAGACCGCCACACCTACAGACACACCTACAGACCGCCACACCTACAGACCACCACACCTACAGACCACCACTTCTACAGACCACCATACCTACAGACCGCAACACCTACAGAATGCCACACCTACAGAATGCCAAACCTTCAGACCGCCACACATACAGACCGCCACTCCTACAGACCACCACTCCTACAGACCGCCACACCTACAGACCGCCACACCTACAGACCACCACTCCTACAGACCACCACAAGTACAGACCACCACTCCTACAGACCACCACACCTACAGACCGCCACACCAACAGACCGCCACATCTACAGACCACCACACCTACAGACCACCACACCTACAGAATGCAACACCTACAGAACACCACTCCTACAGACCACCACACCTACAGACCGCCACACGTACAGACACACCTACAGACCGCCACACCTACAGACCACCACACCTACAGACCACCACTTCTACAGACCACCAAACTTACAGACCGCAAAACCTACAGAATGCCACACCTACAGAATGCCACACCTTCAGACCGCCACACCTACAGACCGCCACAAGTACAGACCAGCACTCCTACAGACCACCACAAGTACAGACCACCACTCCTGCAGACCGCCACACCTTCAGACTGCCACACCTACAGAACACTACATCTACAGACCGCCACTCCTACAGACCACAACTCCTACAGACCGCCACACCTACAGACCACCACTTCTACAGACCACCAGACCTACAGACCGCAACACCTACAGAATGCCACACCTACAGAATGCCACACCTTCAGACCGCAACACCTACAGACCACCATTCGTACAGACCACCACTCATACAGACCGCCACACCTACAGAACACCACATGTACAGACCACCACACGTACAGACCACCACAAGTACAGACCGCCACACCTACAGACCACCACTCCTACAGACCACCACTCCTACAGACCGCAACGCCTACAGAATGCAACACCTACAGACCACCACACCTACAGACCACCACACCTACAGACCGCCACACCTACAGACACACCTGCAGACCGCCACATCTATAGACCGCCACACCTACAGACCACCACTTATACAGACCACTACACCAACAGACCGCAACACCTACAGACCGCCACACCAACAGACCGCCACATCTACAGATCACCACACCTACAGACCACCACGCCTACAGAATGCCATATCTACAGACCACCACACCTACAGACCGCCACATCTACAGACCACCACACCTACAGACCACCACACCTACAGACCACCACACCTACAGACCGCCACACCTACAGACCACCACACCTACAGAATGCCACACCTACAGAATGCCACACCTACAGAACACCACACCTACAGACCACCACACGTACAGACCACAACTCCTACAGACCACCACACCTACAGACCGCCACACCAACAGACCGCCACATCTACAGACCACCACTCCTACAGACCACCACACCTACAGACCGCCACACCTACAGACACACCTACAGACCGCCACACCTACAGACCACCACACCTACAGAACACCACACCTACAGACCGCCACACCTACAGACCACCACTCCTACAGACCACCACACCTACAGACCGCCACACCTACAGACACACCTACAGACCGCCACACCTACAGACCACCACACCTACAGACCACCACTTCTACAGACCACCATACCTACAGACCGCAACACCTACAGAATGCCACACCTACAGAATGCCAAACCTTCAGACCGCCACACATACAGACCACCACTCCTACAGACCACCACTCCTACAGACAACCACACCTACAGACCGCCACACCTACAGACCACCACTCATACAGACCACCACAAGTACAGACCACCACTCCTACAGACCACCACACCTACAGACCGCCACACCAACAGACCGCCACATCTACAGACCACCACACCTACAGACCACCACACCTACAGAATGCAACACCTACAGAACACCACACCTACAGACCGCCACACCTACAGACCACCACTCCTACAGACCACCACACCTACAGACCGCCACACCTACAGACACACCTACAGACCGCCACACCTACAGACCACCACACCTACAGACCACCACTTCTACATTCCACCAAACCTACAGACCGCAAAACCTACAGAATGCCACACCTACAGCATGCCACACCTTCAGACCGCCACACCTACAGACCACCACTCCTACAGGCCACCACTCCTACAGACCACCACACCTAGAGACCGCCACACCTACAGACCGCCACAAGTACAGACCACCACTCCTACAGACCACCACAAGTACAGACCACCACTCCTGCAGACCGCCACACCTTCAGACTGCCACACCTACAGAACACTACATCTACAGACCGCCACACCTACAGAACGCAACACCTACAGACCACCATTCGTACAGACCACCACTCCTACAGACCGCCACACCTACAGAACACCACATGTACAGACCACCACACGTACAGACCACCACAAGTACAGACCGCCACACCTACAGACCGCCACATCTACAGATCACCACACCTACAGACCGCCACACCTACAGACCACCACTCCTACAGACAACCACTCCTACTGACCACCACACCTACAGACCACCACACCTACTGACTGCCACACCTACAGACCGCCACACCTACAGACCACCACACCTAGAGACCACCACACCTACAGACCACCACACACAGTCAAACAGAATTGTGTCCAATATAATACTAATGACAGCAGCACAATCCATTTTGGACACTGTTACCCAGATTTTGCGAAAACATGCAGAAAAATCAATAGCATGTCAGACTCAAGGTAGATGTATAGATGAATGAATCAATAGCATATCAGACTCAAATTAATACATCAATAGCTTGTCAGTCTCAAGGTAGATGTGTAGATGAATAAATCAATAGCATGTCAGACTCAAATTAATACATCAATAGCTTGTCAGTCTCAAGGTAGATGTGTAGATGAATAAATCAATAGCATGTCAGACTCAAGGCAGATGTGTAGATGAATAAATCAATAGCATGTCAGACTCAAGGTAGATGTGTAAATGAATAAATCAAAAGCATATAAGACTCAAGGTAGATGTGTAAATGAATAAATCAATAGCATGTCAGATTCAATGTAGATGTGTAGATGAATAAATGAATATCATGTCAGACTCAAGGTAGATGTGTAAATGAATAAATCAATAGCATATCAGACTCAAGGCAGATGTGTAGATGAATAAATCAATAGCATTTCAGACTCAAGGTAGATGTGTAAATGAATACATCAAAAGCATATCAGACTCAAGGTAGATGTGTAAATGGATAAATCAAGAGCATGTCAGACTCAAGGTAGATGTAGAGATGAATAAATCAATATTATGTCAGACTCAAGGTAGATGTGTAAATGAATAAATCAAATGCATATCAGACTCAAGGTAGATGTGTAAATGAATAAATCAAAAGCATATCTAACTCAAGGTAGATGTGTAAATAAATTAATCAATAGCATGTCAGACTTAAGGTAGATGTGTAGATGAATAAATCAATAGCATGTCAGACTCAAGGTGTAAATGAATAAATCAATAGCATGTCAGACTCAAGGCAGATGTGTAGATGAATAAATCAATAGCATGTCAGACTCAAGGCAGATGTGTAGATAAATAAATCAATAGCATGTCAGACTCATGGGAGATGTGTAGATAATTGGGACAATGTTGTCCACTCAGCCAACATATGTAATAAGTATTCTTTAAAAATTCTTTAACATACCTGACTCAAGGGCAGACTGGCTTTATAAAGTGATTACGCACCACCCAGCCTGAAACTAGAGGTCGACCGATTAATGGTTCTCAGGCCGATGCCGATTTTTTGAAATCCAGGTCGGCCGATGGCCGATTATTATGGCCGATTTATTGAGGCCGATATTTGGCCGATATGTGCTGTTTTTTATCGTCTATTTGCAAGATAAAATGTAACACTAATAATTACTTAAGAATAAAGACATAGAATTTTTCAACAAAAACATTTAATAAAAAATATATAATATATTATATTGAATAAAAGAAAGAGGTAAGAAGAAAAACTTTGATATATTAACTTTTCAATAAAAAAATAGATAAGTGCACTAAGCAGCATTTAATTACAACACCCGAAAACCTTTAAATAAATCATTTCTTGCGGCTCTTAGAATATACTTTGACGAGTGTACTGATGCATTTTGGGATGAGTATTTAAACATTTGAAAAAGCTATTAAAACACCAATCTGTAATCTATGTTATATGGATAGTGCAGCTCTGGGTGTTGCACTTTTACGTTGGTCCCTAACTACTCTGTTTACCGAGCGCTACAGTATTTCCTATCTACCGGTATGTTATATTTATTGCAGCTCTGGGTGTTGCACCTTTACGTTGGTTCATAACTACTCTTTTTACCGAGCGCTACAGTATTTTCTATATATGTTATAGTTAGTGCGGCTCTGGGTGTTGCACGTTTACTCTCTGAGCCATGCTAGGACCCACACTCTCTGACACATGCTAGCACCCGTACTCTCTGGTCCATGTTAGCAACCACACTCTCTGGTCCATGCTAGCACCCACACTCTCTCAGCCATGCTAACACCCGCACTCTCTGAGCCATGTTAGCAACCACACTCTCCGGTCCATGCTAGCACCCACACTCTCTGGGCCATGCTAGCACCTGCACTCTCTGGTCAATGTTAACACCCACACTCTCTGGGCCATGCTAGCACCCACACTCTCTGGGCCATGTTAGCACCCACACTCTCTGAGCCATGTTAGCACCCGCACTCTCTGGTCCATGCTAGCACCCGCACTCTCTGGACCATACTAGCACCCACACTCTCTGGGCCATGCTAGGACCCGCACTCTCTGAGCCATGTTAGCACCCGCACTCTCTGAGCCATGTTAGCACCCGCACTCTCTGGGCCATGCTAACACCCTCACTCTCTGAGCCATGCTAGCACCCGCACTCTCTGGTCCATGTTAGCAACCACACTCTCTGGTCCATGCTAGCACCCACACTCTCTCAGCCATGCTAACACCCGCACTCTCTGAGCCATGCTAGCACCTGCACTCTCTGGTCAATGTTAGCACCCACACTCTCTGGGCCATGCTAGCACACACACTCTCTGGGCCATGTTAGCACCCACACTCTTTGAGCCATGTTAGCACCCGCACTCTCTGGTCCATGCTAGCACCCGCACTCTCTGGACCATACTAGCACCCGCACTCTCTGAGCCATGTTAGCACCCACACTCTCTGGGCCATGCTAGCACCCACATTCTCTGGGCCATGCTAGCACCCGCACTCTCTGGGCCATGCTAGGACCCGCACTCTCTGAGCCATGTTAGCACCCGCACTCTCTGAGCCATGTTAGCACCCACACTCTCTGGGCCATGCTAGCACCCACATTCTCTGGGCCATGCTAGCACCCGCACTCTCTGGTCCATGTTAGCACCCGCATTCTCTGCTTACCCAACCATGCACTTGTAATCTGGGCAGAATGTGGTTTGGTGTTGTTCTGCAGGAAAATGCAGGGACGTCCCTAGAATAGACAACATCTTGATGTATACCAAAATGTGTACATATTTTCTGCATTAATGGTGTCCTCACAGATGGGCATGTCACCCATGCCATGAGCACTGACACACCCACATACCATTACAGATGCTGGCCTTTGGACCTGACACTAATAAATGCTTTTCCTCTTTATCCCGGAGAACACGCTGTTCCGTCCAAAAACTATTTGAAATGTTGAATCGTTGGACCACAAAGCACTATTCCACTGTGCTAATGTTCATATCGTATGAGATCAAGCCCAGAGAAGTTAGTGGCGCTTCTGGACAGTGTTAATGTATGGCTTCTGCTTTACATAGTTAAGCCTTAACTTGCATCTGTGGATGCAGTGGTGAATAGTGTTGATTGACAAAGAGTCTGTCAGGAGAACCATTACAAACTTGTGATGATTTTTAACATTTTACCAACAGTCTGTGGAATTAGAGATCACAAGCATTCAGAAGAGGTTTTCAGCTTTGCCCTTTAGGAACCGTGATTGAAATGGATTCATTGAATCTTTGAAACCTGTACAAGGAGAAATGCCAGAAATCCTACCGTGTGTCCGCTTCGCCTGTGCCAAAAACCGCAACTAGCGATACTTCTCTGCAGTGAACTGAAGGAAAAATATTAGGTGAAATATTACTCAACTCAACTAGAGAATGAGTCCCACATATTATGTATTAATAATCCTAGACCGCGTATCTGATAATAAAAATTAACAGTCAACATTAATACAACAACGTTACATGATTTAAAAAGCAACATATCATAGTCATACAGACATTGACAGATCAGAGGAGCTGGGCTCTAGCTAAATCAGAAAAAAATATTTATAAAGGTGGGTTGGTGGACGCAGATTCGGAAGGCTGACGCCGATAGGTGTATCTATAATAACCAGGGTTTTTAATAAGTGTAAAAAGTAATAGATTCGCCTACATTTTGAGGCTGTCAAACCTGTAATGTAGCCTCCTGCCTACGTTTGTTAACCTACCGGGTCTCTGCCGCCTTCAGTGGCTTTCGAAGCACCTGCTTCGGTTTCGTTCTCATGGGGAGTCGAGGACTGTGTTGGTGGGGGGGCACTTGGACAGGTGTCTGTCACTCCAGCCGGGCTGTTGTTCTCTGTCTTCTTGTCGTGCTGGTGCTGATGCTCAAGTAAGTCAGGTTCAGGTTCATCTGAATTAGCAAGGCTGGATGCTGTGATGCTGAACTCCTTGTTGCTAGCATCACAGGCACAGCAGGCGCCGCCAGGCTTTTTATTAGCGTCGACGAGCCGACTTTTTAAAAAAGTGGAGATGGTTGGAATATTTCTGATCATTACATCCTCTCTGCTATCCTTCTCCCTTTTGGCCTTTCGTTTTGTGGCTCCACCGTTTTTTATCCATGTTTGTTCGATGTCTCTTTTTTCCCTCACTATCACTATCTTCTGTCTTGCTTGCAGCTATCAACAGTTTACGCGGTAACTCAGACACAGCCGACAGCCAAAAACTAAAAATAAATTAATTAATAAATAAATTATTATTATACACACAAACACACATTCATTAATTAATTTTAATTGAATTAATAATATTAAAAAGCCCACACAGTTAGTGGGATCTTGGAGGCCCCTAGTGGTCGGAGGCCCCTGGGCACTGGCCCAATCGGCCCGGGTGGTAAATCCGTGCTTGGCTATTAGTCTTAAAATGTCCTTGTCCCAACGATTATGGAACATGTTACATGCATTAATTTGAAAACAAATCTTTACATTGAAAAACAATGCAGCTGATTAGGTAAAACATAAAATACCATGTATGCCTTTAGATTATTTTTGGTATAAATACAAGTCAAAGTCACTCCTTTTTGTTTTTTATTATTTAATGTAGTTTTTTTATTTAATATTGATTTTATTATATTCTTTGGAATTGCGCTTGTACATGTTAACAACAGCTGTGAAAAAATTCGAATTATATTTAGTAGTAAAATGATGTCATCTAACATCTGTACAGTATACAAATTATGGCAGCAGTCTTTTGTATTCATATCTGTGTTTTCACGCAACTACAGTGCCATGTGATTCAACTTAGTTAAAGGTCATTTCTGCATTTTTATAAACAAGGGTGTTGCTCTGATTTCTTCAGTCTGCTACACTTGTCATCTTTGCACCATGTCTTATTGCATGTACCAGCATGTCCTTGGTCTGTTCATTTGTTTGGGTCTGGGAACATGCTGCCAGTACTCCAAACCATTGTGTGGAGCTACCGCTCCAGGGGACATCCTGATTGGAGTACTACAATCTTGTCACTCAAGTGTGGAGACTTTTCCCGAGACAATACATTTTCACTGCACTGAGTAAGTTAAAACTAAACTTGTTTAATACAATTTCCAACTCAGATGGTAAGTCATTGGAATATTTTGCTGCATAAATAACATGTTAGATTTACCTCTATTTTTTTGAAGCATCAAATCAGATTTGTTTCTATTAGGTGTGGTTAGAATTTGGAATAAACAGTAAAGCAGGTAAAACACATAAAGCTGATACAACCCATTGACATAGAAAATGACGCACAGATCCTACTCAATGGATGAGCAAGAGTCACTTTAAGATATGTTCCTAAGAGATCCTAAACCAAAGATTGAGTCAGTATTTATAAATCTAATGTACTGTTGTGAAACAGTTTGTATCGTTGGTGCAATTTACACAGTATCCATTGTATTTTAATCTGAAAGCTTCAGTCAACTACATGACACTAAATGGTTGAACCAAAGTGTTTGACTTCAGTATAATTCTCCAAATATTGTCAGGCTAATTATACGTTGACAACACATTTGGATAACATTTTTACATTTAAATTGTAATTTTTAATTGAATACAAAGCATCCGTATTGATAGACAGTGTAACCTAAGGTTTCCAAAGGACTGTCTAGCCTGGGTTAAACACATTTGCAGACTGTGTACAGTGTGTGGATTATCATAATTGTTATCCACTATTAACATAGACAGACCATGTACAAAATATGTTGTATTTGAACATATTGGCCTGAAATGTTTATTAAACTACAGTAAAACATCAATGGTTCAAATAGAATTCATTTAAGTATTATTTTTGGCTTGGTTTAGCATTTGAGAAGTCACTTTCTGCTATAGTTTGTATACAACTGAACGTCAAAATAGACATTAACAATACAAATAGACTAGCACTCTAAAAACAAAGATCATTGTAGGATTACTTCTATTAAAAATGTGTAAAACATGTAATTGTTTGAAGGCAAAAATGTAAATTGATATTTCAAAAAACTGTATAGATCCTTGAAAAACTATTTTAAGAAATTAGTATTTATTCCGATTTTTTATCAATGTGTGTTAACCTCAATTCTACATGAATTTAAATGTTTTAATGATACATATGGTGGATGAAATAATCCTACCAAAAAGCTTAATGAGATCATTTGACTTACTAAAATAAAAACGTTTCTCACAGACTGTCGGTTAAATGTGAATGCAACACATCTATGATACAGCTTGAGATAAACTGGAATTAAAATCAGGTGAAACCAGTATCATTCTCCTTCATTGAATCTTCTTCCTTGAGAACTAAACATTATTCACTTTTACAAAACAGTGTGAGTGTAAGGAGTTCGTTGTAATGCCGAACTACTTAGTTGTTTGAACCCGGGGAAGGCGTGGCTGACACGCTATATGTTACGAGTCCTACGCTCGCTTGTTTGCCCTGTGCAAAATAAAACGCGTATAGATAGGCGTTGACCTTTAAATCCAAAGTGGTCCATTTATTCTGATGCAGCACCTTATCCATAGCAGTAACAAATACCAGGCGCCGCATACAAGCAGTCAAAAACCCTTTGCCCTTCCGGGTCAAACACCTGCCGACAAACACTGCATTTGCTACCTTTATACTTGAGGCAAAGTTACAAACATGCGCCACCCAGTGTTAGACAAAAAGAATAACATATATAGGAACCTGAATACAAACAGCATTTGGCTCTCACAGTGAGTATGTGTAATATGACACAAAACATCCACTGAATAAAATTATTCATCTAGTAACATCAATGAAAGTGCAATTCCCCTCTAGGTTTTTGGTCACATATTTTAAAATTAAAACAAATAAAAAACCCAGATCTTATATTTACCTCACTGGATTATTTTTGGTGAAATATGTAGTAAATTATAAAACACTACAACAGTTTCTGCATAATCTCAAAGACAGTACATCATTTGCACAATATACTTTTCATTGAATCTGGAATGACATCTTGAATGTGTTTTATTATTCATTTACTTTTAATAATTTTCCCCCAATTTCCTAACCTCTCTCACCATGCCTCTTAAATGTTTTGAACTAAAAATGAGATTTCCCTTCACTCTCTCAATGTGCTTTGAGAGCGAAGTGAGCAATAGAGAAATTGCGATGAAAATAGAAATCCCATTCCTCAAACACATTAAGAATGAAATTAATTTCACAAATTGACTTTTAACAAGGTATACCTGTTATGGTGTGTATCACAGAGCGGACCCAAACGCAGCACAGAGACACAAAAGGTGGTGAAAAATGAATGTGGTTTATTTTGGAGGGTGGTCTGGAGATGATGGCTAAGTTGAGGGTGTCTGGACAGCAAGACAGGTTGGTAGTTTGGTTTGCTGGTGGTCGAGGACAAACACTTGGTTCGGTTCTGGAAACAGGGGAGAAAAAGAGCATAGTAAAAATATAACACAAGGGAGTATTGCACTGGGAATAATTCAATATAGTTTTTGGTCGAGTCGTGAAATAGCTACCACTGTTACGGAAGCAACGATCTGACAAGGAGTGGCTGGAAAACCGGGGTAGATATAGGGTGGTTGATTAGTTGATGGATGGCAGGTGTGCAGGATCCAGGCATGGCAGGAACACCTCAAGACCAGCAGGGGGTGCAAAGAGACCCACTGGGACACATGGCAATGGCCACAACAGGACCCCCCCCTCAACGGTTGCCACCTCGCAACCCACCAAGGTGACCAGGATGGTCACAATGGAAATCCCGTACCAGAGAGGAATCCAATATAAAACGCCGGGGAACCCAGCTGATCTCCTCTGGACCGTACCCCTCCCAATCAACCAGGTACTGGAGCCCTCGCCCCCGACGGCGCACGTCCAGCAGCCGCCGGACAGTGTAGGCTGGATGGTCATCGATGATGCGACGGAGTGGAGGAGGAGCAATTAGGGGAGACAGTGGGCTGTCGGAAACCGGTTTTAACAGAGAAACATGAAAAGTAGGATGAATCTTCATGTGAGGCGGAAGCGTGAGTCTTACCCCTGAGGGGTTGATGATCGACTCCACGACAAACGGACCAATATATCGGGGAGTAAGTTTCTTAGAGGTCGTTTGCAGGGGGAGATCCTTGGATGACAACCACACACTCTGACCTGGTTGGTACTCGGGGGCAGGGGTCCTCCTGCGGTCAGCAATGCAACGGTTTCGGTCTGAGGAACGGAGCAGTGCAGAGTGAGTATGATTCCAAACCTTGCGACAGCGGTTGAGATGAGCCATAACCGAGGGAACTGCCAACTCTTCCTCCTGGACTAGGAAAAGGGGAGGCTGGTAGCCCAAGGAGCATTCGAACGGTGACAGTCCAGTAGCCGCACTAGAGAGAGAGTTATGGGCGTACTCAATCCACGGGAGATGAACGCTCCACTCCGAGGGGTTGAGAGAGGTGACACACCTAAGTGCGGATCCAAGGTCCTGGTTAGCCCGTTCCGCCTGGCCGTTAGTCTGGGGACGGTAACCAGAAGAGAGGCTTACAGTAGCTCCTAAGGCTTGGCAGAACGCCTTCCACACCTGTGAGATGAACTGGGGTCCTCGGTCAGATACGATGTCTGAGGGAATTCCATGTAGGCGAAAAACATGCTGGACCAGGAGATCCGACGTCTCCATGGCTGTGGGGAGTTTGGGAAGAGCAACATAGTGAACAGCCTTGGAGAATCTGTCGACGATGGTGAGTATGACAGTGTTACCGTGAGAGAGCGGGAGTCCCGTCACAAAGTCAAGTGCTATGTGGGACCAGGGTCGACCAGGAACCGGCAGAGGGCGAAGCAGACCAGCGGGTGGGCGATGCGAGGCTTTGGCCCGGGCGCAAACCGTGCAGGCACGCACAAAAGCGCGGGTGTCCTTGTCGCTGGTGGGCCACCAGAAGTGTCGCTTAAGAAGAGATAGGGTCCGACTAACTCCAGGATGACATGCGAACCGGGATTAGGAGGGCCGTTACCTGGGTCTGGATGGGTTTGCTGGGCAGCTCTGATTGCCGATTCAATCTCCCAATTCACTGTGGCCACTATGCAGGATGAAGGCACGATGGTATCGGGACTGACCGGATCAGGCTTTACGTTTCTGGAGCCGGGGCGGTATGTAAGGGTGAAATTGAAACGCCCAAAAAACAAGGCCCAGCAGCCTGTCGGGAATTTAGGCGTCTGGCGGTTTGAATGTAGGCCAAGTTCTTGTGATCTGTCCATACGATGAATGGGTGCTCCGCCCCCTCCAACCAATGTCTCCACTCCTCCAGTGCCATTTTGACAGCAAGTAATTCCCGATTACCCACGTCATAGTTTCTCTCCGTGGGAGACAAGCGATGAGAAAAGAAGGCACACGGGTGGAGCTTTTGGTCGGTGACCGAGCGCTGGGAGAGGACAGCCCCCACACCCGTATCGGAGGCGTCAACCTCCACCACAAACTGACAGGAGGAGTCAGGCTGGATGAGTACTGGGGCTGAGGTGAAGCGTCTCTTCAATTCCACAAAGGCCGTCTCAGCCTCAGGGGTCCAGGAGAATGTAGTGAGCTTAGAGGTGAGTCTAGTGAGAGGTGCGACCACACTGCTGTAATCTCGGATAAATCTGCGATAAAAGTTTGCATAGCCAAGGAATTGTTGAGGCCGCTTGAGTGAGGTCGGCCTAGGCCACTCAGCCACTGCTTGGATCTTCCCAGGGTCCGTTCTCACTTGTCCCTTCTCAATATTGTAGCCCAAAAATCCAACTGAACTGACATGAAAGTCACATTTTTCAGCCTTGACGAACAACTTATTCTCCAGCAGCCTTAGGAGCACCTGCCTGACGTGCAGGACATGTTCGTCGTGGGTTCGGGAGAAAACCAGGATGTCGTCAATGTAGACAAAGACGGTATGGTTGAGGAGATCTCGGAGGACGTCATTCACCAGGGCTTGAAAAACAGCTGGCGCGTTGGTTAATCCAAATGGCATAACGAGGTATTCAAAATGACCAAGTGGGGTGTTAAAGGCTGTCTTCCATTCGTCCCCCTCACGGATTCTGACGAGGTGGTAAGCATTCCTGAGATCCAATTTGGAGAAGATGGTGGCTCCCTGGAGCGGTTCAAATGCAGAGCTGATCAATGGAAGAGGATACTTGTTCTTGATGGTTATGTTGTTGAGACCTCGGAAGTCGATGCACGGACGTAGTGAACCATCCTTCTTGGACACAAAAAAGAAACCAGCTCCCAGCGGAGAGGTAGAGGGTCTTATAAGACCTGCTGACAGAGACTCCTGTATGTACTTCTCCATCGTCTCTCTCTCAGGACGGGACAGATTATAGAGACGGCTTGAAGGCAAGGGAGCTCCGGAAAGTAGATCTATGGCACAGTCATACGGTCTATGGGGAGGCAGAGAGAAAGCGCGCTGTTTACTGAAAACCTCACCGACATCATGATAGACTAAGGGAACTGATGTAAGATCGGGAGGTTCAGAGGCTGGTGGGGAAACAGCGAGTCCTACTGGGCTGCGAGCTGACTAAACAGGTAGAATGGCATTAGGAACTCCAACTCACCACACTGCCAGACGTCCAATCAAAATGGGGGTTGTGTTGTCTCAACCAGGGTTGTCCGAGGACCACAGGGGCATGGGATGAAGAGATTATGTAAAATTGGATGGTCTCTGTGTGGTTACCAGAGAGGTGGAGACTGAGGGGTATGGTGCGGTGGGATACCCGGGCGAGTAGTTCTCCATCCAAGGCATGGGCGTTGAGGGGGGCAGGCAAAACCTCCACCGGAATTCCGGCCTGAGAGACGAGATTGCAGTCCAGAAAATTCTCGTCGGCCCCTGAGTCCACTAATGCTGATAGCTGTAGAGATTGCTGTTCCCAGCTAAGAGTGGCGTCCAACTGCATGCGGGCCGAGGAATAGAGGGAGAAGGGACTCGGCTCGCCAGGACTGCCAATGTCACTGGCGAGCCTGCTCTTTTGGTTGAACGGGGCAAGAGGTGATGTAGTGGCCGTTCTGACCACAGTAGAGACAAACTCCCGCTTGCATTCTCCGTGTGCGCTCCGCTGGGGAGAGACGGCCCGACCCAGGTGCATGGGTTCCTCTGTCGGACGGTGGGAGGTGGTGTTACTGGAGGTGAAAGGGGGAACCAGAGGAGAATGGAGACTCACGTTCGGGGGACTTGAGAAACGAGAGGAGGATGTAGACGGAGCACGGCTCGCTCTTTCCCTCTGACGCTCACGGAGGCTATCCAATCGGATGACCAGTGTGATTAGCTCATTCAGATCTCCGGAGTCCTCTCTTGGGGCCAGCTCATCCTTTAATCTTTCGCATAGTCCGTTCTTAAATGCTCCCTGAAGTGCTTCGTCGTTCCATCCAGTCTCAGCGGCGGTGATTCTGAATTCGACTGCGTAGTCTTCCACACTTCGGGAACCCTGGCGGACGGACAAAAGGCGGTTAGCAGCCACAGATCCCCTCACTGGATGATCGAACACTCTCCCCATCTCAGTCGTGAAGCAGATGAAGAACTGGCTAATTGGGGACTGGTTATCCCAAACCGCTGACGCCCAGGCCAGTGCGTTTCCTTTCAACAGGCTCATCAGATAAGCTATCTTGGACCTATCAGTTGGATAACTTAAGGGCTGTTGCTCAAAAACAAGGGAACATTGAATCAAAAAGGCTCGACACAGGCCAAGTTCCCCAGAGTAGCGATCCGGTGCAGGGACGCGTGGCTCCCTGGATTGTGGGACTGGCGGTTCTAGAGGGGCTGACAGAGGGTTTGGCTGGGCTGCAGGTGGGACCATTAGGGACGATACTTGAGCCAACTGGCTACCTATCTGAGCCACACTGGAGGTGAGTTCTTGCATACTTGTCATCAACTGTTGGAGTGCTTGACTATGTTGGCCCACGAGAGCTCCTTGGTGGGATAGGGCGTGATGGATCTGGCTTGCGTCCATTTCCTGTCCCGGGATAAGGCCTGCTGGGTCCATGGCTGGTCAGATCGTTCTGTTATGGTGTGTATCACAGAGCGGACCCAAACGCAGCACAGAGACACAAAAGGTGGTGAAAAATGAATGTGGTTTATTTTGGAGGGTGGTCTGGAGATGATGGCTAAGTTGAGGGTGTCTGGACAGCAAGACAGGTTGGTAGTTTGGTTTGCTGGTGGTCGAGGACAAACACTTGGTTCGGTTCTGGAAACAGGGGAGAAAAAGAGAATAGTCAAAATATAACACAAGGAAGTATTGCACTGGGAATAATTCAATATAGTTCTTGGTCGAGTCGTGAAATAGCTACCACTGTTACGGAAGCAACGATCTGACAAGGAGTGGCTGGAAAACCGGGGTAGATATAGGGTGGTTGATTAGTTGATAGATGGCAGGTGTGCAGGATCCAGGCATGGCAGGAACACCTCAAGACCAGCAGGGGGTGCAAAGAGACCCACTGGGACACATGGCAATGGCCACAACAATACCTTGTTATTTAGAATACTTTCAAGGTAACTAAATCATGAAGCTGAACCAGGTATGCTTAATAAAAAAGACGATGACAAAGTCCTGGTTCAGTGATGATGAGATGGAGCCGTAAAAACATATTAACCGGTCTGAGTCACTGAGTACAGCTCAGAGAGGGAAAGTATTCGAATATATAGTAGTTTATGGAAAACATATGAACCGTTGTCACGAACTGGGGGTGTAGTTTAGTGTAAAGCCACGTGCAGAGCAAGGATAAACAACAGACGGAAAAACGAGACAATTAATTAAATGAAATTGCACAATCGCGACTTATAACAGAAATTAATACAGCGACTTCAAATAATAACACTCACCATAACACCCACCAAACTAGAACCTAAATAGCCTCTGTGATTAGCTAACATGAAAAACCTGTGCTACATAATAACAGAATTACAGAAAGTGCACTCCTTAACCAACATAACCCTAGCTCGTGCCCTAGCTCATCACTCGTGCCCTTGCTCACCAGCTGTGCCCTAGCTCATCACTCGTGACAGAACGCCCCCACAACAGCCTGGCTTCCAGACAGGCCAGACAAGACCCCTGATGAAAAGGGAAGGAGGATGGGAAAACACCAAGTGGTGGTTCTGTCAGGGGGTCTCTCCAGAGGCGTCTTCATCCCTCGATGCGGAGGGGGGGGGAACTAAAAACAGAGAAGGAATAATGGGACACTCCTCCAGGACCTCAAGCAAAGAGGGAGGGGCCACTCCAGGAGCTCTGGTGGCAGGGGGAGGGGCCACTCCAGGAGCTCTGGTGGCAGGGGGAGGGGCCACTCCAGGAGCTCTGGTGGCAGGGGGAGGGGCCACTCCAGGAGCTCTGGTGGCAGAGGGAGGGGCTACTCCAAGAGCTCTGGTGGCAGGGGGAGGGGCCACTCCAGGAGCTCTGGTGGCAGGGGGAGGGGCCACTCCAGGAGCTCTGGTGGCAGGGGGAGGGGCCACACCAGGAGCGCTGGTGGCAGGAGGAGGGGCCACTCCAGGAGCTCTGGTGGCAGGGGGAGGGGCCACTCCAGGAGCTCTGGTGGCAGAGGGAGGGGGCACTCCAGGAGCTCTGGTGGCAGGGGGAGGGACCACTCTAGGAGCTCTGGTGGCAGGGGGAGGGACCACTCCAGGAGCTCTGGTGGAAGGGGGAGGGGCCATTCCAGGAGCTCTGGTGGCAGGGGGAGGGGCCACTCCAGGAGCTCTGGTGGCATAGGGAGGGGCTACTCCAAGAGCTCTGGTGGCAGGGGGAGGGGCCACTCCAGGAGCTCTGGTGGCAGAGGGAGGGGCCACTCCAGGAGCTCTGGTGGCAGAGGGAGGGGCCACTCCAAGGACCATGCGGGTGGAGGCAGAGGACATTTCTCCACAACAAGGGATCCGCTTGACGACACAGCTTGCGGGGACAGGCACTGGACTACTGCAGATGTGGCCCAGCACCGGCACGCTTTAGACAAGGACCAGCTGAAGAACACCAGAGATGGGGGTGGAGGCAGAGGCCACACATATTACACCAACACATTTATCTCTATAGAAAGGGACCAGTTGAAGAACACCAGAGATGGAGGGTGGATGCAGAGGCCACACATATTACGCCAACACATTTATCTCTATAGACAGGGACCAGCTGAAGAACACCAGCGATGGAGGGTGGATGCAGAGGCCACACATATTACACCAACACATTAATCTCTATAGACAGGGACCAGCTGAAGAACACCAAAGATGGAGGTGGAGGCAGAGGCCACACATATTACACCAACACATGTATCTCTAGCGAGTAGAACCTGTCTCCTTGTTGAGCACTATGACTGCTGCATGGACTTATGGTGTTTATGTTACGATGGCGAGAGAAACCGAGACAGGCACATTTAGGAATGATAAAGTGTTTTAAATAATAGACTGAATGTGTAATGTCACAAACGGCTAAATCAAGCAAATAACAGATATATAGGTCACTTAACAACACACCATAATACATCCAACAATAACACACAATGACAAGGGGCTAGCAAAGGGAATATATCCACAGTGTGGTGGGATGAGCACCAGGTGTGTGGGTTGACAAAACAAATGATGAGCAATGGTGTGGGTGTCTAGAAGGTGACAATGAATGAGGAAGTCTGTCTGATGAAAAGAGTGGAGGAAGAGAGTTGTGACAGATGTTTCAGGAATTTTACAAGCTGTTTAACAGAACAGTCAACTGAGTGTTTTTAAACATCTGACCCACTGGAATTATGAAATAGTCACTTGGAAGTAAAACATCCTGTCTGTCAAGTTTCATGTTCGTGAAAGAAAAATGACTTGTCTCATGCAGAGTTTATGTCCTTACCGACTTGCCAAAAATACGTTTTAATGACAACCAAAGGGTATTTATACTTCAACTGTACATATGAATGGATGTAGTGTTTAATGGTACATCTTTAGATACATTTCAGAGAGTGTCTGTATGTGTAGGGGTACTAGTGAAAATGAAGTGTGAAAAGAAGCAACATTTTCCTATTGAGAATAACACTGGGCCATATTCTTCAATGTTTTCCTAAGTTATTTCTTGAATTCGTTCCTAAGAAAGCTCCTAAGAAAAGTCTTACTCAAATTCACGAACGTGTTCTTAAATGGCATAATTGTTCGTACCAACGTTCCTATAATGATGAATACCACGTCTTCGTAAATTGAAAGCGCGTGTCCGTTGTTCCTAATTAGCATAGGTAAACGCCCCAGTATTTCCCATAAAAGGGCATTAAACTGCAGGGCGGAGGGGAAACTCATCGTAAAAACGTGGAGAATGCAAAAATGCCTAAACCAACATGTATAGACAGTATAGAGGATCAGACGCCAAAAGAACAAATTACTTCTGTAGTTCAGAAGTGGAAATACTTCTGCAACAAGTGAACAGGCAAAAATATCTAATATTTAGCAGCGTCTGGTGGGTTGTAACACTTCATAAAAAAGTTTTACAACCATCCCCTATCATACAACTGATTGATTTCATGTTTTTATAGAATGCCTAGGCAGTGGAAGAGAAAGACCAACAGAGGTGTGACTGCCAGTCTTTTACAAAAAGCATCAGATGAGGTCACAAAGACGGGCAAGTCAGTCAGATCAGCTGTGAAGGCACATGGGATTTGTCATGTAACACTAAGCAGATACTGCAAATCACTGCAAAAGCTGAGAGACAAGTGGTCCAGTGATCTTCCCAGTGTAGGTTACCGGAGCAGCAATAGGGTTTTCTCTGAGGAGCAGGAGAAAGTGTTGGCAGAATATTTGACTAAGGTAGCAGATCACACACACTCACTCACTCACTCACACAGATAGATTGTTTTTGTTAGAAATTGTTTGTTCGTTCAAGTACACATTTACATTCACACACACATACACACACTCTCACACACACACACACACACACACACACAAATAGATATTTTTTTGTTAGAAATTGTTTGTTTGTTCGAGTAGACACACTAACATACACACACACACAAACACACACACAAACAAACACACACACACATTAATCAGACAGGGATTGAGACATTGTTTGTTCTTTTATGTCAATAAACCTGTTTTTGAAGCATATCATATAGTTTGGCATCCATTTTTGCTTATTTTGTGTAGTTGTTACAACTTACCCCAGCATGTGTTACAACCTACCCCGGTATTGGGGTAGGTTGTAACAAAGGTACTTCATGTATTTTACACCAACTCACAAGATCTGTGATATGCTTTTAGAGGATTGAATTGGTGCCATTTGTAGTGAACACATATGGGTACTTTGTATAAAAGTTTGAGAACTCTAGCTACAAAATTCAATGTGTTCTAGTTCCTGAAGCAAAAAATGTTACAACCATACCCGGTCTCCCCTATATGCACATTTTCATTTCAGTTTAACTAGCCTGTTTTTCTCCTTTCTTGGTTTGTTTTACTTCTCGAAAGCGTGACAGAGGATCTTTTTTGTATATTTTGAATCACTGCCAGATCCGATGAAAGGAGTACTGTTTTGAGACATAGGTGGTTGTCAAAACAAAATAATGTATCAGATACATGAATCTTTATTCCCTTGATAACGAACAATCCTCTCCTCTTTTTCAGTTTTAACTTGGCATCCTTCGTTCGGACCCTGGCAGTCATTTACACCATTGAGACAATTAACAACTCTAGCTTCCTGCCTGGGGTCCGTCTTGGTTATGTCATCTGTGACACATGCGCTGATGCTAACATTGCTCTGCAGAGTACTGAGAAAATGCTATCCATCAATGGCACCCTGCCAAACATGTGTGATGTCATTGAACAGCCCGCTGTAAAGGCCATTATCGGAGCACGCTATTCAGAGGAGTCTATCACTGTATCCAGATTTCTGAGTTATAACCTGCTGCCACAGGTTAGTTACATGTATACAATTCTTTGTTGGTTTTCCGTCTAGATTAGATTTAAAGACACTTATAGAATCCCAGTGTAATATCATGGGATCTTGTGGTCAATCTAGCCAACTGTCAAAAACAGACAGGACACACTTGGCCTTTATGGAAAACCAAGAAGAAGAAGCCTCATGACGCGACAGACATTTTCCAGACAACACCTGGGTAAAGACCAAAACTACTGGGACAATGTGCTCTGGACAGATGTATCAAACTAATGTGCTCTGGACAGATGTGTCAAACTAATGTGCTCTGGACAGATGTGTCAATCTAATGTGCTCTGGACAGATGTGTCAAACTAATGTGCTCTGGACAGATGTGTCAAACTAATGTGCTCTGGACAGATGTGTCAAACTAATGTGCTCTGGACAGATGTGTCAAAGGAGTTGTTTGGCATAAATTCCTGATGTAATAAAAAAAGAAACAATGACTTTAAGAAGAACCTCATGCAAACTGTAAAGCATGGAGGAAGGCTTTATGGTTGGTTCCTGTTGAGCTGCCTCAGTGGTTAGGCAATCTGGCATGATCAAAACCTGAAAACAATTAATTACCTCAACTAAAAAGACTAAAAACAGTGTTATGAATTCTGAAAAGAGTATTGTGTGCAGATGAAACAAATATTAACATACCGGTAAAATTAAAAACAGGAAAAATAAAATGGCATACCAAGTAAAATGAGTAGGGGGTGGAAGATTCTGGGCATGTACGGCTTTTATAATGATGTGGCCGTTTGATGAATTCTGAAGTGTACATTAACATCTTATCAGATCACAACAAAATGCCTCAAACCGTATTCGGTGGTACCTTCCAGCAAGACAATGGGCCATATTCTTCAACCGTTCTTAAGAATAAATTCATTCTTAAAACCCACTTAGGCAGTTTCCACGAAAGATTCTGACATTCACCAATGTTTACTTATCTGGAATTTGTTCTTAGGAAAGAACAGAATGTACGCACAGTAAAAAGCACTCTTACGCAGATTTGCGCGACATTTTTGTGACAAATCATTAGTCTCTGTGTTTTCATCAATTGTACAGTGATTTAACTATAATGAAGAATAACATTATGAATAATATTCAATTATTTCAAATATTTGCATATATTTAACGCTTTTCTGTGGATGGCACCCCCGAGATTGCGGTTATCCCGATTGTGTCCCCGATGCGCTGGTCCAGCTTAGTAAGGACAGTGCACACCTTTCCCCCTCCTGGGGTCAGCATCTCTAGTTTGTGTTTGGCAATACTTTTTTTGCCACAAATGTCAAACCATTTCCTTTTTATGTCATCAGTGGTGCGCCCTAGAGCTGTAATCGGGCCTAAAAAGTGAGTCCCGGGCCGAGCCTGACAGAATTCTGCCCGAGCCTGACAGTTTTTAAAAGCCTGGGGCCTCATTACAGAAACTTCCTAAGTCTGAAATCCTATCTTATCGTAGTTTAGGAGGACATTTAGGATTTTTGGCATTACAGAAACATGTTTCCTAACTGCATTTAGGAAGAAATCCTATCTTATCTTAGGATAGGAATTTAGCTATTACAGAACCATCCTAACTGTAGAATATCCTAAGGTAGGATTCCTAAGTTAGGATGGCAAAGATCTTGTCCTAAACTCAAAATAACTGCCAAAAATGGCGGTACAACTGTTGTTAGGACTGTTTGACAACGAAAATGAAGAGGAACACAGAAATATAATGATAGAAAGGCTACAAAAACCGCATGATGACACTTTGCATTTTCCAGACAATGTGTTGATTAGTATTTACCGAATGCCAAGACAATTCATATTGAATTTGATTGGCATGTTACGTCCGGCTCTGGAGAGGCCTACAAGGAGGCATGGGGCTCTGCCAGTGGTCATACAAGTTACAAATGCGCTTTGATTTTTTGCTAAGGGTGACTTCCAGACTGAGGTTGCAGGTCTGTCTTTAACATCACAACGTTCCATCCCACGCAACCTTACAGAGGTCACCCAAGCTATTTGTGCTCTGGCGCCACAATATATACATTTTCCACAAGGAGAAGAAGTCCTACAAATCAAGGAGGAATTTTTCAGACAAAGCGGCATGCCTGGAGTAATTGGGCTTGTTGATGGTTCGCTCTTCCCAATCAAAGCACCTAGTGGACCTGATGAGCCAGCTTTTGTAAGCCGCAAAGGCTTTCATGCCATTAATGTGCAGGCCATTGGGTCCAAAACATGGTCATACGACATTTGATAACAAAGTGGCCTGGATCCACTCACGATTCATTCATCTTTAACACCAGGTAGGTCCTATAGATCCTAATAGAAAATATTGCTTAGCCTATATGGCATTCTTAGGGCACAGCATAGGCTACATTATGCATACAGGCATCTGTACTTGCAGAGCCAGACTAAATGCTTTGTGTCTAACCCTGTTTACAGTGATATCAACACTTACCTAAGTCAGGGTAGAGCAAGTGGCTGGCTCTTAGGGGATTTAGGATACCCTCTGAAACCCTATTTGATGACACCTATAACTAATGAGCAGACAGAGCCAGAGCGAAAATATAATGTGGCTCATAAGAAGTGTCGTAGCAGACAGGAGAGTCTTTATGGTATCTGGAAAGGAAGGTGAGGCAAACACTGCTGATACATCGGTTCTTATCTTGTCTTAATTTAAAAAGAGGTGAAAATCTTATGTAGGCCTAGTGTCCTATACATTAAAGTAATTAAGCTAATGAGTCAGAGCAAGTAAACTAGGTATAGCCCTCAGATTACACAAATTATTTCAGATAAGATATTCTCTGAAAGTACTACTAACTGGTACAAATAATAATTATTGTTATTGTAGATGGAGATGCCATGATATGAGTGGTGGCTATCTGCAGAATGCGCCAGAGAAGGTGGTAATGTTCATCAAAGCCACAGCAGTGTTGCACAATATTTGCCGGATGGCAAATGTTCCAGACCCAGGAAGCATCCCTATTCTGGTTTAAGATGAGGAGGAAGTCAATGATGGTGCACAGACTGGCAGAAACATCAGAAACTACATAATACAAACACATTTCACTAGATAAAATCATATAGCAATATAGACTATAAAATTGGAAGGACAATGAATTTGAATTTGATGTTTAATTTAGGATACGAATACAGTTTAAATACATATATACAAATGAAACAACTAAATACAATGTCTACAACAGAGTAGCCTATATCTTAAAAATCGATCCTACTGGTTAAATAAATGTACATTGTTAAATCCATTCGCTTCCTGTTTTTTACAGTAGTCCTTTAATAACTCAAATTTAGCCATGTCCAATTTCAATCTTTCCTTATTAACTTCCAGCTGTTCCTTCATTATTTTCACTTTTCCCTCTCCAGGTGGAGGAGCTCCTCTTGGGCATTCTTATAGTGCAGGTGGGGCTCATCAGTTGTCCTCTTCTTTTTGGCTGCACAGACAAAGGACATTACTGTGGGAATAGACCTATATTATATTCAGCATATTGTAAAAATCTGCTTACCAGGTAATGGAGAAACTATTTGTGGTGGTTGCACTTGCACATCATCCTCACATTCCACCAGCATTAAGATGATGTCATGGTCAGAAGAAGCTAGCAAAGGTGGCTCTGGCAGTCCGACTTCTGAGCCATTGGAGAGCCCTTGCGATACATACAAAGCATACAATTTACAACTCGTCACAGCTAGCTACATTGTTTTCTGTTGTCAGCTAGCTACAATGTAACAACCACTGACGTCGGTTAACAGTTTCATCCGGAATGCCCATGTTAGCTTACCTTCGGTGTAAACCTTTCCCATCACTGCAAGGATCTTTTCTTCGTGGACAGTCAATGGTTTAATTTGTAACTGGCCTCCGCCAGTCTTGCCTTTCTCCTTTTGAAATAAAGCTCCCCTCTTCTTGGCCTCGCTTGCGATGGATGTCCACTTTTTTTTAACGGCGTCCACGGTCCTCACAACTCCGCAAACCGCTGTTACTGCGTCCGCCATTTCTTGCCACGAATAATCTTTATCTCTGGCGGATAACGAAGAGGAAAGCTTCCCAAAAAGACAAGGTTTTCTCTCGTCCACAGACATTATTAAAGCTTCGGCTTCATCGTGGCTAAAGTTTAACATACGTCTTGTTTTCTCCATCTCTGTTTCTATTCAGTTACAACAGCGGTTGAAAATAAAATTCGAGTCATACAACCGGTCTCGTGAACGTTCTAATAAAAAATACAGGCATTAGTGGACGAGTGCCGATTGAAAAATCAAGTCTTAAGTACCAGTTAGGATTTCTTAAATTAAGATAAAATATAAGGTCTAATTTAGGATAGGACACAGCCATGCGTTTAGGAACTGTTTCTGTAATAGCAAGATAGGGAAAACCCTATATTTGAAACTTAAGTTAAGATAGGACAAGCAGTTAGGATCTTTTTCTGTAATGAGGCCCCTGAACCCGTTTGCAGCCCGACATTATTCAAATGTTCCATTGCCTTTCATCAAGAATTAGAAATTTAGTCTATACATTTGTTTTAAAACATTTTTATAACAACATGCCTTTACAGCCACCCTGTCATTTTGCTGTCATATTTTAAGCGTTTCACCTCCTCAGCATCTGTCACGATTGGTGTGGGGGCGTGGCTACACAGACCTTTCGGTGATTCACTTCCTTGTTTATGTTTTGTCACTCAGCTGTTTCTGATTGTATTCTACTGGGCTATAAAAGGGGAGCTAACAAGTCACTCCTTGTTCAGCATTGTTTGTATGTCACGGTTGCTTTAGAGGTGAGTGGGGTTATTTACTGCTGTTGTCATCGTTGTTTAATATATACATTTAAGTCGCTATATGCGCATTTTGATTTCAACAGTTTAGTTTTTCGCCGTTCACGGTTTGTTTTATGTTGATTTACTTATAATAAAACGACTGAACGGATACCTGGCTCTGCATATGGCTTGCTACACCACACTACGCCGGTCAATCTATGACAGAATGCTGAACCAACAAAGAAGCCAGCGGAGCCAGCAGACGGTGAGTGGATTCCTCGGGGGGGCAAGCTATAGCGCCCCGAAGGATGAAGCTCACCGTCGCACCACGGAGCAGTGGGACTGGGGTAAGCCGGAGACGCCCGAAGAGGAGTATAGGCGCCTCCGTGCTTACTTCGGGTATGAGCCACCGATGCAGCTATCAGGGCCGATTACATCGGGTCCGCGGTCCCTCCCGGAGGAAGGCAAGAGGGCACCCCGAAGGCGTCCCAAGAAGGTTTTTGGGGGGGAGCTAAGGAGGTGTTCCGGGAGGACCGCGGAGAGAGCACCCACGGTCCTGGTGCTGCAGGAACGGCCACCCACTGCTCCGGGGCTGCAGACAGGGGGAGGAAAACCCCTGGAGCTACAGCCACTACCCCCGCCGTGGGAAGACCCTTTTCTGCCGCCGACGACAGGGACAGAAAAACCCCCGGAGGGGTTGGATGATCAGCCCTCGGCTGTTATTAGGACGTGGTGGAGGACATGGCTGGAGCTACAGCCACAAACCCCGCAGTGGGAAGACCCTTTTCGGCCACCGACATCAGGGACAGAAAAACCCCCGGAGGGGTTGGATGATCAGCCCTCGGCTGTTATTAGGACGTGGTGGAGGACATGGCTGGATTTCCAAGAGCCAGCGCCTGAGATGGTCGCCACCACGCCTGCGCCCGAGATGGTCGCCACCATGCCAGCGCCCAAGATGGCTGCCGCCGTCACGCCAGCGTCCACGATGGCTCCCGCCGTCCCGCCAGCGCTCAAGATGGCTGTTGCCGTCACGCCAGCGCTCAAGATGGCTGCCGTCGTCCCGCCGGCGCTCAAGATGGCTGTTGCCGTCACGCCAGCGCCCACGATGGCTCCCGCCGTCACGCCAGCGCCCAAGATGGCTGTCGTCGTCCCGCCAGCGCCCAAGATGGCTGCCGCCGTCACGCCAGCGTCCACGATGGCTCCCGCCGTTCCGCCAGCGCTCAAGATGGCTGTTGCCGCCACGCCAGCGCTCAAGATGGCTGCCGTCGTCCCGCCGGCGCTCAAGATGGCTGTTGCCGTCACGCCAGCGCCCACGAGGGCTCCCGCCGTCACGCCAGCGCTCAAGATGGCTGTTGCTGTCACGCCAGCGCCCAAGATGGCTGCCGTCGTCCCGCCAGCGCCCAAGATGGCTGCCACCGTCACGCCAGCGTCCACAATGGCTGCCGCATCGCCGCCCACAATGGCTGCCGCATCGCCGCCCACAATGGCTGCCGCATCGCCGCCCACAATGGCTGCCGCATCGCCGCCCACAATGGCTGCCGCATCGCCGCCCACAATGGCTGCCGCATCGCCGCCCACATTGGCTGCCGCATCGCCGCCCACGAAGGCCGCGCCGCATCGCCGCTCACGATGGCCGCCGCCACGACGACGCTCACGATGGCCGCCGCCACGACTACGCTCACGATGGCCGCCGCCACGACTACGCTCACGATGGCCGCCGCCACGACTACGCTCCCGATGGCCGCCGCCACGACTACGCTCCCGATGGCCGCCGCCACGACTACGCTCCCGATGGCCGCCGCCACGACTACGCTCCCGATGGCCGCCGCCACGACTACGCTCCCGATGGCCGCCGCCACGACTACGCTCACGATGGCCGCCGCCACGACTACGCTCACGATGGCCGCCGCCACGACTACGCTCACGATGGCCGCCGCCACGACTACGCTCACGATGGCCGCCGCCACGACTACGCTCCCGATGGCCGCCGCCACGACTACGCTCACGATGGCCGCCGCCACGACTACGCTCACGATGGCCGCCGCCACGACTACGCTCACGATGGCCGCCGCCACGACTACGCTCACGATGGCCGCCGCCACGACTACGCTCACGATGGCCGCCGCCACGACTACGCTCACGATGGCCGCCGCCACGACTACGCTCACGATGGCCGCCGCCACGACTACGCTCACGATGGCCGCCGCCACGACTACGCTCACGATGGCCGCCGCCACGACTACGCTCACGATGGCCGCCGCCACGACACCGCCCACGATGGCCGCCGCCACGACTGCGCCCCCGATGGCCGCCACGACGGCGCCCACGATGGCCTCCGCCACCACGTCGCCCACGACGGCGGACTCTGAGCCGCACAAGATGGCGGACTCTCAGCCGCACTAGATGGCGGTCTCTCTGCCGCACTAGATGGCGGCCTCTCAGCCACCGAGGCCTTTTCAGGGCTGGACCTGCGGTCCTGGACTGACCCTTTTGGGTTTGACTGCGGGTTCTCTCCCTGTTGCTCCCTTGTTTTGGTTTTGTGTTTCCGTTCGGCTATCTGGGGAGCTAGCCTTTTAGTGGGGGATACTGTCACGATTGGTGTGGGGGCGTGGCTACACAGACCTTTCGGTGATTCACTTCCTTGTTTATGTTTTGTCACTCAGCTGTTTCTGATTGTATTCTACTGGGCTATAAAAGGGGAGCTAACAAGTCACTCCTTGTTCAGCATTGTTTGTATGTCACGGTTGCTTTAGAGGTGAGTGGGGTTATTTACTGCTGTTGTCATCGTTGTTTAATATATACATTTAAGTCGCTATATGCGCATTTTGATTTCAACAGTTTAGTTTTTCGCCGTTCACGGTTTGTTTTATGTTGATTTACTTATAATAAAACGACTGAACGGATACCTGGCTCTGCATATGGCTTGCTACACCACACTACGCCGGTCAATCTATGACAGCATCCATTATTACACTAAGTGAAACGCATCGCCTGACCACTTATTCACCGCGCAACCCGGAGAGCAAGAGACTGAGCCCGAACCCGACCCGAGCCCGAGTCTGATGATATAAATGAAGACGAACCGAGCGATGGGTCGGGTTCGGGCAAAGATCTTCAGCTCTAGTGCGACCTCCCCCTGACACAGCGTTCATAGAACGAGTGATTAAATCCCATGCATCCTTTTTGTATTTGATTTTCAACCACTACTGATGCTGCTAAATATTACACATTTTTACCTGTTCACTTCTTGCAGAAGTATTTCCACTTCTACAGAAGTTTTTTTTTTCTTTTGGCGTCTCATCCTCTACTGTAATGACATTTTCATTTCGCCATTTTTGCATTCTCCACTTTTTTACGATGAGTTTCTGTTATGGAATTTTATGATCACTCAAGAAGTTTAGTTACATGTAAGTCATAGATGTTGTTTAGGCCAAAATGCACAGAGAAAGGAATGTGATCTTCAGGTTGCTAGAAGGGCCAAGGCTAGAAACAGATGTCCCGAACACCTTATCTGTGATGGACTGTCAAAAGGAACTGTATGGGTCTTTGTATGCCTCATAATGTTTTTTGTTTTATCTACCATGTGTCTGGCCTCCCTTGGCTTGAGAGCACTGACCTTCGGGTTTTATCATCTAAAGGCCTCATCTGTTCTCCATATCAGTATGGTTTAAGTTTGTGTGGAAGTATGTGCGTTACTTATTCTCAATAAATACTGTGTGAACTTCAGTCTCATCAGGTCAGTCTGATCCAGCACAGGTTATTGTCCTGTTGTCTGATGAAGGCTTTCCTCAAACCTATTCTTCAAGCTTGCTATAGGGATTGATCTGATCAATGCAAAAGCTTAAACCTGTATTTGAGAAATGGTTTCTTACTTGCAATTAAACAAGTTAAAATTGTCAACTTTAACATACTCTCGTGCGTCTTACTTTAAGTTCGAATTCAGCGATTAAAGTCTAAAATTTCCACGACAGTTTCCACTCTGCCCTGCAGTTTAATGCCCATTTATGGGAAATATCGAGGCGTTTACCTATGCTAATTAGGAACAACTGACACGCGCTTTCCATTTACGAAGACGTGGTATTTGTTCTTTTTGGCGTCTGATCTTCTATACTGTCTATACATGTTGGTTTAAGCATTTTGTCATTCTCCACGTTTTTACGATGAGTTTCCACTCCGCCCTGCAGTTTAATACCGGGCGTTTACCTATGCTAATTAGGAACAACGGACACGCGCTTTCAATTTACGAAGACGTGGTATTCATCATTATAGTAATGTAGGTACGAACAATTATGCAATTTAAGAACACGTTCGTGAATTTGAGTAAGACTTTTCTTAGGACCTTTCTTTGGAACAAATTTAAGAAATAACTTAGGAAAACATTGAAGAATATGGCCCAATGACTCCACACTGCTAAAGCAACTAAGGAAGGAGTTGGACAAAAATGAGTAATTCACTGGCAAAGTCATCCTCTAGATCTGAATGAAATGAGTTACACTTGCTGATGTGAAAACTTAAACCAAAAACAAACTGAAACAAACAAAAATGGAATATGATTACTGTACAGGCCTGGCAAAAACAATCACTAGGGAAGATATTTAGTGGCTTGCGATATCTATGTCAAACTACTCACAATCAGTTCAGGCAAATAATTTGCTAGAACTAAATACATTTATCAAAAATCCTGGTCATTGGTACAATCAGTGCTCGAAGTGGGGCGGTACTCACCTGTACGCAGTACCGGCACTTCTACATTTTACTCTTAAGCGTACCTGCACTTTTTCTTGCATACCGCTATTCTTACATGCAGCCGGTAACATGACCGAAAAAGCATCAGTGTCAGAGAGATTTGTAATGACCTAACGTAACGTTACATAAACTACACTACCCAGAGGGCAATACGTGACTTACTAGAGATCTTGACGAATCACGTAAAGGCAAGCAGTCGGTTCACCATATCAGGAGCTATCTGATGGCTGCGGCTTCCGCCTGAGCGTAAACATATTTTCCTCTGGTGAAATCCAAAACCTAGAAACTTAGAAAAAGTGTGTTGAATTTGAAATTGTAAGTCATGTTAGCCTGGCTTCAGAAAGGCAATAAAAGAATGTGTGTGCCAGAGCCAGACACGTCAACAGAGGTAGCATTAGTCCAACCAGAAACATCGTTAGCGTATCACACACACGCACGCACGCACAAACCTTTTTTCCCCACTTCAAGCACTGGGTACAATATCTTCGGCCCCCTAAAGATGGCAGGAGATTTTATAAAAAAGGCTGTCATTGTCATTGTTATAGTTGTTATATTTAATCCAAAAAATGTGTGTTGCTGTCCAAATACTTTTGTACTGCACTATAAATAAATGTTTACATATCATATTCCTTTTTCTCACCCCAGATCAGTAGTACGTCGTCGGCAGCAATCCTGAGTGACAAGCAACGTTTCCCATCATTCTTTCGCACCATACCCAGTGACATTCACCAGTCACGAGCTCTAGCTCAGCTCATGGCCTACTTTAACTGGACCTGGGTGGGTGTGGTGTCTGGTGATGATGACTATGGTAAAGCTGCCCTTCAAAGTTTCCTGGCAGAGGCACAGGAAGCACGCGTGTGTACTGCCTTCCAGGAAGTTCTCCCCAATAATCTCAACAGCGAAAACAGTGCCAGTCGGATACGAGAGGTGGTGACTCAAATTAAATCATTACCAGAAGCGCAGGTGGTGCTGTTGATCCTCAAGGAAGAACTTGTGCAAAGTCTATTTGAAGAGATCATAAAGGAGGGAATAAACCGGACATGGATTGCCAGTGATGCCTGGTCTTTATCTTTACCATTGGCCACAATGAAGAACATCAATATGTTAGGGGATATCATTGGATTCAGTTTCATGAAAGGTCCAATTCCAGGGTTTGAGCAGTACCTACAGAGAGTTTTACTGGCCCCCGGGGATGGGAACCAGTTCATTGAGGAGTACAAGGACCTGAGGTGTTCTACTGAGATGCTAGAGTGCCTGCAAAACAAACCAGCCAACCAATGTGCATTGCCAAGCTCTGTCAAGCCAAGGGCTCGGTTACCTTGCAATTTGTCTGACTTTCCGGATGGAAATGATGAGTACCTGATCAGTAAAGTTCAGGTTGATCAGATGTATGGTGAGAAACTGGCTACATGGTCAATTGCCTACGCCCTTCGGTCCCTTCTCAAATGCAATCAGTCTAGTTGTCCCGGAGAAAGAAATTTCCCACCTTGGAAGGCAAGAGACAGAAATTAATATTTATTTATTTATTATTGTTTTTGATCAACACTTTAATTACAATTATGTTTTATTTGTTTTCAGCTTCTTCCTGAATTGAAAAAGATAAACTTCACTATGGACAATGAGCAGTTTTTCTTCGACAATTCTTGTAGCTTGACAAACAGCTATGACTTAGTTAACTGGGCCAAGACAAGAGATGCAAGAACTTTTAAAGTTGTTGGAGAATTCAATCTAATGAAAAACACTGTTGAACTGAATGAAAATGACATTGACTGGGTAACTGTGAACAAAACGGTAAGATTAAGTAAAATGTTGTATAGTTACCATAATCTAGTCTGAACTGAGCTTCTCACCCTATCCCTAAGGGAGAGGCCAGCCACCTTTCTGAGAAAACCCATTTCGGCCGCTTGTACCCGCGCTCTCATTATTTCGGTCATGACCCAGCTTTCATGACCATAGGTGAGGGTAGGAACAAAGATTGACCGGTAGATCGAGAGCTTTGCCTTTCGGCTCAGCTCTCTTTTCGTCACAACGGTGCGGTGAAGCGAATGCAACACCGCCCCCGCTGCTCCGATCCTCCGACCAATCTCCCGCTCCATTGTTCCCTCACTCGCGAACAAGACCCCGAGGTACTTGAACTCCTTCACTTGGAGTAAGGACTCATTCCCTACCCGGAGTAGGCACTCCACCGGTTTCCTGCTGAGAGTCATGGCCTCAGATTTAGAGGTGCTAACCCTCATCCCAGCCGCTTCACACTCGGCTGCGAACCGATCCAGTGAGTGCTGAAGGTCACCGACCGATGAGGCCATCAGGACCACATCATCCGCAAAAAGCAGTGATGTGACCATCAGCCCACCGAACGGGAACCCCTCCCCCATGACTACGCCTTGATATCCTGTCCATGAATATTACAAACAGGATTGGTGACAAAGCGCAGCCCTGGCGGAGGCCAACCCCACCTGGAACGAATCCGACTTACTGCCGAGGACACGGACACAGCTCATGCTTTGAGCGTACAGAGATTGGATGGCCCTGAGAAGAGACCCCCTCACCCCATACTCCCGCAGCACCTCCCACAAAAGATCCCGGGGTACCCGGTCATACGCCTTCTCTAGATCCACAAAACACATGTAGACTGGATGGGCATACTCCCAGGCCCCCTCCAGGATCCTTGCGAGAGTAAAGAGCTGGTCCGTGGTTCCCCGGCCAGGACGAAAACCGCATTGTTCCTCTTCAATCTGAGGTTCGACTATTGGCCGAACCCTCCTTTCCAGCACTTTGGAGTACACTTTACCAGGGAGGCTGAGGAGTGTGATACCTCTGTAATTGGCACACACTCTCTGGTCCCCCTTTTTAAAGAGGGGAACCACTACCCCGGTCTGCCACTCCTCTGGCACTGTCCCAGACTTCCATGCAATGTTGAAGAGGCGTGTCAACCAAGACAGCCCTTCCCCACCCAAAGCTTTTAGCATTTCTGGACGAATCTCATCAGTCCCTGGGGCTTTGCCACTGTGGAGTTGTTTGACTACCTCAGCGACTTCCCCCAGGGAAACTGACGATGACCCTCCATCAGCCTCCAGCTCTGCCTCTGTACTAGAGGGCGTGTCGGTCGGATTCAGGAGCTCCTCAAAATGCTCTTTCCAGCGCCCGATCACATCATCAGTTGAGGTCAACAGTGTCCCATCCTTACTGTACACAGCTTGGATGGTTCCCGGTTTTCCCCTTCTGAGGTGCCGAACGGTTTTCCAGAAGCATTTTGGTGCCGACCGAAAGTCCTTCTCCATAGCTTCTCCAAACTTCTCCCACACCCGCTGCTTTGCCTCTGACACGGCAGCGGCTGCAGCCCTTCGGGCCTGTCGGTACCCTGCAACTGCCTCCGGAGTCCCCAGGGCTAGCATATCCCTGAAGGCCTCCTTCTTCAGTCGGACAGCTTCCCTGACAAACTAAAAACCCTTGTAAAACACATTAAATAAAATCTTAAATTCAGAAATAAAAAGGTACAGATAAAAAAGTAAAGAATTCCTAAAATATCGGTAAATTTTCAAACAGTATTTGTCTGAGACTCTGCAATGACAACAGTCAGAAAATACAGTACAGGTCATAAGTTTTTGAACCATACACACATGTTTTATTACAGCTATGTACCGGTCCATATAGTTCTGTGTTTTATTACAGCTATGTACCGGTCCATATACTAATAGTTCTGTGTTTTATTACAGCTATGTACCGGTCCATATACTAATAGTTCTGTGTTTTATTACAGCTATGTATCGGTCCATATACTAATAGTTCTGTGTTTTATTACAGCCATGTACCGGTCCATATACTAATAGTTCTGTGTTTTATTACAGCTATGTACCGGTCCATATACTAATAGTTCTGTGTTTTATTACAGCTATGTACCGGTCAAAGATGCTCAGATTCTTGCTTTTATCTATTTTCCCTGAACGCATCAATATTGAGGTCAACATGTTAACTTGCTTCCTACTATATCCCATCCACTGACAGGTTCCATGTTAACAAAATTATCAGTGAATGAAGATTAGCAGTGTTATAATGAAGATTATCAGTGTTATAATGAAGATTAGCAGTGTTATAATGAAAATTTTCAGTGTTATAATGAAGATTATCAGCGTTATAATGAAGATTATCAGTGTTATAATGAAGATTATCAGTGTTATAATGAAGATTATCAGTGTTATAATGAAGATTATCAGCGTTATAATGAAGATTATCAGTGTTATAATGAAGATTATCAGCGTTATAATGAAGATTATCAGTGTTATAATGAAGATTATCAGTGTTATAATGAAGATTATCAGTGTTATAATGAAGATTATCAGTGTTATAATGAAGATTTTCAGTGTTATAATGAAGATTATCAGTGTTATAATGAAGATTATCAGTGTTCTAATGAAGATTATCAGTGTTATAATTGTCAGTGTTGATGTAGGTGGCGGAAGGATGGAGCCAGACAACCCACGGAAATGCTCTCGAGTCTTTAATACAGCACGGAAGAAACCCGTAGTATACTCCAAGCCACACAGGCAAGGTAGAAGAGGCGACGCAGCGCACAAACGAACCACTCCTCACACGGAGGTATAATAAACAAAGGGCCCCGAGCTCACAACAAGACTCGGGCTGCACAATATCACACGTAACATGTAACAATTCCACACAAAGACAACCAATACAAAGGGAGCTTATATAGACCTCTAATGAGGTAATGGACACCAGGTGAGTGATGACGAGACTGAACAAGGTGTGCAGGGAGGCGGAGCTTCGGTGACGACTAATAGGCCGGGGAGGACGACCGCCGAATACCGCCCGTAAAGGTGGAGCTGCCGCTTCTCCCGTAGGAGTCATGACAGTATCCCCCACCTGACGCGCGGCTCCGGCAGCGCGTCGACCCCGACCTCGGGGCCGACCCGGAGGACGAGGAGCTGGACGATCAGGGCGCCGACGATGGAACTCCCGTCGTAGTTCTGGGTCCAGAATATCCCTCGCCGGCACCCAACATCGCTCCTCCGGGCCATACCCCTCCCACTCCACCAGGTACTGGACGACCCCCCCCCGACGTCTGGAGTCAATGACGTTGTTCACCCTGTACGCCGGGACCCCCTCGATGTCCAGGGGGGGCGGGGGGGTCTCCAGCACCCTAGATCGCTGGAGGGGACCAGCCACCACCGGCCTGAGGAGAGAAACATGAAACGAGGGATTAATGCGATAGTCAGGTGGCAGCTGCAATCGATAAGTCACCTCGTTGACTCTCCCCAGGACTTTAAATGGCCCCACAAACCGCGGACCCAACTTCCGGCAGGGCAGGCGGACGGGAAGGTTCCGGGTCGAGAGCCAGACCCGATCCCCCGGGGTGTAAACGGGCGCGTCACTGCGCCTCCGGTCAGCGGCTGCCTTTTGGCGCTGTCCAGCGTGCTGAAGGTGAACGTGTGTGGCGTCCCACGTCACCTCAGCCCGCCTGAACCAGTCATCCACTGCCGGTACCCCGGTGTCAGGCTGGCTCTGCTGCCACGGTGCCAGGACCGGCTGGTAACCTAGAACACACTGAAAAGGTGTTAGCTGAGTAGAGGAGTGACGGAGTGAGTTCTGGGCATACTCTGCCCACGGCAGAAACTCCGCCCACTCCCCCGGCCGGTCCTGACAATAAGACCTTAGGAACCTCCCCAGATCCTGGTTAACCCTTTCCACCTGCCCATTAGCTTCGGGGTGGTACCCGGAGGTCAAACTGACCGAGACCCCCAAGCGCTTCATGAACGCCCTCCATACACTGGAAGTGAACTGGGGGCCTCGATCTGACACAATGTCCTCCGGAACCCCGTAGTGCCGGAAGACGTGTGTAAATAGGGCCTCGGCGGTCTGCAGGGCCGTAGGGAGACCTCCCAGAGGCAGGAAGCGGCAGGCCTTTGAAAACCGGTCCACGACGACCAGGACCGTAGTATAACCTTGAGAGAGAGGGAGGTCAGTCACAAAATCAATACTCAAATGAGACCATGGTCGCCGCGGAATGGGCAAAGGATGAAGCTTACCTGCCGGAAGGTGTCTAGGTGCCTTACACTGGGCACACACGGAACACGAAGACACGTACAACCTCACATCCTTGGCCAAACCAGGCCACCAATACTTATTGGTAAGGCAACGCACCGTCCGACCAATACCTGGGTGTCCCGATGACACCGATGTGTGGGCCCAGCAGATGAGACGGTCGCGAACATCCAGCGGTACGTAAACGCGCCCCTCCGGACACTGAGGAGGCGATGGTTCCACACGCAACGCACGCTGGATGTCCGCATCTACCTCCCACATCACCGGCGCCACTATACAAGAAGCAGGAAGAATAGGTGAGTTATCCACCTGCCTCTCATGTGTGTCATACAGTCTGGACAGCGCATCTGCCTTGACGTTTTTGTACCCGGGATGTACGATAGGGTGAAATCGAACCGGGTAAAAAAAAGCGCCCACCTGGCCTGACGAGGGTTAAGCCTCCTCGCAGCCCGTATGTACTCCAGGTTACGGTGGTCAGTCCAGACTACAAACGGGTGTTTCGCTCCTCGAGCCAGTGTCTCCACTCTGTCAGAGCTCTGACTACCGCTAACAGCTCCCTATCACCTACGTCATAGTTTTGTTCCGCCGCACTGAGCTTCCGCGAGTAGAACGCACAGGGACGTACTTTGGATGGTGTGCCCGAACGCTGAGACAGTACCGCACCTATCCCAACTTCCGATGCATCCACCTCCACTATAAACGGATGTGATGGATCAGGGTGAGCCAAAACCTGCGCAGATGTGAACAGCGTTTTCAACGTACTGAATGCGCAGTCCGTCTCGTTCGTCCAACGAATACGAGACGGCCCCCCCTTCAACAATGATGTAATGGGAGCTGCTACCCTGCCAAAATTCTTGATGAACCGGCGATAGAAGTTGGCGAATCCCATGAACCTCTGTACCGCCTTAACCGTGGTTGGAACGGGCCAATTACGCACGGCCGCCACGCGATCAACCTCCATCTCCACCCCCCCCGTGGTTATGTGGAACCCAAGAAAGGAGACTGCTCGCTGGAAAAACAGACATTTTTCCAATTTGGCATACAGGTCATGCGCCCTCAGTCGCTCCAGTACTCTGCGAACCAGGGAAACATGTTCAGCCCGGTCGTCCGAATACACCAGGATGTCATCGATGTACACGAACACCCCGCGACCGATCATGTCACGAAAGATGTTGTTCACAAAGGACTGGAAAACCGACGGAGCATTCATCAGCCCGTATGGCATCACCAGGTATTCGTAATGACCTGAAGTGGTGCTGAATGCTGTTTTCCACTCATCTCCCTCTCGGATACGCACCAAATTGTATGCGCTCCTGAGATCTAACTTAGTGAAAAAGCGGGCCCCGTGCATTGACTCGATCACAGATGAAATCAGTGGGAGAGGGTACCGATAACGAACTGTGATGCTGTTCAGCGCCCGATAATCAATGCACGGTCGCAAACCACCATCCTTCTTTTTCACAAAGAAAAAACTCGAGGAGGCTGAGGAAGTGGAATGGCGGATTATCCCCTGACTCAATGCCTCGGACACATACGTCTCCATCGCCTGTGTCTCTGCCTGAGACAGGGGATACACGTGACTATGTGGCGGTACAGAGCCTACCTGCAGGTCGATCGCGCAATCCCCCGGACGATGAGGAGGTAATTTAGTGGCCAATTTTTTTGAAAATGTGTGTGCCAGATCAGAATACTCTGGGGGAATACGCACAGAGGAGACACTGTCTGGACTCTCCACCGTCGTCGCACCGACGGAAACACCCATACACCTTCCCTGACACTCCCGTGACCATCCCGTCAAGGTCCTCTGAGGCCATGAAAACTGAGGGTTGTGTCGAGACAGCCAAGGCATGCCCAACACTACGGGAAGGAAGGTGAATCAATAATTTGCAAAGAGATCATTTCAGAGTGTGTGTGTTGTGTGATCATTCTTACTGGTACCGTCACCTGCGTCACCATCCCCGAACCCAGCGGTCGACTGTCCAGACCCGTGATGGTTCGGGCACAGGCCAACGGCACCACCGGAATCTGTAACTGACTGGCATAGGTCTTGTCAATGAAATCCCCAGCTGCGCCTGAATCTACGAGCGCCTTACACTGGGGAGACAGAGGGAAAGTGGGGAAACATACGGTGATAGTGGTGTGGGTGTCAGAGGACCCGGACGGAGTGTGGGGTGTTCTTACCTTCCTTGCCACAGGAGTGTCAGACCCCCTTTCTCCGGGTGTTGAGACCCGCTGGTAGCAATGGGAGGCAGAGTGCCCTTTCCTGCCACAAAAGGTGCACTCCCGAGGCCGCGCGGTCCCCCTGGGCGCGGCGCCTCCCACCTCCATAGGCTCGGAAGCGACAGCTGAGCTGAACGGAACGAAGGGGACGGGCCCGGACCGTCCGCGCGTAGTGAGGAGATTATCCATCTGTATGGCTAGTTCGACGACCTCCTCGAAGGAGAGGCCAGCGTCTTTACAGGCCATCTCCCTACGGACGTCCGGGTTCAAACGTACCCGAAAGATGTCAATGTAGGCCCGTTCGTTCCACCCAGCTCCCGCGGCCAGAGTCCTGAACTCCAGCGCGAACTCCTGCACGCTCCTCCTCCCCTGCCTCAGGAGAGCAAGACGCTCGCCAGCCGCCCTTCCCTCGGGCGGCTGATCGAACACTGACCGGAAGTACGTAGCGAACGCCCCGTAGTCCCGCAGGATAGGCCCCCTCTCCGACCAGATGGCGTTGGCCCAAGCGAGGGCCTTCCCCGAGAGGCAGGTGATGAGGGCGGCAACCTTCTGTCGCTCGGAGGGCGCTGGGTTCAGGTCCTCCAAATACAGCTCAAGCTGGAGGAGGAACCCCTGGCAGCGGTCTGCCGCTCCGTCATATGCCGCGGGTCGCTGTAATTTCAGCACCCCCACTCCCGAGGGCGGGGAACTCGGCAACGGGATCTCCGCGGCGTCCACAGGCTCGGGAAGTCGGTGGGCCAACCGGTTCATTGTCTCCGTGAGCGCGGTGATGGCTTCCCCCATGGCTGTCAGCGTGGCCGAGTGCTGTCCTAGGGTCCCCTGGACGTCTGGTTCCATGGCTCCGGGTGTTGGTGTGGAATTCTGTCAGTGTTGATGTAGGTGGCGGAAGGATGGAGCCAGACAACCCACGGAAATGCTCTCGAGTCTTTAATACAGCACGGAAGAAACCCGTAGTATTACTCCAAGCCACACAGGCAAAGTAGAAGAGGCGACGCAGCGCACAAACGAACCACTCCTCACACGGAGGTATAATAAACAAAGAGCCCCGAGCTCACAACAAGACTCGGGCTGCACAATATCACACGTAACATGTAACAATTCCACACAAAGACAACCAATACAAAGGGAGCTTATATAGACCTCTAATGAGGTAATGGACACCAGGTGAGTGATGACGAGACTGAACAAGGTGTGCAGGGAGGCGGAGCTTCGGTGACGACTAATAGGCCGGGGAGGACGACCGCCGAATACCGCCCGCAGGTGGAGCTGCCGCTTCTCCCGTAGGAGTCATGACAATAATGAAGATTATCAGTGTTGAAATGACGATTATCAGTGTTATAATCAAGATTTTCAGTGTTATAATGAAGATTATCCGTGTTATAATGAAGATAATCAGTGTTATAATGAAGATTATTAGTTTTATAATGAAGATAATCAGTGTTATAATGAAGATTATCAGTGTTGAAATGACGATTATCAGTGTTATAATGAAGATTATTAGTGTTATAATGAAGATTATCAGCTGGCTAAATGTTGGTAGGCTTTGGGAGCAGTTTGTGAATGTTTTTGGGAGTGGCCAAAGTCTAGACCTGAAGGTCACATTACTGAGAGCCCCAGACAATCTGTTTTAGTAATTGTTTGTTCCTGTCCTATTAAGTTTAGCTTGATTAACACCCTGTGTCCTGCCTCCCTGTATGCAAACATGACAGTTTGATTCCATACATGACAGCCTAATAAAATGTAGAATTATAATCCTGGTTTTATAACAGAATATAATACATATATACATTTCTGATATTTGTCAGGTTCCTAAATCCACGTGTTCTGAATCATGTCTTCCGGGATTTGCAAAGAAGATATATAACGTGTTCTGCTGCTACAACTGTACAATGTGTGAACCAGGGACCTTCAGCAATGAGTACAGTGAGTATGCTTTACTCCATGTAGTTCAAAATCTGTTTCAAAAATTGTAATTGAGTTACTTGGCAATTTAATGTATTTTAATTCAATCCATTTCACAGACCAAGAAAACTGCTTGAAATGTCCTAATCAAACCTGGTCATTGAAAGGCTGGACTTATTGTGAACCCAGGACGGAAACCTTCTTCAAATGGAATGAACCGTTTGCCATTACAGTTGTCACTTTTGCTGTGATAGGAATTTTGCTATTGTTTGCTGTGTTCACAATTTTTGTAATTGGTCGCCATAGCGCCGTAGTTAAAGTGGCTGGAGGCAAACTCTGTTTTGTTATGATGGCAGGTTTAGTCACTAGTTTTTGTGCTGTGGTTCTGTTTCTAGGAAAACCCAATGAACAAGTCTGCAAATCTCGTCAACCCTTGTATGGCCTTAGTTTTACATTGTGTGTCTCGTGCATCCTGGTAAAGGCTTATCGTACCTTCCTTGCATTTCATTTGAACCAAAATAATTGTCTTCAAAAGCTTTACAGGCCACCAATTATCATTGTTTTGGGAACAGCCTTCCAAGTCCTAATCTGCACCTTATGGCTCATTTTTGACCCTCCAACGGTTTACCATGTGATCACTGATACCAGCATGGAAATCATAGTAGAGTGCCTGGAAGGATCTAACTGGGGCTTTGGATTTATGCTAGGTTACATTGTTCTGCTGGCCCTCATCTGCTTTATTTTGGCCCTGAAAGGAAGAAAGGTTCCAACACGTTTCAATGAAACAGGCTACATCATCTTCAGTGTGGTTATCTACATGTTTGTTTGGATTTGTTTCATTCCCATTTACATAAGTAAACTGCACCAGCGCTCTGGTGTTCAGTCAGCTGCCATTGTTGTCTCAAGTTACGGCATGATTTTCTGCCACTTCATACCAAAGTGCTACATGATACTCTGCAAAAATAAGAAGGATATCAGCACTCAGGCATACATAGACAAAGTGCGTATCTATTCCATCCAATCCACCCACTCAGAACTGAACAACCGGTCCCTGGACTCTGGTCTGGGCACCGTGGAGTCAAATATTGGGGAGAGGATGTCAAAGGATTCAGTGGTCACCATTAATTGTACTGATTCAAGAACACACTCATATGAGTTGTCATCTAACTCATTCAGCTCAGTTAAAACATTAAGACATTTGGATGAACTCAGGAATTCCTCTTCATTATTACGAAGAAGGACCCGCAGACAATCCATTTGATCTTTGATTTTGAAGTAAAATCTTGAAATTGTCTAAAACTGGGATTATTTTTCATTCCTAAGGTTCTGTGTGAAACAAGGCAATTATACTATTTTAGAATTTGTTAATTGTATGCTACAATTAAGCCTTTCATTTGTAGTAATCATTAAGTGACTAGTGTGTAAGAGACACAATTTACTAAGTTTAAAACATGTAATTCTTTGTCATTTTGAAACTCAAAATGCTAAATTATCCAAATTATTGGAATGCAAAATATATAGATTTTTACACAATTTTACTAGATTATTGAATGGAAGGTTCTGTAAAATCTTGGTATTGTAGTAAGCATTACAACTTAATTACACTACAACTGATTTTGAGTTGTTATTCAGTCATTATAAAACAAATATCTTCATCATATTGTAAATTAAATACCTGCCTGAGTTTGAGTGACAGTCAGTTTAGAGATGAACAATTGCAGTGTTAAATTCTCAGACCAGCCTGCTGCCGTGTGGGTTCAGTTCCTACTCGTGTCCATCGCAGCACAAGCCTGCTGCCGTGTGGGTTCAGTTCCTACTCGTGCCCATCGCAGCACACTCTCCTCTATTATAACCACTTTCTCTGTTTCTCCAATAAAGCATGAAAATGACAAAAGAAAATGCTCATGTGTATGTGTAATGTATTATGGAATTGCTTTCTCAAATAATGAAAACATAAAATTACATTGAGACAATTGTGTTAATAATTTATCCCATTTAACCCATTGCTAAATATACCATTTCAATGTGGTGTTTTCTCTGGACACAGTACTTGTACAACAAAAGACATTGGGCCATATTCTTCAATGTTTTCCTACGTTATTTCTTAAATTCGTTCCTAAGAAAGGTCCTAAGAAAAGTCCCACTGAAACTCACGAACGTGTTCTTAAATGGCATAATTGTTCGTACCTACGTTCCTATAATGATGAATACCACGTCTTCGTAAATTGAAAGCGCGTGTCCGTTGTTCCTAATTAGCATAGGTAAACGCCCGGTATTAAACTGCAGGGCGGAGTGGAAACTCATCGTAAAAACGTAGAGAATGACAAAATGCTTAAACCAACATGTATAGACAGTATAGAAGATCAGACGCCAAAAGAACAAATTACTTCTGTAGTTCAGAAGTGGAAATACTTCTGCAATAAGTGAACAGGCAAAAATATGTAATATTTAGCAGCGACAGTAGGCCTATACCCCCGACGGGTCGGGTTCGGTCTTAATGTCTATCATTACACTCAGGCTCGGGTCGTGTTCGGGCTCTGTCTCTTGCGCTCCGGATTGCGCAGTGAATGAGTGGTCAGGTGATGCGTTTAATTTAGCGAATGGATGCTGAGGAGGTGAAACGCAGGCAGGACTGTGGCTCATACATTTGGTTGCACCGGCCAAAAGATTAAAATCTCACTTTTAATGAAAAAAATTAGCCGGTTATACCGAATGCAAATATTGACAGTCTCTTAAAATATGACAGCAAAATGACCGGGTTCGGCCTTCGGGCTTTTAAAAACTGTCCGGCTCCGGTCGAGCTCTGGCCGAATTCTCTCGGGCCGGGTCGGGTCTCACTTTTTATCACAGATTACAGCTCTAATCGGAATTACTGCAATCTCGGGGGTGCCATCCACAGTATGGCACCCCCGTATATGGAAAAGTATATGGAAATATTTGAAATAATTGAATATTATTTATAATGTTATTCTTCATAATATTTAAATCACTGTGCAATTTATGAAAACGCACAGACTAATGATTTGTCACGAAAATGTCAGCGCGCAAATCTGCGTAAGAGTGCTTTTCACTGTGCGTAGATTCTGTTCATGCCTAAGAACAAATTCCAGATAAGTAAACATTGGTGAATGTCAGAATCTTCGTGGAAACTGCGTAAATGGGTTTTAAGAACGAATTTCTTCTTAAGAACGGTTGAAGAATATGGCCCATTGCCCAAGTTTAGCGATCACTGTTTTATTAGAAAGTTCAGAACAAAGGACACATACAGTCAGACAGACAGATAGTCAGAAGCCATTAACTGGTACACTCAGGTAAACAAAGGCCCTCTTCATTTAACATAAATTTGCATCCAGTCACACCATAATAAAATATAATGTTTGAGAAGAGAAAACCTTCTCAATGGATCAAGAGATTACAACACAACAACTTTCCCAATAAAAGTGTACAATGTTTATCAATATTACTGTTATCATGTTAAGCACTCTAGGCAGTACATTTGTTTTACATGCTTGTCAATGTTACTGTAATGAATAAAATATAACACTCTAAGAATAGATTTTGTGTATACTTTCCTAGAAACCTAGTACATTTATTTACTATATTCTCTGGGTGAAGAACAAAACAAATATATTGTTGTGCATTCTATAAAAAGCTTCCTGAAAGCAGCCCTGATTAGCATAAAGAGCTTAAGGTATTAGAAGAGTGTGAGTATTCCTCTGCTGTAACATACCATATGTGCACATGGTTGAGTTCACCAAATGCCTCTCTAATCTGTTCATCTGTTCGCCCTCTACAGATGGATGGGATGTTATTTTATAGGACCAGCAATTATTCAGTTACTTTATGCAAATGGTTTTAACAGAAAACATGAACATGTATAGTCCTTCCTTAAAGGTGGATGAAGTGGACACATTTGAAATGGATTTGTTACTCGTTCATGTCGGATAATGCATTTTTGAAAAGAAAAATCCTCAAGCCTCAATGACTTCTCGGGATTGGAGCCATAATGACAGGTGCAACGGTTTCTTCTTCTTCATCAACTTTTTTGGTGGACTTTTCTTCTTCTCTGTCTTGGCTTATATGTATTTAGATCTCGTTCATTAAGTATATAAACATCAATAGAGCTGCCACAATGGGCTGTTCCCCATCAAAAAGTAACAGTTTCCGGTCTCACGGCACAATTACGAGGGGAAGGACACTTCTACCAGGGGTTCAAGAGAGAGAATTGGAAGATGCAGTGACTGCCAGCCCCTCTGAAACTGGAGATACTTATGGGGAGACATGGGAGAGGGGGAGTGTTGAAAAGAGACTGGCTGGGCAGACCCACCCTGTACAAAAAGAAGGACCTTCAACCCCACAGAAAAAAAGACTGTCCTTTACCGAGATTGTTCCAGATGAGGTAATCCTGGATAAAAAATTGGGGGTTCAAGAGACAGATTTCAAAACAGGGCTACATGGAAAAGTGAAACAAATAGATAAGCAAGAAGTGACTGACAAAAAGGGTGGTCGAAAGCCAAGGAAAAATGGAAAAGGAGTCAAAACAACAACACAAAAAGAGAAGGAAAAAAAATTGCCATTTGTGGAGGAGAAAGTTGACTTTCCAGAACCGTTAGTTAAAGCCCACCAGGCTGCTTATGCCTTTTTAAACCCAAGCATCAGTAAATATGAGGTTCTACTGGGTCTTCTGGACCAGGCTACCAATACCCAGGTCTCTGTGCAGCCAATGGTAACCTTCATGGCTATGCGCTATGAGGAAATCAACCAAGGGCTTGAGCAAATGGCAGACGACGGTGAAAGGCTTTTGAAGGACAATGGGGAACATTTTGCCTGGCCAAGCCCAATAAAAAACCTGTCCTGTTCACCACCCCTCAAATCTGGATCCACAAATCCCCCACCAGACCTCTTGCAACAGCTACTTCAATATACTACTCAAAGAATGCGAAATGTGGGTCAGTCTGTGGGGGGCATTGGTGACTCTGCTTTAGAAGAGGCAGCTGAATACTTTGTTTCTGTCTCTGAGTTGTTGGAAGAGAAATTAAAAGCCAAGCGTGCTGCCGAGTCAAGACTGATGCAGTTGCTGACACACATAGAGGCTGCCTCACTCTGCAAGCCTGGATCAGAGGACTCTGCATTGTTCAGTGAAGATAGTGGAATTGGAGCTGAGAGCGAGTCACTAGCTGGATCTGAAAGACAACTCCGTAGAGAATGCGGCAAGTTTGCTGGCACTTACCGATCCACTACGTACAGTCCTAATCGCAGCAATACTGCCCCATCCCGGCAAAGGAAACCATGCCGAAAGTTTACAAAGAAGGTTAGCCCCAGCAACTCTCTAAACTCATTAGACTCTGCCAGTATCGTAATGGCTAAAGGGCAGAAAGACACAGAGTCCATGCTAGGATGTGCCTCCTTAGATGATGGAGAAGAGGAGGAAGATGAATGTGAGAGGGAAGAAAAAGTAGCAGGTGGCAGGAAGCGATCTAGCTCCTCCCCATCTGATCCTAGTCAGCCACCTCGTCGCATGGCACCTAAGCGCATAGAGAACCCTCAAAATGTTGAAATGAGCCTAAAAATGAAAAATGCCATAAGTGGTCGAATTCTGTTTGTTCCCTCACAACATGACAGTGTCAAAACAAAAACAACAGAGAGCCCCAAGACCAGCAGGCGGCAATGGACAGAGGGAGAGGAGCGAACACCAAAAAGACCCCAAACAGCAGCCCCTGTTCAGAGGACAATTAAAAAGAGTCCTGTTCCCAAAGACCGCCGGTCACATTCTGCTGAATCTCTTCGCTGCAGAGGTGAAGATCCAACACTGCTTGAACTAGAAAGGACCCAGAGGGATCTGAGTCAGAGACTGCAGCAGATGAGAAAAGGCAGAATGGACCAAGTAGTTGCAAAGTCTTTAGCATCCAATCGTGTACGCCCCAACAACAATTCCCTTCTTGCCCAGAACAAGGCCGTGGATTCAAAGATCAACTCTAAGGAACTGGAAACAGGCAAGGAGATGGAAGAGAAAAGGAAAGACAAGAAAACTATCAAGGGGCCTTTAAAAGCCACTCAACCTAGCCCTGCATTACGGCCTTTGAAGGTGACCCTGCCTCCCAGCCCTCCAATGTCTCCTCGTCCATCTTCACAACTGTACCAAGGGAGGAATTATGTCAAAAGGCTGATTGATACTTTCAGCCAGGGGATGGACGAGTCCAAACAAGATGCCACAAAAATGTTGGGGCCTTTAAAAGGGGTTCGAAAGTGTGGGGTCCCTGTCATGCCTGGAGTAAGTGATGTCGAGACCATGCTGAACAGTGGGGGCAGCAGTTGTAGGGTAGACAATATAGACCTTGAAAGTCTGCCACCACCTGCTCTTGAGGTCTTGATGGACAATTCATTTGAATGTGCACAGAGCTTCACAGTCAGCAACACAGCTGACAGGGTTGCAAGTATGGGTCGATCCCCAGTTCCTAAGAGGGCTAACACTCAGAAACTGCGGGCTTCCATGCAGTCTGTGACAGTGCTACCCAGCAGAGGCAATGCTCCCCAGGGATCTAGCACCATGTCCCATTCCCAGGCAGTAAGGCAGGATACTGCTGATAGTTCCAGGGTAGGCCACCAAGAGCCGGATATAGACCTAGAGACAGAGGAAGCAGCCAGGGTTAACAAGCAGGATATAACAATAATCCACCTGCGGCACTCCACAGAATCTCAGATCGAAAAAGGTCAGGCCAAAAGAGTTTCTAGAGTGATTCAGGGAGATGAAAGCCACTCTGAGACAGTTTCTACACATTCAACTGTCAGTAGCCAATCAAATATATCTCGAACTCGAATGCTGCCTTCCACACCGTCAACCCCAAGTGGCTTACACCGACGACTACCCAGCCCCACCTCCTTCCGTAACCAGCCTACGCTCCCATCTTCGACCAGCCCTCCAGTCATACGCAAACTTCCAACCCCTCCACCACTTCAGAGAAGACTCCCAAGCCCAACTGCCCCAAGACAAGTAATGACCCCAAACTCCAGCTCATCTGGGTCCACACATTCTTTTAAAGCACCATCTCCGCCAGCATCACCAAGGGTACAAAGATGGAGACGGGAGAACAGCAGTGAGAACTCAACCTCAGGTGTTTCAGCTATCTCTCACTCCACAAGTAACGCTTGCTCAGTTTTCTGTCCGGCTTCATCTTCACTGTTTAAGGCCCAGCGTTGCCCCATACCTTGTCCACCTCAAGCATGGGCCTCCACCACAGGCAGTGTTGTCCGCCAACATCGTGGTAGACTTCCAATGTCTGTGCAAGGGCCTCAGCCTTTCATCAGACGCAGCCAATCAGACAGGAGGCCCAGTTTAAGCCTGCCCTCAAGGGCACCCATTGTTTCATTTGCAGAGACTTGTGGGAGTGAGCCAGTCATCAGCACACACGGGTGAGTGTCAGCGTTTCCCTCCCTGTAAGTCTGGGATTCATTCTAACCTTTAAAAACAATGTTTGCACAATATAATCTGCCCACAGACTTGTAATTCTGAAATAGGAAAGCTGCGTATTGTTGTTTTGATACAGTACCCAAAGGCCAATATGTGACTTAATTCATACACTGAAAAAATATCTAACGTGTGAAAACTAAAATCGATTAAATCTCTCTTTCAATACACTGCCCTAACTCTAAGCCTGCAATAAGGTTGTATGGTCCCACAGATGACATGCTTGATATCTTTCAGAAGATTCATGAATAAGTTCAAGGAAACATTAATTAGATAAATGATGCATTAATTATATTGCCTTCATTATGGATGGTGCAAAAAGTTCTTGTCTTTTTCAAGGGGTGGGCTATTTTTATAGGCAGAACCACTTCACCAGATGTATTATTATCTGTTAAGAAATAGAACACATTTATCTTGTATCTCTACATGATGTTCATCAGCCGTTTAACAACGTTCTTTTTATTCTTAATATATTTAGTCTTCATTATTAAACGGTTAATAAGATGTTGCAACTTATTGGTGTTAAGTAATGTATATGAAGTTTAAGCAAAGCCACAGTTAAAGTATTGTATTTGTCAAATTCATCGTATAAAATAGTAAGAATACTATCAAAAATATAAATACAGTTTAAAGCTAGTACCATTGCATATAGTATATGGCTGGCACAGAAGGGTGATGGCAGCCGATGATACGTTCCACTGATCTAACCGCCCTCTGGAGGGCCTTGTGATCAGCAGCGTGGCAGCTGCCATACCAGGTAGTAGCTTGAAGGGATGCTCTCTATCGTGCATCTGTAAAGGTTGGTGAGAGTTTCTGCAGACATACCTAACTTCTTGAGTCTCCTTAGGAAGGCACCAAGTTTGCTTGCCTGTATCAGGTAAAGTCATATTTGATGAGCACACAGAGGATTTACTGTTGAACACTCTCCACTTCAGCTCCATCAACATGTATGGTGGTAACATGACCCCACCGAATAACAACGATCAAGAATCTGATCCCCACGTGTAGGAACGTTAATTTGCTGGTAGTATTTTGGCAAAAGGTTTCTCATATTTGCCCAATTGAAGTCACCAGCGACAATATAAGCTGCCTCAGTCCATTAATTATTCCATATAGATCCTCCTAACGTGCACATTATATCCACATAGCAGGGTAAACTGCAGTGATAATAAACTGAATTCCTGAGGAAGGTAGAAAGGACGTACCTGGTAAACAGCCTAACGAAAGCACAACATCCAAACCCCAGTAAGAGTTCACCATCAAGCAGACCCCTCGACCTCTACGTTTAGTCGACTCCAAAGTTCTGTCGTGTCGGTAGATTTAAAAGCCAGTAGGAATAACAGCTGAGTTAGAAACCATAGGGTCTAGCTAGTTTTCAAGTAACGCCAGCACACAACAGTAAAATAACATGATGCCCCTCCAGGAGCTAGAGCAACAGTACATTTCACTCCAAAAAGCTAGAGCAACAGTACATTTACATTTCACTCCAGGAGCTAGAGCAACAGCACATTTACATTTCACTCCAGGAGCTAGAGAAAAAGTATATTTACATTTCACTCCAGGAGCTAGAGCAACAGTATATTTAGATTTTCACTCCAGGAGCTAGAGCAACAGTATATTTAGATTTTCACTCCAGGAGCTAGAGCAACAGTATATTTACATTTCACTCCAGGAGCTAGAGCAACAGTATATTTACATTTCACTCCAGGAGCTAGAGCAACAGCACATTTACATTTCACTCCAGGAGCTAGAGAAAAAGTATATTTACATTTCACTCCAGGAGCTAGAGCAACAGTATATTTAGATTTTCACTCCAGGAGCTAGAGCAACAGTATATTTACATTTCACTCCAGGAGCTAGAGCAACAGTATATTTACATTTCACTCCAGGAGCTAGAGCAACAGTATATTTACATTTCACTCCAGGAGCTAGAGCAACAGCACATTTACATTTCACTCCAGGAGCTAGAGCAACAGTATATTTACATTTCACTCCAGGAGCTAGAGCAACATTATATTTACATTTCACTCCAGGAGCTAGAGCAACAGCACATTTACATTTCACTCCAGGAGCTAGAGCAACAGTATATTTACATTTCACTCCAGGAGCTAGAGCAACAGTATATTTACATTTCACTCCAGGAGCTAGAGCAACAGCACATTTACATTTCACTCCAGGAGCTAGAGCAACAGTATATTTACATTTCACTCCAGGAGCTAGAGCAACAGTATATTTACATTTCACTCCAGGAGCTAGAGCAACAGCACATTTACATTTCACTCCAGGAGCTAGAGCAACAGTATATTTACATTTCACTCCAGGAGCTAGAGCAACAGTACATTTACATTTCACTTTAGGAGCTAGAGCAACAGTACATTTACAGTTCAGGCAGCTAGTAGAAGACATTATTCAAAACAACTTACAGTTAGTACATTTTATTTCATGCACAGATACAACATTGAATACAACAACAAAAAATGGGGATAAACTACATATGGTCCATTCTGTGAATAAATATTTTGAAATATTTAGGTATACAGTTAATCACTTTGACTTATTGGATTTCTATTGCTACAGCTGCTATGATCAATTTCTCTATCATCATAGTCTAGCTATGATTGCCCACATTACTGAAGTATACAAAAAGATAAAACACTTTTTGAAATGTTGTGGTAAATATATTTATAAAGCTCAACTCTAAACCCGAAATAATAGTTACACTTGCTGAACTGCAGATTAATCAATACAATATGTTGCTTTTCAATAGGTATTAACAGGCATTCACTATGTATTTTTATTTACCTGCTCATTGATATATTTTGAGAAATATAAGTCATTAACTTTAAGAGAATATAAATTGTTAAGCCTATAAATTCCGAAATTCTCTAAATGTCCCAATCTCCTGGGTGACATGTAAAATCTTCTCTATACCAATTTATCATAGAGAGTAAATAGGACGTCCCTCTGGATACAAAATGATCAGCAACACGGTTCAAATAATGGTTTGTGAGACACTGCTAAAGTAATTTAAATCAGTCATCTTCCTCATTCTAACCTTTTGGAGGAAAAACAAATTTACCATGTTTGCATGCTTTATATTTTAACAGGGAGAACAACTGGCAATGGACCTGGTTCCCAATATCTGGGCCTTCTAGGGCATTTCTTAACAAAAAGTGAAAGAAATCAAAATGAAAAAGTTAAACCCAAACCAAAGGATCCAAAGTCACTGGACTGTGGCTAAAACAAGATTGGATGTGTTCGCGACACTGTAATGAACGCCCACAGACAGGAGGATTAGGTTCCACTCGCGACAGAGCGATGTAGATTTATTTAGACAGTAGGTAATAGAATGGTCAGGCAGGCAGTGGTCGATGCTGGGAGATCAGAGGCCGATGTCAGTACAAAAGGAGCAGGCTTAGACAGAGTCGGGTATACCAGGCAGGTAGTCAATCACAGGAGTCACTAACAGGCACAAGAACAGAGGTTAGGCAGAGACGGGATAAACAGGCAGGCAAACGAACTGGTACACGGGCAAATCTATTTCAGTGGTCTCTATTTCAGTAGCGCTCAGCAAGTCGTATTCGAACAATACCTCGCATGGTTCTCAGGTCCCAGCAAACTATTTAACTACTACCTGATGAGGACCAGGTGTGTCTAAAACTCAGGTGACCGTGATCTGGTCTGATTTCTCTGTCTGCCGGCAGAGGGGGTGGTACCTCGGGCATAGAGAGGGACGTCTCTCTTGTTGTTACAGACACATTATATGCTTTCGACTAGCGTTAATAGGAAGATGTACAAAATTAATGTTGGATTTTCGTTTTTTAACATTTTTATTCAGATGTTGCCTTTGTAGAATAATAAAAACGGGTGTGTTTGTGCTTTCCAATGAATCAGAATCAGAAAAGCCTTATGCATTAACCTGAGCTATGCTAACTAGATAATCACTTGTCCACAACCCATATGACCCACCATATCTTATTCAATCATGTTCTAACCAGTTGATAATCGACCATTTCTCTAATCCCCAAACGTTTTCTTTGCTTCATTGCCCATAGGCTGGAGTTCGAGCCCAGCAGAGACGATGAGTTGTGGGACAGCCAATCAGATTTTAGAGGATACGCTCGCTCTGTTTCCCAACCAGACCTGTGCATTGTAGGTCAGGGCTTAACTGCATGAACAACAAGGTTGGCTGGTAGAAGAACAAGTTGGATTAGGGATTAGGGGGAGAGTTTCTGTAGACAGGGTGTGCTAACTCAATTAAATTCTTTTGGCAGGTAGTACTGCACTACATATCTTCATTCATTTGTTTCTTTTCAGAAATATTTTTATATGATGGTACATAATTGTTTCATCAGGGTTTTTCAAGTCAGGTGTGTGTTCACAAAATATATGCAGACATGAATGCATGCATGAAAAAACGTATTTTGATCAAATATATCAATATGCTTTCAAACTGATATGCTCTACAACTTCTAGAATTATTTTGTATAATTCTAATTATAATTTGCTATAATGTGCTATTACTACCTAATAATGTTTAATTTACATTAAAAATGTTTAATTAGTTAATATGTATGATAATCCAACATGCAACCTGCAAAGGCAAGTGGTTTCCTATGGTATTTACGTTTGTCAATATATTTCTCATGCTTTTCTATCTTGATGTTTGCCAATAAAAATATTCCTTTATTCACACATTCGACTTTGAACACATTTTAGGCTGGTGCCAATCAAAACCTACTGATCTACATGTATGGGTTTTTCCAGAAATGTTTTTGTCATATTCAAATACATTCAGATGTGAGGTGCGAGTGTAGTGAGGCAAAATACTGAAGGAGAACCCTGACAAGATAAACATCAATGTTATTTATACATGAAGTTTAGCAGACAGACGGTCACAAAGACAAATATAATAATACTTAAGGTTCCAGTGTTAACCAAAGATACAAACTCAGCGCACGGTCAGGCTCCACCCCAGATAGCAAAATCTTCCGGGCCTTTTCTGGATTCTTCTGGCATTTGTTTGGTTTGTGTACGATGTTGGCAAATGGATGGCAACCCTGAAGAGTTCCGGAATCTGTGGTGGCGGGTGGTCGAGGGAGGGGCATTATTTTATGGCTCTCTTCTGGCAAATATGAAACATGCCAGATTCAACGTATTTTTGTGTTGTGGTGACTGTGTGGTGACTGTGAATACTCTCCAGTCATAAGATATATATATATATTTTAAACGAAGTCGGACAATTTCATCCTCAGTACCTGAACCGCGCGCTGAGGTAATGTGTGTTGCTTACACTCAACTATGCTTTATTTTTAGTAATTCCATTAACCATCGTGCAATATAGCCAGTTATCTAATTATATTTTCTGTTGTATATTGTAGGTGGTAAGTTCCGAGTAAACTGGCATTATGTGATATGAGAAGCATTAAACTGTCCCGTTTTTGAATAGTTGTAACGTTACCAGACCTTAGCGTCAGCACCTGTAACTTTAGCTAGCTAGGTTTAGCATGTTCACCAAGCCGAGCCAGTCTCTCTGACCAAACCAAATGTTCCTGTACATTTCCTGACAGAGATTTCACCGGTGACTATCAAGAGCCAAGTAAAAGTAAGGTGCGGTGTTCTGTATGTTTTTAACTGTTGCAATTTTTTTGCATAGGCTATGTAATTAAACGTCTTTTATCTGCTAAGTAGTTTTTTTCGCGCCCTGTACGTTAACGTGCCCTCATGAGCACCAGCAATTTGTCATGGCAGTTTTAGATGACAGGAATTTGATGAGAAATTTGCATATGGCGTATAGATAGGCAGTTTATTGGTATTATAATTGCATATGCACATTTTTATAGTATTCAATGGTTGTTTGAAGAAATCCGTATAAAAGCAACCAGGATTCATGTCTATTCACACTGGTCAAGATGGCGCCTGTCGTTCTGTCTGGTGGTGTGGTGGTCACGGAAAGTATACAAGAGGCTGACATTTTCCCGCTCCATTCTGCCTTGTGTAACATTACATGCGGGATGTGCCAGTCTTATTTTAAATTTGAGTTCGACATGTTTTCTATTTAGTTCTGGGATTTTAAATTATATTAAAATAATAGATTTTAACAAAAAATACAGACAATATTCAAAATTCATTATTACAACAAATTAGAAAAGAAAATATAATACAATTGAAAATAACATTTAAAAAGTATCTGATATAGGCGGTATAAGATAAAGCTAAACCGATGACAGTCATATTGTTATCCAATTGCATCGAAGTCCGGACGTTTTTGTTTTTAGCCTCACCAAAGAAATGTCCTTTCCCGTGTTTATTGCATGGTTTCCAGCTTATTCCACAATTGAGCCTGACAGATTTTTACATGCAATGAAATGATCAATAAGATGCAGGCTTCGACATGAAATATTTTTCATTACCTTTTCTAAGTATTTTTGAATGGAGTTGTCTTATTTGGCTAGTGTAACATCGTATTCCTTGATCAGCGTATGTTTATTGAAATTTGAAAGATTTGATTTCAATACAAATTAATCAAATGAGCAGTGGAGTTGTTTTTATGTGACTAAGGTTTATCCTGCAGTACAGCCTAGACTACTTGGGTTGGGACATACCGTACACTGTTCAAGACATGCATACAAAGTGCTTTCTTCTCTCTTTTCTTTCTAAATAAATCAGTAGCGTTAACAAATGTCTGTGTTTGGTTTTCTGCAGTTCACAATGGAGCGGTCCCAGTGGAGTAACATGCGCAAGCGAGCCATAAAAAGGACAAATGACAGAATTTTAGAAGTACAAAGAACTTTTTGCACAGGTGTTGTAGAGCACAATGAGATGGTAAGTAGTGACTTTGGTGAAGTTGTGGACATTGATAAGGTGAGTGAGGATGAGGTCTCTGAAGAAGAGGAGGAGGATGATGATGAGATTTCTCCTTTAGATTTGTCCACTGCTCTGTCTGGCTGGGCTGTTGAGTATGGTGTATCATTAGTGGCATTCCCTGCTCTTCTGTGCATCCTTAGAGTGCATCACCCCTTTCTTCCAAAGGATGGGAGAACCCTTTTAAAAACGGCAACCAAGTACACTCTGGAAAGGTTGGCTGGTGGGGTGTTTTTCTGTTTTGGTATTTTGAACATGTTTCGCAAAACATTTGAGTATTTGTTGTCCAGATTTCCAGATAGAAATGTGTTTGCAGCTTGCAGCTTAATTTTGATGGATTGTCGCTGTTTAAGAGCGCTCGTCGACTCAGTTCTGGCCAGTGTTAGGCATGTTGCGTCATAAAGATTATGTTTCCAGCAGGCCACTGTTAATTGCTTTGTTCTGTGGTGAGACTAAACCCACTTCATTGCATGAGTATCTTGGTGCCCTTGTTCAAGAATTGACAATGCTGAGTGAGGGATTTGTCATAGGCTCAAAAACCTTCTTTCTGAAGGTATGTTCGGTCATTTGTGATGCTCCTGCTAGAGCCTTTATCAAACAAGTGAAAGGCCATTCAGGTTATGCAGGATGTGATAAGTGTTTACAGCCAGGTGTTTATGCTCATAACCGCATGACATTCCCAGAGGTAAGTGCTGCTGATAGGACGGATGAGTCATTTGCGAGGGGCACAGATGAGAAACATCACATAGCAGTTTTCCCTCTTCTTGAAACGGGTATCGGTATGGTCAGTCAGTTTCCTCACGATTATATGCATTTGGTTTGTTTGGGAGTAGATTTGTGGTTTGGCAGTTCTGGCCCTCTTCGGTGTCGTCGTTCGGGTCGTGACATGCAGGAGATCTCTGAAAAGCTGGTAAGTTTGAAGGCATTTGTCCCAGTTGAATTTGCTAGGAAGCCAAGGAGTCTGGCAGAAAGACTAAGGTGGAAGGCAACTGAACTCAGGCAGTTCCTTCTGTACACCGGTCCTCTTGTTCTTAGGGGTGTGTTACCAGAGGAAATATATAACAACTTCATGTTGCTGTCAGTTGCCATCTCGATTTTAGCCAATCCCCGCCTTTGTTCAGCTCTGAATGGTTTTGCGAAAATGTTACTTGTGTCATTTGTGGAGCATTTCAGTAAATTGTATGGTCCTGAGTTTGTTGTCTACAATATCCATGGGTTGATTCATCTCAGTGATGATGTAAATATTCATGGTCATTTAGATGTGATCTCTGGGTTTCCATTTGAAAATTACCTGTGTACATTAAAAAAATTATCAGGAAAGCCACACAGCCCTCTAACTCAGGTGATCTGTAGAGTGTCTGAAGTTCACAACCAAAAACCTAGCGTTGAAGTTAAGTGGCCAGAAATGCAAGTAAATATAGAGCATAAAAATGGGCCTGTACCAGACTTGTTTGAAGGGGATCAGATTGTTGCTTTGGTGGAAAATATTATTGTCTATGAAGACCAGGAGTACATCATCTACCGTGAATTTACAAAGATGGAGACATTCTTTCATTACCCAGTTGATTCCCAAGAAGTAGGAATTTTTGTAGTGTCTAATTTGTCTTTAGATTTAAAATGTACATGGGTGAATGACGTATTAAAATATTTCCGGATGCCATTTGGGGAACAGTGCAGTTTTGTAGTCTTTCCCCTTTTACATCTAAAATAACTTTCAATTTCCCGCCAAACCTCAGTGTATTTCATAGTGAGCTTTATTAAGACAAATGAAGTGGAGGTGGCGCCAGGTGTGTGGGTAGAAGGAGAGGTTTGTAAATGGCCGAACTACAAACTCGATGCCATGCAGAAGGCCATCAAGATCTGTGAGATGCCTAAGGAGACCTGGACAAGTTATGACATCAGGGTTCTTTACAAAGCAAGTGAGTATTCACTTTAATCCATTGTTCATGGTTCGAGACTAAATCAAGCCACCTTTTTTATGTATTTCTTAAAATTTAAATGTAATGGTAACACTTTATTTGAAGGTGTCTACATGAGTGAGCCTTATTAGCATGACACCAGTCATAAACATAAGTGTATTTTTTTGTAATGTAAAGTTGACACTGGGATACAGACATTACAAGAACCGAATGATTTAGTAGATAACAATCATGATGTAATCTCTCAACACTAATACCGGTTTGGGTAAAGCTTTGTTTTTCACTTGGTTCCCATTCTTGACAGATAGCTTTAGTGAGGCAAGGTTGAAACTTCGCTGGGCAGAAGATGACACAGACCTCCAGTCAGAAGCATAGGATGGAAGGCCAGAAAAAAGAAAAAACAGGTATGTCGCAAATCTGCTGAATCCAGGATAATGTGTTGCACAGTTTTTTGCTCAGTTTATCTACATAATGTTTGTCTCTAAACTAGGGCTTGTTAAAAGATTTAAGCATTTAAGTTGACAAATTTCCGTAAGAAGTAGCACTGAAAAAAATAGTATGTGGGGTAATTGGTGAGAAGCTGTAAATGTGGGATTAAATTTACTTTAAAACCTCAGTTTTATAGGGTTTCATTCATAGATGGGTCTCTTCATAGTAGGCAGTGTAAACGCCCTTACATGGCTGTAGGGTTGTAAATAATAGTATTTATTTTTCTCTCCAAAGACCAAACCAGCGCTTCCTCTCGAGTCAAGAAGAGTCTGATGAGGAGCCTGTGAAGCGCAAACCAGTCCTCCCTAAGGTGCCCTCCATTCCACCTCTGTCGTCACTGTTGCGTGATGCCCTTTCCTCATCAGATGAAATGTCTCTGCCAGCTAGTCAACTTGCCTCTCTGCCGCCGTTTCGCACCCTTGGACCACCCTTGGACCTCCTGCTTTTTAAATATGTATATTTTTATGACAAAACCGGATTACCCTCGGAAGGCCATCGTTTATCCCCCTGGAGCAGGATGGATTACTTTTGTGAAGGATGCATGCACATTTTTGGGACTTGAAGAAGGAATACAGAGGTGGACCCCATAACTTCTCATTATAATCACTGAAAGATCTAAGACATTTTCTAAAATAACTGAAAATGTGTTCGTCTGAAAAATGATTGACATATGCATCTCGAACTGCATGAGGGTGAGTAAATCATGGGTTTAATAGACTTAAAGGGATAATTCAGCCAAAAAGGATGTCACCCAAAGTCACAAAGAATGGGACTTAACTTATAGGTCTAAATGAAATTTAAGGCCTAGTCTACACGGACACAGGGTGAGGTTGTAAACTGTACTGAAGATGAGGTTGTAAAATGTTGTGAAGATGAGGTTTTAAAATGTACTGAAGATGAGGTTGTAAAGTGTACTAGAGATGAGGTTGTAAACTGCACTGAATGTACTGAAGATTAGGTTGTAAAATACACTGAATATGAGGTTGTAAAATATACTGAAGATGAGGTTCTAAAATATACTGAAGATGAGGTTGTAAAATGTTGTGAAGATGAGGTTTTAAAATGTACTGAAGATGAGGTTGTAAAGTGTACTAGAGATGAGGTTGTAAACTGCACTGAATGTACTGAAGATTAGGTTGTAAAATACACTGAATATGAGGTTGTAAAATATACTGAAGATGAGGTTCTAAAATATACTGAAGATGAGGTTGTAAAATGTACTGAAGATGAGGTTGTAAAATGTACTGAAGATGAGGTTGTAAAATGTACTGAAGATGAGGTTGTAAAATGTACTGAAGATGAGGTTGTAAAATGTACTGAAGATGAGGTTGTACAATGTTGTGAAGATGAGGTTGTAAAATGTACTGAAGATAAGGTTGTAAACTGTACTGAAGATGAGGTTGTAAAATGTGCTGAAGATAAGGTTGTAAAATGTACTGAATATGAGGTTGTAAAATATACTGAAGATGAGGTTGTACAATGTTGTGAAGATGAGGTTGTAAAATATACTGAAGATGAGGTTGTAAAATGTATTGAAGATGAGGTTGTAAAATGTACTGAATATGAGGTTGTAAAATGTACTGAAGATGAGGTTGTACAATGTTGTTGTAAGGTTCAGACTTTTCTGTACTCCTCTTGGCCGGAGCTGGCATTCCCCCCTGCCGGCAGAGATGGGAGTGACCATGGACTTTTCGGTTCTACTCGGAGCCAGTGCTGATGCTTCCCCAGTCAACGAGGAGAGAGCAATCATGGACTATTGATGTCACCTGTGTCTGTCTGTGCACCTGTTACCTGTTTCATTGTTAGTGGGGTATTTAAGTCCTGTCTTGTCTGTCCGTCAGTGTTGTGGCATTGTTACATGTTACGGGTATGCAAGAGTCGTGTGTTGGTTTCCTCCGTTTTCTCACTGTACAAGGTACAGCCCTTAGTTTTGTCACGGATACCCGAAGTGTTCGGTTTCAGTCCGAGTTGACAGTTTGTTGGGAAATAAACCCCTATATTGAATACGGATCTCCGCGTTTGTGTCCACCTGCTACCATCACACCGCATCCGTTACAGAATGCCACAACCCTGAGTGTGACGCAGCGGAGAATGAAGAGCTGCCCGTTCAGAGACCGACAGTCAGCCTGTGCGCGTCCGGCTGAAATACCGGTGTGTTTTCAACGGGGTCCAAGGCAGCGAGGAGCAGCGTTCTCGGCACGACCCTCAGCTTTCCCGGCTATGTGGTTACCAGCGGATTACAAAGCATTGAGGGAGTGGGGCGAGTCGCTCCGCGCTGAATCAGAGGAGGAGTCGGAGGAAGAGGACGAGATCGAGCGGATTAGCCGGGAGCATTACATCCGGCTCGGTCTCGAGTCTCCTCGGCAGCCCAAGAGGGCTGTCACGCCGCAGCCGTTGGTGGCTGTCATTCCGCCACCGGTGGTGGCTGTCACGCCGCAGCCACCCACACCAGGTATGCCTTCAGCAGCCTTACTAGCCGTGGAGAAGGCTCTACGGGGAGACAGGGAGGTTTTCTCTGACTATAAGGCCTGGGTGGAGGAGCAAGGGCTTACCCCCGAGGAGGAGAACGGGTACTATGGGGAGTTCTTTGCGTGGAATGCGCATCGTGGGTGCCTTCCGCGTCTGGCTTTGATGTACCTACTCCCCCGGTTTGTCTCCCGGGCTCCTCATGTACTCTCATTCCTGGACTCGGTCCCCATGCCCGTATCTGAGCCTGTCCCCTTATCTGAGCCTGTCCCCGTGTCTGAGCCTGTCCCCGTGTCTGAGCCTGTCCCCTTATCTGAGCCTGTCCCCTTATCTGAGCCTGTCCCCTTATCTGAGCCTGTCCCCTTATCTGAGCCTGTCCCCGTGTCTGAGCCTGTCCCCGTGTCTGTCCCAGCCCCAGAGCTCACTCCAGCCCCAGAGCTCACTCCAGCCCCAGAGCTCACTCCAGCCCCAGAGCTCACTCCAGCCCCAGAGCTCACTCCAGCCCCAGAGCTCACTCCAGCCCCAGAGCTCACTCCAGCCCCAGAGCTCACTCCACCCCCAGAGCTCACTCCAGCCCCCTTGCCGGAGTCCAGTCCTGTCCCCCAGCCTGACTCCAGTCCTGTGAAGATGAGGTTGTAAAATATACTGAAGATGAGGTTGTTAAATATACTGAACATGAGGTTGTAAAATGTACTGAATATGAGGTTGTAAAATATACTGAAGATGAGTTTGTATAATGTATTGAAGATGAGGTTGTAAAATGTACTGATGATGAGGTTGTAAAATGTATTGAAGATGAGGTTGTAAAATGTACTGAAGATGAGGTTGTAAAATATACTGAAGATGAGGTTGTAAAATGTACTGAAGATGAGGATTAAAATGACATGTTTGAATATATATGGACTCATTAGTTGTGAAGATCTGTAAAAGTTTGCAGATGACACACCCCTTATTGGTCTAATTTCTGATGGGGACAAGACCACCTATATGGGGGAAATTGACTTCTTCCCCATCATCATTGATTTGCATTGCATTCTTATCACTAACTTTTAGTTTACATAGTTTATGTATATAGTAGCTGTGTGTGCTTCCAGTTTTCCAGTTTTTGTATATATTTGTCTTAAATGTCTAAATGATCCTGTCCGGCTGTTTTCGCTTTAAGACACAGGAGCTACAAACAACACCCCTTCCGGGATAAGACCATTTTATTGAGTAGGGGGACTCAAATATATTGGAGTTCATTACCATAGAGATTAACAACGTACTTAGAAGAAATATACTACCGTCCAAGTTAATCATTTTTAAATGTTAAATGATCATCATTTGAAAACAATTTAGGAATGATGTTAGCACAGCTAAAAAACTAGCCTTTCATTCGACTTGTTGAGAATCAGGAACATCAGCAATAAAGCTTTCGATAACAGGCTCAAAATGTCCAGACTCAACAACTTTCTTCTAAAACATGTCAGCTATTTTTTATCTGAGAAACAAAGGCTATTCCATGCAAGAAATTGCAAAGAAACTGAAGATTCTGTACAACGTTATGTAATATTCCTTTCACAGAACAGCGCAATTTGGCTCTAATCAGAAAAAAAGAAGATACCAGTCTCAATGTCAACAGTAAAAAGTTGACTTTGGGATGCATAGAAAAAGCTATCTTAGACAGGTCTATTGAAGTTTCATTTCTGTCTGTCATGTCGATGTGCAATATGTTGTTGTCATCCATTCTTTAAAAAGTAATCCCGATAACTTCTTCGTGAGGTTTATTTGATGATTTACATCTCAACGTTGTGGTATAACGTCATCACACGAAGGGAAAAAAACATCAGCGCTCACACACGTGCGCAGCCAACAAAGCTTCATTGAAACTAAAACTTCACCGAACTTAAGTCAAAATAAAAGTCCCGTTTTTGTTTACACATGCGCACAATGAACTCTTGCACATCTTGACATACAACAGTCAGTAACATAGTATAGAAACAAAATAATAGTAAGGTATATAGAATATATGAGTTTATGAGAACATATAACTCAACAAGGTCAGTATGCAGAAAAGATTGCGAAATGATCACAGACACTGGACGATATGAAAAAAGTGTTTTGGTGATTGTGACAACAAACAAAAACACATGTTAGGTGCAGACCAAATGAAACGCTGGAGGATCGCTGGACACCATCTGCCAAGCATGGTGGAGGCAACGTGATGGTCTGGAGGTGCTTTGGTGTTGGAGATTGCTAATTAGCCCTAGCCGCGCTAACAACAAAACAATCACCAGACACAGGAAGTGCACCCCGCTTAGACTTCCCATGTAGAACCAAAACTCACCAGACTCGTGACAGCTCATTACCTGTATCCTGTGGCCAGAAATCTTGCTAAATGACAGGGGATGGAATACCTATTTAACTGAGTAAAATGCAAATGATTTTGTTGTTGTTATTCTGTCTCTCACTGTTGAAATAAACCTACCATGAAAATTATAGTCTTTGTCAGTGAGCAAAAGTACAAAGTCAGCATATGGGATCAAATTCTTTCTTGCTTCATCGTATATGGGGTGTATGTTTACAGATGTCTCATCCTGTCATCCTGGGATGGCAGGATTGCTGTCTGACTACTGACTGAGACATTTTACGCAGTCCATCCTTGCTCAGGAAGTCACTGGACCTTTTAACCGGAGAGGCAGCCTACTGCCAGCAAAAATCTCCCTGGATATAGATCCAAGTTTATCCATGCAGGTATAATTCATATTTTATGTAGGTGTGTCACTCTCGAAACTAGTATAAGATTATGCAAACATACAAACATATAATATTCACAAATTTAAAGGGAAGACAGGAGTTATACAAGAGAGCGACTTGAATCATTTGTTGCCTGCAATAGATTGACATTGTGAAATCATAAGGCAAATTCAATTAATCAAATTTATTTTTATTAAGCCCTTTTTACAACAAAGTTGTTACAACATGCTTTAACAAACACCCGGCCTGAATCCAACAGTACACATCAATAAGATGAAACAAGTTTATACAAAGCGGCTAGGAAAAACTAATTATGAATTTAGGAAGACACCTAGGGAGGAACCAGGCTCTGAGGGGTGGCCAGTCATTTTCTGGCGGTGTTGGGTGAACTTATGATACTTAAGTTGAATAATTATTAAATGCATTTTTTAAGTGACAAGAGTCTTATGAAATAGAACAGTCCAGGTGAAATACAGTCAGAAAGGGACAACCGTGAGGGTTGAGGTTTTGGCCGAAACTGTCTGGTAGCATCAGCTGCTCAGTCTGCAACACAGTTAGGGGGAACCCAGGATGGATCATCACATGTTTCCAGGGCTGATTGGTCCCACAGCGTGGGCAGCAGGCACTGGTCCTCCTTAATGGAAGTGGACACAAACACAGGGAGAGGTTAAACACCCTGGTTCCCTACGTCCCCGGCACCATAGTATAGCAGCATAAATCTTGAAACTGAGACAGGTTGGGTCCAGTGAAGCCGTGGCCCTGAACAGGTTAAACCCTGAACTGGGCCCAACATGCCAGAAAAGACCCACCCACTTTACCAAGCATAAACCAAGGGACACCAGTAAGTGTTGCCATCTTAGCGACTGCGTCTGATACTCTTCTCTACGAGCAGCAGATGCTGCCATGGGCCCCAACCTTGTACCAAAGCACCCAGAGGCTGCCCAGCAGTAGTCCCTCCCCTACACACCCTGTGACAACACAGCTCATCCATACGTGACAATGACCTCAATGTGGCAAGGGAATAAAAAAGTTCTTAATGATTATCTTTACGTTAATTTATTTACCCCAAATAATTGTAACACTCACATTGTTACACATTTTTTAAATGCATTTATAGATATTGCAAATAAGATGTTGAGTGTACAGGGTCCAGCCTGCAATGTGTGTTTTTACATTTTCCTATGGCAACCTGTGACTATATACACAGTTGTAGGACACATACCTCTGTTACTTGTCATTTCTAACAGACAGAGACAAAGTAAAATAACTCTCAAACCATGTACTTTTTGTAGAATGGCTTGTCACTTTTGTAATTATTAGCTGCGGTTGAGTGCCCTTCAAAAGATTTGAGAGGTGGGCGGGACAACCTGCTTAGTCTATTAGGACATGTTGTGTAACATATGATAGGGGGAACTTCTAATGATGTGACCTGTGCCGGGAATGAGATATGACGGAGGTGTGGTTTCACTAAATAACACAATGGCCAAAAAGTATGTTCTTTATGATGGCTTTGTTTTATTCATAGATGTTTGACAGTTTACAATGTGCATCTGGGTTTCAGGTTGTTGGCTCACTAGTTTTCTTTCTTAATTTGCCACATCTTTGTTGTTTTAATGCGTTTTCCTAAAATCCATTATGGTTTGGTACAGATCCAGAGGACAGGGAGCAAATTACAATGTTCAATATTGGTGACCAAAGAACAGGTAGTAGCTCCTTAGGTATTTTAGTCAGAATTTGGTCTAGTTGGCTATTGGTTGGTATCAGGTTAGGGCTGTTATGTGCATTCTCAGGACAATGGAGTTTGATATTTGTTTTCTAATGGTGATTATTTGTAATCCAACAAGTTCCTGTATTTGTCACTGCTGAAGTAAAGACCCTCTTCACTAGTTGGGCATCACTTTTTCATGTTTTGCCACCCATAAACATACATATTGGATTCTTTTTTGTTAGCATCAATCAAGTTGGAGAAATAGGTTGATCGTGCATATATAAAGGCTTTTCGATAGTGCACAGTACTGTCTATCCAGTCTAGTTAAAATACTTCTAGCTTGGTGAAGTGCCACTTTAGATCCATCAGTGCTCTAGTAGTGTCTGTGTACCAGGGAGCAAGTTTCTTGTTACATATTATATTTGTTTATAGCAGTGCAACAATATCTAAGGTCTTACACAATGTTAAGTTAATATCCTCTATTGAATTGTTTTCAGGTTAATTAACTCTATCGTCATTGTGCAGGCCGAGCGAGCCTGGGAGTGCATCAAACTTATTGTGGTGGGCTTTAAAATACAGCTCTTAAATGCCCCTGCCTGGAGCACAAGAGTGCCAGGACTTAAAGGATCTGCTGCTTACATGAAAGGTGCCATTAATGTGTTTCTAAACAAATGTCTGGCAAATAAATATAAAAATGTTTATTGCATTCAAAAACATATTCAAATATATATGTCCCCTCCATAGCATATGTCAATAGCTTATGTCAATAGCACATGTCAGTAGCTTATGTCAATAGCACATGTCAATAGCGTATGTCACACCATAACATTATCTTAGGTGTCAAGCTAAATATTACTTTTGTCTTTGGACTCAAGAGGTCCATTTAACTAGTATAAGTAAATGTAAAATATATAGACAATGTCATCTAATAGTTCCTACCGATTCTATTTTTGTTTTTTGATCAAATCTACCCTTATCACTGCATCCAATCCTTATCACTCCATCCAACCCTTATCACTCCATCCAATCCTTATCACTCCATCCACCCTTATCACTGCATCCACCCTTATCACTGCATCCACCCTTATCACTCCATCCACCCTTATCACTGCATCCAACCCTTATCACTCCATCCACCCTTATCACTGCATCCAACCCTTATCACTCCATCCACCCTTATCACTCCATCCACCCTTATCACTCCATCCACCCTTATCACTCCATCCAGCCCTTATCACTGCATCCAGCCCTTATCACTGCATCCAACCCTTATCACTCCATCCAACCCTTATCACTCCATCCAACCCTTATCACTCCATCCACCCTTATCACTCCATCCAGCCCTTATCACTGCATCCAACCCTTACTAATCCATCCACCCTTACTACTCCATCCACCCTTACTACTCCATCCAACCCTTATCACTCCATCCAACCCTTATCACTCCATCCACCCTTATCACTCCATCCAGCCCTTATCACTGCATCCAACCCTTACTAATCCATCCAATCCTTATCACTCCATCCACCCTTATCACTGCATCCAACCCTTATCACTCCATCCACCCTTATCACTGCATCCAACCCTTATCACTCCATCCACCCTTATCACTCCATCCACCCTTATCACTCCATCCACCCTTATCACTCCATCCACCCTTATCACTCCATCCAGCCCTTATCACTGCATCCAGCCCTTATCACTGCATCCAGCCCTTATCACTGCATCCAGCCCTTATCACTCCATCCACCCTTATCACTCCATCCAGCCCTTATCACTCCATCCAGCCCTTATCACTGCATCCAACCCTTATCACTCCATCCAACCCTTATCACTCCATCCAACCCTTATCACTGCATCCAGCCCTTATCACTCCATCCAGCCCTTATCACTCCATCCAACCCTTACTAATCCATCCACCCTTACTACTCCATCCACCCTTACTACTCCATCCACCCTTACTACTCCATCCACCAAAACGTCCGCTTTGACTGGTTACAAAAACTCTTCACAGTCTGTACACGATTTTGGAGCAAATGTCCTGCGCATGGGCGTTTAATTTTTGTCATGCAAAGTGTTATATATTTCAGTTCCTGCAACCAACATGCTGCAAGCAGCAAGGGGGCAGCACACACTTTTGGAGCAACCAGTCCCCCTGAAGACGTCACATGCCGGAGCAACGTCCGGTAGTCCGAAATATTGTTCCAATTCTTTTTCCGACCCATACGGGTGGACACTACATTTTTTTTTTCTGATTTGAGGACTGGTTGGTATGGTTAAGTATTGAGGAGCACAGAGAATTATTGAAAAATAATAATTGATGAATAATAATTGAGAAATAATGAATGAGTGTCTCTGTTCAATTTATGACACAATAAAATTAACTAAAATAATCAAGTTTATTTTCAACCTTTGGCTCTCTGCATGGATCCTTGAACGCGATTCAAGTTCATGTCTGCTGCTCCATTCCTTGTATGATGCTGCCATCTACTGGGCATCATCATACATTACATTATTGCCCAGGGCTGCAGCAGATCAATAGTATGTCTTCCCGCCTCAACAGTACATACACGAAGCGTTGTAACTACATTACATTATTTTCAACAGGGCAAAACAATTAATATAATGTCACCCACCCTGTACATAAAGTGTGAACATTGAGCGAGCTGCCTGCCTAGTAGGCTATACTTCACGTCTGTACCCTATAGTCATGATGTGGTAAACTATCAATACAGACCACCTGATAGGATATTTCTATATTTTTCCTGTTAATCCTGGATTTCCACTGTGTGGATTAGCATATAAATATATATTAATTGATATAATAATAATAATTGATAAATAATGATTTGAAGTGACTGTCTCTGTTCAATTTCTGACACAATAAAATTAACTAAAAGAATCAAGTTTTTGTCCTGTCTCCTTTGTCTCCCTGCATGGATCCTTTAAAGAACATCAATCAGGTTCATATTCTGACGATTTATTCGTTGTATGATGCTGCCATCTACTGGGCATTCATTATACAGTAATACATTACATTTATCAAGGCTGCAGCAGATCAATAGTATGACTCAAGATTCAAAGTTTTATTGTCATGTGTACAGAGTGACTTGCATCAAACTGCACAATGGAATTCTAATGCCACCAGATGGCATGCAAGCTACAGGTATAAATATTTCCTTTTTTGATTGCAAGCAAAGACACAGCTGGGGTAAGGCTTTTATTGTGTAATTCAGAGTGATTGTTCAAGCCGAACAGGTTGTACAGGTGGAGGTTGAATGGTGTGACTGTTTGAGACAGCATGGGGCTATTGTGAAGGAAGAAGTGTCGGAAAAGCAAAGATTGCTGGAGGAAGATTCTTCCAATGAGGTAAGACAAGATGTCGCCTGCAGAAAATGCACCTAAATATTAAAACAATTAAAACATTGTAATATAAGTGCTCTCTGTAAGTACAAAATGTAACCTAAAAACTGAAGGCGGTGACATGATATGCACAAACCAAGCGCTCACAGCAAATCCAGGGAACCCCACTCATCATTGAGGCCTAGCAGATGCAGAGTGCCAAGCCGGTGTATCCACAACCTCTCTGCCCTTCTCCTCTGGGGCGTGGACCACCTGACATTGCACTCTAACACAGTGGCTATAAGATGGGACCAATTGTGTTTTATAAAATGTTGTATAAACGAAATATGCACATCTTTCTTTTTAACAATGTTATACCTGTGTTGTGTGAATCTGGTGAGTTTAATTTAATTTCTAATAGATGCAATAATTCATTATCTGGCCTTCTTTTATCTGGATACTTATGAAATATGAACTTTGATTGAGATAAAGTTCAAGGGGATCATAAGTTTAAGGCTTCCAGCCAGTGATTCAGCATGTGTTGTGCTGTAGCTTGGGACCAGTGAATTTTATCCCCTTCAGTGGAAAAGTTCCTCTTATGTAACCTAGGGATTTAATGCTGGTTCATGTTAATTTAAGCATTCAGACATCTAAAAACGAGCTGGGTGGGCTAGGGGATGGGGTACGCATTGTTTGAAAACGGGCTGGGTGGGTCAATCTCTAAATTGCGCTACGCAGAGTCAAATTTTTTACATTGTTACCGCAAAGAGCCACATCATACACATGGGCCAAAAATAAAGTCAGGTGGGGGGCCCCGGCTCTGCAGCCAAGGGCTCTAACCACTGCTCCAAACAGGGATGTCCTTATTCTGGGGCCATTGTTACGTGTTGGGTTTTAAAGGTATATACCACAATAAACATCACAAACGTATAGACTGGCTCTGCAAATTGCTTTTGACTGCACCTCACCCCTAGTTTGTGACACATGCGTGTTTGATGAAAATTCCATTATTGAATTCAAGTAAAGCGAACATGGACATTAAAAGGGTTGGGGTTACCATAACCATACCCAAAAAAAATATGACGACGACTTGCATTAAGGTTAGGGGTGTTGGGGTTAGGTATAGGACATAATACGAAGAGGACACTCATTAGCATCAGGGTTAGGGTTTGGTACATGAAAAAGTGGATGACACTACCATAGGTAGTGTCAACAGTGCATTATCTAAATCCTGTGGTCAAACCCAGGACCCCGACCCACCAGAAATAGCAATTTATACGTGATGTAGTTATATTCCCACTTAGTAGGATCCCACTGACAGAATTAGCCTAATGTCTGGCTGAACAACAATCATCCATACAGGATGGGCAACCGGCCCTGACTAACATGAGTCTAGTCTGTACAGCGAATGAATGACAATTCTTCTCAACACAGTCATAAATAAATCACTCAGGTGGATCACATTTGGTGGAGGGACAACTGGCCCTATACAATAATCATATGGACTCTTCAGTGAAGGAATACACATCTTCCTGATTATGGTCATCTACTGCCCGCTTACGGGGATGCAGCATACAATAACACCAATGAGGGACACTGGCCCTATCCAGTTCCCAAAAAATGTATTCAAACCGTTCAGTGAATAAGGTCAGATCATCCCTTTTTTTTTTTGGCACTCAGTAGACCACTGCCCATCTTTTTTTAACCCCACCCATCCACATACCCACACATTTAAACAAAAACAGACAGAGTACATACTCAAAAACAACGACCTAAAAAATAAATAATAATAATAATAATAACAACAATACATGACGAATACAAGAGTAAGAACACAACCCTGGGGGAAGATAATTAATTACAATAAATACTGGGGGAAAGAAAAAAAAGTGAACTAATCAGAGGGCAGTTTCTCTAACCTTTCGAAGTAGGTTATAAATGGCTGCCATTTCTTGGTGAAGTTGACAGTTGAGCCCCCAAGCGAGAATTTAATTTTCTCCAGCTGTAAGAAATACATAACATCGCTGAGCCATATAGAAACAGCGGGGGGATGGACAGACTTCCAATTCAAAAGTATTCTACGCCTGGCCAGTAGTGTAGTAAATGCAACCACGTCTGCTTGTACGCGATTCAAGGAGGACAGGTCAGCAGGGACACCAAACACAGACAACAGGGGGCACGACTGCAGGGGTACACCCAACACCTCAGACAGCACCTTAAATATAGAGTCCCAATAGTTATTCAAGGCAGGGCATTTTGCAAACATATGGGTGAGATCACAGGGGGGGGCATGGCATCTATCACACTCGTCAAGTACGTCAGGGTAAATAGAAGCCAGTCTGGCCTTAGAGAAGTGCACTCTGTGAGTGACTTTAAATTGGATGAGACCCAGGCGAGCACAAGGTGTCCTGGAATGTATTCTGTCCATCGCCCTACTCCACCACTCCTGCGTAAGACCCACCCCCATCTCCCGTTCCCAAGCCAACCTGATTTTATCAGTGGAGTGTGCATCAAGAAAACATGATGCTTGCATAAATTTGGAAGATTAGCCCCCTCTGATGGGGTAGCAGAGACAGTAGAGCATCCCAGGGTCTACTTGGGGGCAGGGCAGGAAATCCAGGAAAGTGAGAGGATACAAAGTGCCGTACCTGAAGGTAGCGGAAGAAATGTGATTGGGGCAGAGACCACTTAGAGAGAAGATCAGGAAAACTAGAAAAACCTCTGTCCCCATACATGTCCTGAAAGGTCGTAATCCCCTTTCTTGACCAGAGGGAGAAGGCGGTGTCCACTGTGGAAGGGAGAAATGCATGGTTTCTATCGGTAGGGGCCAAGGTAGATGCAGAAGAGAATTTAAAGTGCTGTCGAAATTGATATCAGATCTTAAGTGTGGAGAGTACAACAGGGTTGCCAGTATAACGGGACGGTGATGATGGGAGAGAGGAGCAAAGCAGAGCAGGGAGAGAGGTAGAGATGCAGGAGTGTGACTCAAGGTGGCACCACTGGGAGTCCGGAGCATGTAAACAGAATTGCAGTTTCTGAAAATTTGCCACCCAGTAGTAGTATAGAAAGTTGGGTAGAGCCAGACCTCCACTAAATCGGCATCTCTGAAGTAGAGATCTACTGACCCTGGGTACCTTGCCTGCCCATATGAATGAGGTGATGGCCTGGTCAATTGACTTGAAAAAGCACTTCGGCAGAAAAAGGGGAATAGATTGAAAAATGTAGAAGGTCAGATCCTCCCTGACCACCGACCACGCTGTAGGGATAGAATGCCCCATCCGGAACTAACTTTTAAATGTTCAGTCCATCTTGGACGGACCAAAAGGCCCTGTCTGCTGTGTCATGGGGTTTCTCTGGTTCCTCCCCGAGGAACTGTTCTTTCAGTTCTCCCAGTCCTATTAATGCTGATGTCATATAGGGTGTAGACGGGTAAGAACCCTTAGAGTCGACCTCCTGGGACACTTCTCTGTTCCTCCAGCACCTGCGGTGAGGATAGGACAGAGGGAGGGAGAGTAGAGACAAGTGGGGTAATGAAAGAATAAGGCCGGTTACACACTGGAGGCGTCTCGCGAGCGTGTCAGGCGCGTGGCGTGTCCGTTTTGATTTCTGCTCCCATGTTATCAGGTTAGAGCTTACACACTGCCTGCGTGAGATGCGCGTCTCGAGCCGCGCCTGAGACGCGTGCCTGCTAGAAATAGAACAGACGCCTATTTTTCACGCGAGACGCATGTAGAAATGGAATAAAACATTTCAGAGAAAAGATTTTTAAATATTTCCCCTCTCATACAGAACGAAATAATACACGCAGAAAAATACACGCAGCAGCCACACTTCTGAGACGCAACAGAAACGCCACGCTCGCGAGACGCTTCCAGTGTGCAACCGGCCTCAGGGGAGAGGGACGAAACCGGAAAAGAGATGCAGCCGTCTCCCCCATGCTCCTGGTCCGTGTCCAATCTCCCGGTAGTCATCTGGTTCTGTGTAGACACTGTAGCACACCTCCCAACCTTGGACACTTGAGGTCGCTGACGCGACATCTTGGCCTAATTATTATAGTCACTGCATCTGAGAAACTAGCGAATAAAAACTATGAAAAAACTATAAAAAAAACTCTGTGATGAACTGAGTGATAAACATATTTTGTTTTCTGTACAACAGTATCTTCAGAAAGAGCAACGTTTTGACCGTACATCGGCCTTCTTCAGGCTCAAAAAGGGAAATTAACTTACATGCCATGTTTGCTTCATGAGTGCGTGGCTAAAATGGAGGAGATGATAGGGTCCAGTGGAGTTGCACCGCGAGACCTTCTGTGCTCACGCCCATTCAAATCATGCCAACTTTATTGACACCGTTACTTTTACACAATGACGTCATGAATACGAGACTCAGGTCAAAGGTAAGTAGGGACCATGTAAACAGGACCAAAACAATGAGTATACAGAAAATCATCTCCTTCCTTTTACCTTCAGCACTCACTTGTAGCATCCCCTCTCAAACATCACGAATAACATAATAAAATCAAATGATTATTTACATCTCCGAGAACAGTAGTGACTAAAGGTGTGACGAGACGCTTACTCCACGAGACGAGACACAAGATTGGGTTCACGAGAACGAGACAAGACGAGATTTTTACAAAATTTTTAAGAAATCCTTAATGATGATATATGAATGGAAAATACTCTTTTATTCAACTGAAAATCACAAAATGCAAAACAATTTAGGTGCATTTTGAAATCAACTTGTAATGAATATTATTTTAATGAATTCTATGCAGTAAAGGACATGCAAACACTGCAAAATATTTTGCTATAAACTACCGACTGGCTTCTCCCCTGTATTTCACGTGAGAAATCTAACTCTTTCCACAAATTGAACATGAAACATATAAAACTGTATAAATAAAACAAATAACACATTAAATGCAAACAGTAAGTGTATCCATAACCAAAGTATTGCTCTCTCAAAACAACAAGTGCAAACAGAAACAAATGTTTTGAAATGTCATGAAAAAGATTCTATCAGATTCTCAAAATACGCATGCGCTGTAGCCTTAAAAATGAAAATGAATGGTGCCAAAGTCCCACGAGTGTCTGAGAAAGACATGACAATTACGAGCGTCTGAGAAAGACCGACCAATTACGAGCATCCAAAATTAAAGACGTAAATGACTTGTGTAAAAATGACATTACACTAGAAGTAAGCGAGTGCAAAAAACATGTAGATACACTTGGAACAGATCAAGTGAAAATACATCATTACACTCGTTTTGAACGTCTTATTAGACAACGTGCGTTGTCGAACAGGCGTTTTGAAAGTCTTATTAGACAACGTGCGTTGTAGAACAGGTGTTTTGAACGTCTTATTAGACAACGTGCGTTGTAGAACAGGTGTTTTGAACGTCTTATTAGACAACGTGCGTTGTAAAACAGGCGTTGTGATCGCGTGAAATGCACTTTTGACACTCGCTTTGGACGGCATGAGGAGAACGCACGTCTAATAACAGGCGATGTCAGCGCTTGTATTTCACAAATTTACACTTGATTTGAACGTTTTCAGCCACAAGAAACGCTTGAAGTGTGTCACGTTTTCAGCCACTTGTCATTCCATACACGCTGACATCACAACTCACGAGACAACTTTTCACCTCGATGAGAAATCTCGTCGCGTTTTAATCTCGCGAGATCTCGTAACACAAGATCTCGTCACACCCCTAGTAGTGACTAAATAATAAACATAATTAAATTAGTTTAAAATAAAATATAAATTATAATATGCCCTAAAAAGGGTTTAAGGTCTTTAAAATAAGAAACT